>CM070738.1:13471370-14043870 GCA_036346245.1 Bonia amplexicaulis | reverse complement strand
GGCTGAAAAGAACTATAGTGGATAAAAATATACTGTAACGGATGTTAGCTTTCTAAGTAATTAAATTTAAAAAATAAAAAGTTATATCATCATGGACAATACAAAGGAATAAGGGGAAAAAGAAATGCAAAAAATCCCAAAAACCAAAAGCTAAAAAATGACAAAATTAAGAAGTCAATGCGTTCTAGAAACCAGAAACTGATGTTTAGAGCGGGGCTCTTGTCCTAACCTTGCCGGTGAACCTGCTTGCTTGATCTCGCATACTAATTCTCCCGTCGGCAGATTTGGATCGACGTCAAAGGGCCATCAACCATCATTGTCGTCGTGGTTTGTCGATCTTGTTAATTAGGTGCATGGATTCGATCAGGAAAGGGCGCCAAAAGTTGATATGGCCCTCCGGAACCTATCTTGTGAGAATCTATGACATCAATTAGCAATCAGCCTGATGCGCATATGATCACAATTATTATACATGTACATATATGGTCTCAATCCTGGCCCCTAACAAAAACACTAGCTAGGATTCTTGCACCTTTTAATTAATTTTCTTATCCTGTCTATTCGAAGGCCGGTGACGGCCACGGACACTAGCTATAGCTAGCTGCCCCGGCATTGACACTGAGGCATGCAGCTTTGTCCAAGGAAAGAGACCTGCTTGCTAGTAACATGCATGGTGCATGCATATATGTACCGAACACCGGCCATGCGATATTGCAGTTGTGATCTAAAAAACATATGGGCAACATGAACACCATATCATCAGCATATTGATCTACTACTAGATACCGGCAGAATATTTTTGCAGTAGGTAGCTAGGAGCTTTTTTATTGCAGTCGTGAATATAATCCTGTCATGTCATGACCATCTGCTGATTTGAATGCCCACCTAATGTTGTTGTTCGGTTCTACTCTTTTTACGTAGTGCTTTTTATTCTAATCGATGCCCATAACGTACGCCAGGGTGCGGCTGCGGTGGTGGCAATGATCGATCAACTTAGGTTATGCATTGGCTTGCGCCGGACGTGACGTGCCTTTTGCAGGGGGAGTAAGGTTTTATTGTTATTAAATGTTTGTGAATATTAAATGTTTGTGGGGGTGTATGTATGTATTGTTGGAGTGTGAGTTAACCATCCACTCGATCAGTGTAAGATAAAACCATATTTTAGGGCATCTAGGTGACATAAAAAGTTATAGAAAAAATGTGAAGATATCGCCCCTAACAGTGGCGGATCTAGAAAAAAATATGGTAAAACGACATGGATCAAGACTAATATATAATAACAACGTAAATATATATTTTACCTTAGTAGTAATACTAAAACCAATAAAAAAACTACAATATAGGATATGATTGGGCAAAATTCCTTAATATATATATACCGACATTCTTGTTTACAGTTTGATTATCTCCATATGCAAATTCAAGTACAAGATATTCTAAACAAAAGTTTATGGGTTTAAGTCAGTCTTTAAGACTCCATCTATAGCTCCTACTGCACATTTTCATTTTTTTTAGAAATCAAAATAACAAAGACTAATTATATTCTTCTAGCTTCTATTACCTAATGGAGTATTAATTAACGTTGGATTTCGAAAATAGAATAATAACAAAGCCCATTGCTTTCTCAAATCCTCTCCATAATCGAATGAAATCTGATCGGCCCAACACTAGCGCATCCCAAAGCGGAGCATGGAACTCATCTATATTGAACAAAATCACGGAAGACGATAGAGATGGCAAGAACCTGACAACCCAAACATCATATCTCAACATTTTCTGTAGCAAGGACTTGAGCTTTCCATGAGAAGACAAAGTTGTGCGTACATGAGAAGACGAGAAAACCGATGACGGGCGCCACCGTGGGCCGAGCCGCGCCGAACCTATGCACCTCCAATGGCCCCGCCTGAAGTCCCTCACAGCCTTGGTGCGATCTGGCAACCTGCGGCCTGCGCACTCGCCCAGATGCCAAGCCATTGGCCGCACGAGCATCGAGCACGCTACCTCACCCCGCATGAGCACGAGAAAAGTAGGCACAAGATTGGAATTGGCAGAAGTAGTATACTCTTCAAATGGCAAAAGTAAGCACAAGATTGGAACACCTGGACACCACTCACCGTGAAGTCGCACCCCTAGCGTCCTGGCCGGCTAGCCACCGCGCACCCACTAGTCGACCTATGCTCGCAGGTCGCAGTTGCGCACTCACTTCTGCACCCCCACCCCACGACCTCACTTCACCGCTGCGTCATCACTCACCGCCGCTCTTGGGTTAACCTGTTAGGAGGTGGAGCCGTGGAGCTGTGGAGGAGGGCTGCTTTGAAAAGACTATCTCAATAAGTTGCTTCGAAATGGTGGCGAAGAAGTCATCCCATATATTTGTTCAAGGGAAGTTATAATCCATAAGGTAAAAAGAACGGGCCTATCACTAAACGGTCCAGATGCACACGTGAGTGCAATGCATTTTACTGGCTAACCAGACGCATAACATCATGAATTCTCAGGCATGAGCAAAAATTTTGCAGCGTGGAGTGTTTTTAGGCTTTTTAATTTTTTTAGAACTGTAGGTTTTTTAGTGATGGGGGAGTTATAATGGGTCTGTCATACTAAAAATAGTAACAGAGCCTGTCACATCTGAAAAATAATACAGGCTTTTCAGCCCATGCCTTAGATCGGCTTCTGTAAAAGCCCAGTAACATTTCTATTTCTCTTTATTTCAGCCCCTTTATCCATACCCACGACTCTAACATCCTCTTCCCACCAAACCAAGTGCCATGCCACTGCCCCGCAGCGGGCGCGGTCACCGCGTTGCTGCTAGCTCCGGTCATCGCCATTGGGGTATCGACGCCCCTTAGATCCTGCCATCTCCGGTTCTACGCCACCCCACCTGCCTCCGGCTAGCGAAAGAGCTTGGATGGCCGCCAGACCTCACCCGAAGGGAAGGGAGGGTCCGCCCCGGTCTTAATATGTATGCTACTGTATAAAAAGAGAAATTTCAAATAAGGAAAAATCGGGAAAGTGTTTACTTTCCTCAAAAAGGAATTTAGAAAGATAATGACAACAAGTAATAGTCACATAAAAAGTTTCTTTTTTCCCCTGCGAACACAAAATTGAAGTTTTAGTTTGGAATTTTGGGACTTGTACAACTGTAAATAGACCATCTCCTCAGATTTCTAAGAGAATGTGGATATATCTATTGACATAGTTGACATGGACCAATTTGCACTGGTTTCCTATCGATGCACTTCAAGTAAGCACTTTTAGAAGATCGGTTGGTTCTTTTGGTTTATGACTTATTGCTTTTAGTTTAAATTTTTGAATGTTGCATGTTTGCAAGAGAGTACATAGAGAGAGACAATCACGTGTGATTTTGGCAGATATAGATGAATTCGGTACAATGTCTACCACAATCGACTTGTAGACCTACCTTGAAAAGACACACGTTTGAAAGCTAGTTACTGTAGATAAACCAAAAACCATAAGCCGAAAAGAAAGGAGCCATGTGTTCTCTCATGGTTATAACCATAAACCTTTTTTTGCAAATTTCAACCTTTTTGAACAAAATAATAGACAAACTAACCTCTTGCACACAGTTATTTTACCATTCTGATGTATACTACAGTTTCTTTGAGGATGTATACTGTAGTTTAGCACAGGCAAACTGAAATATGCATTTTGCGGTGGGTTTTCAGCTAACTAATAAGCTCTTTTTCCGAGCTATATAATAAGTATTTTATTAGAATTGGTAAAATTTTTCTTAAATATAAACTACGTCCCTAGCGCGGACATGCGTAATATCGCTAAACTGGCTTACAAGGATACGCCCTAAATTCTATTTTTCTGGAATGAAAGGCCAGGCGTGCTTGCCCATCAAAATGTTCTCATTAGTATATCTTAATTAGGAAGAAGTGGTTGGACGGCGCCGACCGTTTCCACATTTAGTTGGAGCTAGATATGATGACACACATACAAATTTTGATAGATCTGTTTGATTTAAAGATAGATTCTACGTGTTATTTTAGGCCCACACATAATATAGTATAATTAAACTTAATTTGCACTTCGGTGGCTTGGATGCATGATGATTGATACGCCCATTCTTTTTGGTGACGGGGACACAAAAAAACATTCCTTTTGCTGATATGAGGCCTTCATGCTATGGTTCGCCGGTTGATGAGCTTCCTTTCGCTCAAAATGATATCTCGAAGTATATTTAAATAGTGAGAGATTGGTCAGATGGACTCCAGAAACTGGACTAACTTAACATGCCGTTGTCCTTTAGTAGTTATTAAACAAATTCCAACTCCAAACGTGACTGCGACGTACTAACATTATATATGGAAATATAGATATCTTGGTACAAGAACAACAAAAAACTATCTAAAAAGTCACTTTGCACATTTATGAATTCCATGAACTTCCTAGGGTTACTTACACTGATAAATTATGTAGGTGTAGTACCTCATCAAATTTTAGTTAGTACCACCTAACAATACTGCGCGTCTTGATCGGTTGTAACTTGTAAGTTAGGCACACCAACTAAGTATGAAGGAAATACAATAAAAAATTACCAACATATATCTATGTCCCACTACAGAATGCTCTACACAAAGCCAATTCATTTACTCAAATATTGTACCTTCCTTTACCTAGAAAATATTCCCTAAATTTAATAGCAAACATAACATAAAAAATTTCACATAGAACATATCCTTAAAAAAGGTTGAAGTAGAACAAGTGCACTTCCCTCAACAAATGGTCTAAACGGACATCCGCTAGGAAACCAGTTTTGTCCATACCGAGATTCACTACTTCACAAAATACGGAATGAATACCCCTCATCAAGCACGCAGGAGTTGGATGAAAGCAGAGGTAGAGCTGATTTTATGGAAAATATTCTGTGTGTCGTCAAAAGTTATTTTTCTTAAATTATATATAGGGACGGCTATGGTATAAGAACAACCTTTTTGGCTACAAAAGTTTCTCAATTTTTTTCTTCTACCGGTTTTAATCATGTCCTCACGTACTCCCCACTTAAGGATAGGTTTTGGCACATGCATATGTTTACCAAATGACAACCTTTTTTTAAGCTGTCGAATAAATATTTACTTAGAGTCAATAATTATCATTTTAATTAACTAGATCCTGTGAACAAAACATAGCGTGAACAACAGACCCTTAGACATACTACTAAACTAGAATTGAACTCGCATTTCATCCGGAGATCCTACATTATTCCCCCCATTAATTAGCCCCCTCCTTTTAAGCACAATCGAGGTTACATATGCTTGTTTATTTAGTTTAGTGTTCCTTAAAACTAGAGACTTCTAGTGGGTTTAGTCATATAGATTGAATGCTATATTGACTATCTATATCCATTTTACATGGATTTTCATCCGTTTCAGATGGTAGGATTATCTTTTGCACTCAGCTTTACTATATATGAACATGTATGTGGCATCAGTGGCAAAGTGTTTAATTATCTAGACACCACACCGCGAAGTACAAATATGTTTTGACTCTGTTACATATCATGTACTCCCCACCCTTCGGTATTCCCATACTCACCATCTTTAAAACATGATGAAAATAGCATGAAAAAATCGAAAAAAAATAGTTAGATAGGTTATGATATAGTCAAGTATACTACAAAAATACAAACGTGACTTACATTAGGAGAAATAAAAAAAACAAAATTCAGACTTTTCTTTTATCCTTTTTATTTTCTGTTTTCTTTTCAACAGAATTTGTTCTTTTGTCTATCAATGTCTAGATCGAATTTACATTTCAAATTTCTAGGCATGATACATTGATTCTGTGTCAATGTTATCATTTTTTTCGAAATTCTTCATAACTATTTAGATGTGTTTTGAAGAGGGAAAGTACCGGAGTACCCGAAGGGTGGGAGGTTCTGGATATGTTCTCGTTTAAATAAATCTTGGGTGAAGAGCTAGGTAGGGACAAGGAACAAATTGTATACCTGTTTGCCAACTATTTTGCCAATTGGTAGCACTACTACAGAAAACCATATTACAGACAGTTCAGAAACGTCATCACAGATGATTTTGTGAGCCGTCTGAATTTATGGGTCAGTAATGATCGATACGAGGTCATCACAGACGACTTTCGAACCGTCTGTGGTGCAAATATCACAGACGATTTTTAATTACAAATAGTCTGTGATAGTTGATAATCACAGACGGTTTTTAGATAAAAACCGTCTGTGATTATCATCTAGCACAGACGGTTTTTAGTTAAAATCGTCTGTGCTATTCGATTCTACCCCTAAATCTATTTTTGTTTATTGGCTAGCCTCAGGAAATGCTAGCCATACCTAGGGGTGGACAAAAAGCTCGTGGCTCGTGGCTCGGCTCGGCTTGATACAGTGCTCGGCTCGTGGAATTTTCGAGCCGAGCCGAGCCGAGTTGAGCTCGGTTTGTTTAACGAGCCGAGCCGAGCGGCTCATGAGCCGCTCGGCTCGGCTCGTCCGCCCGCTCGGCCGCGCGGTCCACATCCGATTCTCAACGCCGCCCATCCCATTCCATCTATCTCGCCGGTCGCCTTGGTCTTCGCCTTCGCACCGAGCCACCGACACACCGCCTCATGCCCGCGCCCGTCCATCCCGAGAAATCCCCTTCTTGCCGGTCCGCGTCTGATGGACCTCGTCCGCCACCATCGTGGAATGAAAATGACATGGAATTACATGAAAGTACATATATTCATAAGTATATGTATTCATGAAACAACTATATATTCATAACAGTAAGATTTTAACACAACATATACACAAACAACAACAACAACAAGTAAGATTTAACATATATTCATAAGTATATATATATTCATAAAAACAACTTACATAAAGAGTACATCATGTGAATATTCATACCGACGGCGGCGACGATGGGCTCGGGGATGGCGACGGCGACTGGCTCTTGGACGGATGCGGCGACGGGCTCGGGGACGACGGGCGGCGACGGGCTCAGGGACGGCGGCCGCGACGGGCTCAGGGATAGCTATAACTGTAGTGTACGCACAAAACCCTAGCTTGAGATTATATATAGGAAGGCTTATTACAGACGCTTCTCAACTATAACCGTCTGTGAAGCCCTTTCCTTCCCAGGCACTGGAGTTATTACCTACACCAACCAGCAGACACTGTAATAAGACCTCACAGAGTGTATTCCTTTACAACATCCCAATGAACATAGACATACATATGTATGACTTATTCTCAAAATTCACCTATATATCACACATTTTCGCATATACATAAATACAAATTCACAAATACATCACGCACATGCATATATTATTATATACATAAATGCAAATTCACAAATACATCACACACATGCATTGTTATATACATAAATGCAAATTCACATATACATCACATACATGCATTGTTATATACATAAATTCAAATGCCCACATATATATCGCACATTATCATTCCACTTGCTTATTTCCTTTCATGATTAGCCCTTCATGATGATCAATGTGTATGTAACTAGTTTCGTCACGTTGTTCGTCGTCAACCCTTATGCCATTTCCAAAAGGAGATAACTCGTCAAATTGATTGTATTCGTCCTCGTCCACTATATTCTCTACTCTGACAATTCTCATTTTTTCATGAAGAACTACATGGCGCTTCTTATTTGTTGGATCGGTTACATGGAAAACTTGAACAACTTGGTTAGTAAGTACGAATGGTTCGTCTTTGTATCCGACACGTTGGAGGTCCACGGTAGTGACACCGTACTTGTCAACCTTCACCTGTGGGAGATGCACCCAACGGCGCCAAAATAAGGGGATCTTAAAAACCATGTAGTCGAGCTCCCAAATCTCTTCTATGAACCCATAGTACGAGTTTCTCAACCCATCTGTACTGAGCGCATCTATGTGGGCACCACTGTTCTACTTAGTGCTCTTTACATCCTAAGCCTGTGTATAGAATGTGTACATATTTATGTCATATCCTTGCCATGTCACAACTGTAAATATTGGCCCTTTTGCCAACCATGTTAGCATCTCACTTGGCGAGCTCCTAGCGATTTGTTCCTTCAACCATTGGTTGAACCGACTGTTGTGTTGCCTCATGATCCAAACATCCGGCCGTTCTAGATTCTGTTGCCAAAGCACATCCTTGTGCTGGTCGACATAAGCCGCCACTTCAGTCATGTGTTGCAAGACCGTGAAATGGGCTTGAGCATACGCGTCCATATCTGAAGTGATTGCTTTCCTTCCAATAGTTCCGATAGCCTTAAGCCTCCCCTCATGACGAGATTGAGGCACAACTATTGGTTGAATCTGATCCATATAATCGACACAAAACTCAATGACCTCTTCGCTTGCATAACCTTCGACGATGCTGCCCTCTGGCCGAGATCGATTCCATACATAGGACTTGAGAATTCCCATGAACCTCTCAAATGGGTACATACAACGTAGGAATATGGGGCCGCACATTTTTATCTTCCACACAATGTGAACAATGAGATGGACCATGATATCGAAAAACGAAGGAGGGAAATACATCTCAAGATGACATAGAATCATCACGATCTCGTCCTGAAGAGCATCTAGTCCTTAAGGATCAATGATCTTCTGAGCAATTGTGTTAAAGAAATAACATAGCCTCATGATTGTCTCTTGAACTTTGATCGGTAAAATATTTCTAATTGCAATAGGGAGCATATGAGTCATCAGCATATGATAATCATCAGACTTCATGCCATTTAACTTCAAATCTTGCATCGAAACAAGTTTCTTCATGTTGCCAGAGTAACCAGATGGAACTTTGACACCATGCAAGCACTGGCACAGTTCTGTTTTCTCGGCCTTAGACAGAGTGTAACACGCAGGGGGAAGGTAAGTTCGTCCATTATCTGTTTTTGTCGGTGCTAACTCAGGCCTGATGTCCATATCAGCCAAGTCAAGCCGTGCGTTGACGCCGTCCATTGTTTTATCACGAATGTTCAGTAAGAGACCAATCAAACTGTCACATACATTCTTTTCTACGTGCATGACGTCGATGCAGTGTCGAACATTTAGGAACTCCCAATAAGGTAAGTCCCAAAATATTGATCTCTTCTTCCAGATGCTCTTCTCTTGAGCCCTCAATTTACGTCCCTTTCCAAGGATAACATCTATATCCTTAACCATATTATAAACCTCTTTTCTGCTTAAATGCTTTGGAGCTGAATCGTCCTCCTTCTCTCTCCATCAAATTGTTTCTTCATCTTGCGATATGGGTGAGCCCTCCGAAGGAACCGGCGGTGACGCATATACACGGTTTTGCGTGAGTGTTTCAGCCACACACTCTCGGTACCATCTAAACAGTGGGTACAAGCTTTGGCACCTTTTGTACTCTGGTCCGACAGGTTAGCAAGGGCAGGATAATCATTTATGGTGCAGAATAATAAGGAGTGCAAAGTGAAGTTCTCCCGTTTGTATGCGTCTCATACCTGTACCCCTTCGTTCCACAGTACTTTTAGATCTTCCACCAACTGTGCTAGGTACACATCAATATCATTCCCTAGTTGCTTTGGCTCTTGGATAAGTATCGATAGCAAAATATACTTTCACTTCATACACAACCAAGGAGGAAAGTTATAGATGTAGAGAGTTACGGGCCAAGTGTTATATTGGTTGTTCATGCTACTAAAAGGATTTATTCCATCTGTACTCATTCCAAACCTTATATTCCTTGGTTCTGCACCGAAGTCTGCAAAACTCCTATTGATGTTTCTCCACTGGGCGGAATCAGTAAGGTGTCTTAGCATTCCATCCTTTTTGCGCTCCTCCGAGTGCCAACGCAGCAGTTTTGCCTCCTTTAGATTTGCAAAAAATCGTTTCAAACGGGAAATTATAGGAAAATACCATGCCACCTTAACAGGAGGTCCTTTCTTCACCTCTATTCTCTCGCTGTCGTCTGATTGATTGTTACGTTTGTATCGGGATGCGTTGTACATCGGACATACATGCATGTTTGCATACTCTTTACGGTAGAGGATACAGTCGTTCGGACATGCATGTATTCTTTCTACTTCTATTCCCATGGACAAAGAACCTTCTTGGCTTTATACGTGGTTTTAGGCAACTCATTTCCCTCCGAAAGCATGTTCGCTAAAAGACCTAGCAGCGCCGTGAAACTCTTGTCGGACCAATCGTTGCTTGCCTTCAATTTCAACAGTTCAAGCACGGCCGACAACCTCGTGTAATTTGACCTGCAGCACGTGAACAAATGTTTCTCCGAATCCTCCATCAAGCCCCAAAATTTAACATAATCTCTCTCATCATAGTTCTCTTATACATCGCGAAGCATCTGATCCAGATTGTCATCGTGCAACCTATCTGAATCCGAACAACAATCAATATCATCCGGTGGCATATCATTCACTTCACCGGCGATGTCATCCGGTGACATATCATTGACTTCGCCATGACTGGTCCAACACGTATAACCATTTTTGAAATCCCTCCGAATCAAGTGCGCTTCAATCTGCTATCAGTTCTTAAACATCTTTAAATTCTCGTAGTTAGTGCGTGGATAGTACATATATTCCACCCCCTTATTCAACATATCCTCCTCAGCAGCTCTTGTAAAAGTAGACACGCCATTAATGTACTCTTCACTCACATAGTTCGCGGCATACATCCAGCTTCGGTCCTACGTTATGCATATATATAACAACTTAGTATTAATAATTAATTAGCACATATATACCACGTGCATTGAGGCTTTGCTAGCTTAATTCATATTATAAACACAACAGCTATTTCCCCAGCGATCGACGAACCACTTATAACCAACAATTTTGACAAATTTGGCCTCCCACATGACGGGAATTGATCATGTATGGTCAAGTAGATGCAAACCATCTTCAATAATACTCACCAAAACTTATATCTAAATTGTAATGCAAAGAAGAATAAATTTCATTACTAACCATATCTAGGGCAACCAAGAACGTATGAATCTTCAAAGCTCTCCTGCCTCCTCCCACCAAATTAACTGGCCTGAAAGCCTTGCCTCCTCCAGGTGCAGCACCGGCTAGATCTGAATCGAAATGAAGACAGATACGGTTTTGAGCCTCTGGGTGCCGATGCAGACAAATCTATATCTGAGCGGCGATTATCATAGATGGTTTTTTAAAAAAAACGTCTGTGATAATCAGCTTATCACAGATGATTTTTTAAAAATCGCTCGTGATAATTACAGATATCACGACGGTTTCAAATTAAAACCGCTCGTGATAATCGACTTATCACGATGGTTTTTAAAAAATCGCCCGTGATAATTACAGATATCGCTGCACGGTTTTCAAATTAAAACCGTCTGTGATAGTGTAAGTCACAGACCGTTTTGTCAAACCGTCTGTGATTTAGTGTCTACTAATAGTATTTCTGTAGTAGTGTAGCTACTAGCTAGGCATTTGGTATCCTTAATTAGAGTTTTGGCTCTTCATGGATCAAGGTTTGGGACACTTTGGATTACCAAAGACGATCAATTGCTAAAACAAGATCTACAGAACATCTTTTTCTTAAGAGAGGAAGATCTACAGCACATCTGACCACACGGTAGAAGGAATCAGGGGAAAAAGAAAATATGGAAAATTTATATTAGCCCCTGATTGACTTGTTAGACATGGGCCGTGCCTGTTATTTTTGCTCCGACATGCATGCAGACAGCCGAGCACTCTCACGGCCCAACCCACATCTCGGCTATCGGGTTGAAAATATAGGTGAGCCTGTATTCTTTCTGACTTCCTTCCTTCCTTTCTTTCTTTTTTGTGAGAGCACATATAGCTGAGCTTTCTTCAATCCCCGCGCGATAGAAAATGCTTAGCACGGTCCTTATTCATGCATGTCAACTATCAAGGCATTCTCTTACGTGGATTGGGATCCTATGCCATCCCCAAGCAATGGCACTGTACACATTGAATCAGCTAATTGGGCGACAAACTTCAGAGCTTGCATGATATTTTTATCTTCTTGCACTGTCGATCCATGCCATCTGAAGCTAAATCCAGCAGCTTTGAGCTTCTTTTTTTCTTTTGAAATTGTAGTAGGAACTCTCCTTGGCATTGTAAGGAGAGAAATGAGGCACCCAGCGCTCAGTCCTCAGCTGTGAGCGTTTTCAACAGTATATTATTTTGCTTGTCAACCATTCCCATGGGTGGCAGATAGAGCTGTGCAATGGGCGTGCCGGCGGCAAGACGGCACGACGGCCCGACCTCGGCGCCGCCCGTTAGGGCCTATGTAATAAACGGGTTGTGCCGTGCCGGCCCGCGGGCCGCGGTGCGAGCCTGTGCACGGTCCGATCCGCCGTGCCGCCCGGCACGTGTAAGGCTTAACGGTGTCTTTACCCGGTCTACCAAGTTGTCGAAAAAAATTAAAATGTAGAAAATTAAGAAAATTGTAGAAAAATTGTACAAAATTAAGAAAAAAATCGGAAAAATTATAGAAAACCATAGACATTGTTAATCATGAAAATAAATATTTTCAATGACATAATGAGCTTTATTAACTTATTAAATTACATGGGATGGTTGTCTCATTAAAAACTTTACCAAGTAAAAACTCAACTTGAGAAAACATTGGTAAAGAAAAAAGAGTACAGCCTATAAAGCTCATTAATGACTACATGTGAAGAAAAATACTGAAAATCCTATTCATTGCTATCAAGATATAAATTCTCAAAAGATTCTTCCAAATCTCTATTATCCGCAATATGTTGGAGTCTTGATTCAGCTTGTTCCTAGTATTTGACGGTCATAAGGACTTCGACCATCTCGTTGGAGAGACTTGTTCATCTCTCCTCGATTATTCTTCCGATAGATCGAATGTCGACCGAGGAGTCAGAGACGGAACAGTCAACACATCCCGTGCTAATATGGATAGCACTGGATATGATACCTTCTGGGTTTGCCACCATGAGAGGATGTTCAACTCCTGCTCGAAGCTAACGTTATCACTGTTGAGATAGCTTGATAGGTATCCAGTGCTTTGCCACCTTCCTCCTCCTAACTGATGTGTACCTGCACCTGCACGAGAATCTCTAGACGAAGAACCAAAAATCTTGCCCCATTGCATAGTTCCCCTAGAGGTGCTAGGGACTACGAGGGGTCTTTCCAAACGCACAGACCCAAACCTATTTTCATATTTATCATATACCTCATATAATTTATCCTTAACAGTAGTATAGTATGTACAGTAATCTAAACCGGTAGCATCACTTAAAAGTTGTAAAACATTTATAAATCCTTGAAGTTTGGCCCTGGGATCCAAAATAAAGGCGAATGCATATAAAATAGGAATTTCCCTCCAATATTTTAAAAACTTAGTTTTCATGGCAACTACAGCATCCCGTAGTATAGGATCATTTTCAAAAACTTTTAGGTGAGTGGCAATTTCAAGAATGTTATGAACAATTAGAGGAGATGTAGGGTAGTATACTCCAGAAAGACAATGTGTAGCTTTTTGAAAAAGCTCTAGAAAGGAAAATATTTTTTGATTCCCGAACTACCTCTGGGTTGTACTCCCACGTACGTACCGATACGTCGGGGTTATATTGCAGCTGTGTCTGCCGCATTTGTATTCCTTGCCTTCTTTTGCAGCTTGCCGCATGTCGTTGTAGGTGACCCGTCTCACCTGAAGATTTTGCAGTCAATTCATTACCACAAATTTTACAAACAACATGCCTCACCGAATTCCCATCATCGTCGGTCTTGAACTTCTTGTCGAAATTATTCCAAACTACTGATGTACTGGCTCTTGTTCTTTTTGCACCCGTGCTTTGGGTTGTGGATGCACTTGTTGAGCCAGCAAAAGATGGATAGATTGGAGGACCCTACGCCACCGGGACCTCTCCAGTTTGTTGTATATCCTCCGCCGATGGATACGCTTGTTGAAACGGTTACATATCCTCCGCCGACAGGCCGAATTCGAAGAGTTCAAAATCGTATTTCTCCATTAAATCAACTGCAAATTCAAATATGAAAGAACCATTAACTTACTATTAAACCAAAAAATTAAAATAAGACAGCACTACTACCTCCTTTGTAGCTCCTACAAAAATCTTTCAAGATTTTAGAATTTTTGGAATTTTGCCTGAATTTTCACCAAATTTGCGCAAACACTTTCGAATTTTTCACAGCTAAACCGAGAGATGAGAGTGAGGTTTGAGGTGTGGAAAATGGAGGCCGGATGCCCCCCCTATTTATAGAAAAAAATTCAGATTTTTGTCGAATTTTTTGCTATTTGTTCCGAATTTTTTCCCCCCAACGGTAAAAAAGGCTATTTTTCGAAATAACGGCCGGGGCGTGCGTGTAAGACGTCCGCTTAGAGCCGTTGATCGGTTGCGTCTCGGCCGGCATGGCCCGATTGCTAAGCGGGCTGCGTCCGGCCAAGATGGCCCGACACTAAACGGGCCATGCCGTGGTCTTGGCCGCCGCAGTCGCGCCCGCCTGTGCACGCCCGGTCGGTCGGTTGCGTGCGGCCCGGCCCGCTTAGCGGTCGGGCCGTGCCGTAAACGGGCTGGGTCTGATGGATGCGTAGTGCGGCCTGTAGGCTCGACCCATTTGGACAGCTCTAGTGGCAGAGGTTGTAGTTCCCTCTTACGTCTCACCTGTAGTTTAAAGAGTTATTATTCAAATTTGAAATCCTCACCAACTTTGGGCTCCTTAATTAATGGTTTTACCATCACCAATCCTCCGTAAACTCTTATGTTAACAATGTTTTTTTTTCTTTTGAGACTCAACCAGGAGTATTAACAAATTTAACCAATAATGAAGACTAAATGGCACCCCTGAACCGTAAATCTGTAGCACTTCCTCACTTATGTCAATAAATTTGAAAATCTATCCATAGATCCCTAAATCTGCAAAGGACTTTACCGTAGGTCCAACTAGTAGATTAGTAAAACGGAAATGCGATGTGATGTGTCAATTTGGTACATCACCCTTGCGATTGCTTTAGCGACCTATGCGGTAAAAATGTATCAAAATTTAGAAACTAAAAAGTTCATAAAATTTCTACGAAGTCATAAAATATCAACAAATTTCAAAAAAATAATAACCATTGTATCAATGGATATTAAATAAAACTACAAATATAAAAATATAGTGAAAAATAATAATCAATGTATCAATGGTGAATTTTATAATTTTTGTATTTTTATAATATTATACTGCCTTTTGTTGCAAAAACAGATTATGTTCAAAGTGGAAAAAATGCTGGGAGAATTCTAAAATATTAATGTGCTTTTATCATGATCTAGAATATAGAGTACGAGGGGGGGGGGTGATTAGGAGTGAATATATTATGTTTGGGAGTTAAGATTGTTAAGCACAATCATCTGCACTTTTTTTTTTGTCATTTTGCACCTTGAGTTTTACTGTTCAAGTGCACACACTGCACGTGCGTGTGATTTGCACCATTCATTAAAACTTTGTGCGAGCGTTGTAGAAAAGATTTATGTACGTACAGTAGCGTTATTGTGTAGTGTTGGTCGTGTATACGTATGAATTATAGCTTCAAATACACTAAACTGAACAAGCATGGGAAGATTGTGACCAAGTGACCATCCCATCGAACTCAAGTTGGATCGCTGAACTGACATACGAACCTGTTTCTCAATGAAATCAAACAAAATAAAATGTAGTACTGCCTTTCCATCTGAACATGAAGACTTTTATATATTGCAATAAAACCGAGCTTGCCCATCTTAAAATGTCAATTTAAGGCGCTGCTTCCTACTATCACATAGGAAAAAGACATCCATGCATGCAGTGCGCGCGCACACACCTCATCCGTCTGAGTCTGACGCCACAAATGCGCGGAAGCAGTGAGATTCCAGGTGGCGCCCACACACTCCGCAAACCAGCTTATCTACTGATCCCCTGCTTCCCTTTCTGCGCACAAACCAGGAGTTGTAGGACTCCATAAAATTTTCAGAATTAAAAAAAAATCTCAATAGAATTGAACCGTAATTTTCTCTCTGAAGGTTTTGAAAATAATTCTCTGTCAACATTAAAAAGAGTACTACTCATACAAGCAGAAGCTTGAAATTTAAATTGGGACAAGCTTACTCATGGTTTAATCCACTCCACAGGTAGATAATTTCCAATCGAATCGGTAAGAAATTTTCCGAAGGACAAAAATAGGTAGATAATTGCACCCCCTCGCTCTCACTTTCCCATTTATCATCAGCAGGAGGAGCAGGAGCAGCCATTGCTGCATCAGCCTTCCTTTCAACTCTCGCGTCGTCAGAGGGGTAGTGGTAGTACTCCAGATCGAGCAGCCTTTTTCTTCTGGCTTCCCCTCTGATGAGGCGTCGTGGTGGTGGCGTGGTACTAGCAGAGCAGGCAGGCATGTTGACGACTTGCATCATCCATCCACGCCTCCATTTGCCCGTGACGGCCGTGCAGCGCAGCGCCGCAGGCCAAGCGGGCACGGCTTCCGCACGTACGTATCCTGCGTGCCTTCGTGGGGCTCAGGTGGGCCCCGCTCCCCGTCCGTACCCGGGCCCCCCCTGCCCCGCACCGCAGCTCACGGCGCGCGCCGTCCGGCTGGAGGTGGGCGCGGCGTGTCATGGACGCGGTGGATTTGGAGCCTGGTGTCGTCGGGGCCGCGTGGCCGTGCGCGACGTGGGAGGGTGCGACTGTCGGGGGAGTCGGTGGAGCCGTTGACCCGTCAACACTGACAGGGCGGTGGGCCCGCCCTCCCGCTTCCTCTCCTCCTACCACCGCGGCTGCTGCGTACTGGGCTTCCGGATTGGAGCCTGCTTTTTTTTTTTTATGTTCTGCTAGTCTATCAACGAAAGAGCGCAAGAGACAGACGTCGAACTCCTTTTTCAGCTCTTAGCTTATAATTTTTTCTAAACAAATAATTGGGATGATTAAACAGCTTAGAGCAACTCTAACAGTGTTACCTTCTTTTAGCTATATTAAAAAGTAAAATCCTACGTAGAAGAGAGAGAGGATGTAAGGACAATTATAATAGTATAGATAACTGTTATCTATAATATCATCTATCGACGTACTAAATATAACTCATATAATAGATTATCTTTATAATGTCTATATAGACAACTTCTCATGGCACGATGTGTTTTGTTAATTGTGTTTAGTCGACTATTGCATGAGAGATTTAATTCTCTATATTGTCTCTCTCGTTCATATCACCTCGTGTCCTATGTGAGAAAGTTTATAAATAGCTGATATCACACTATGTACATAGTCTAAGGAGAGATAATATATTGTTTTTTTATACAAAAGACGATTTAGCCCGCAAATAAATGTAAATAGTAAGACCTTGACAGTTATAGTAAAAATAGTATAAAATAATTAAAGAAATAATTGATGTTACGTCTAATATTGTTTTAGAGGAGATAGTAGTTTTAGAGGTACATTGTTGTTTATGACCTTACGAGGATAATGCTTTGGAAATTATTTATGGGTATTCGGTATTCCACATAGCTTCTCCAAACAGTCCTTTTAAAGTAATTTATGGCCCTTCGGTTGTTGGCACAAGCCTCCGCGCGCTACGACCAAAACTGCGTCGCCATTACTCCGCCGCTCCCTTTTTCTTCTCCCCCTATCCCGCAACGTGCCAAGCGCTACGCGGCCACCGACCCCACGGAGCAATCAATAAACACAAGAAGGCAGCGCGGGCCCCCCGTGTCGGTGGAGGTGGCGCCACTGACAGGGTGGGCCCGGCCGATGAGCGAGGCCGCCGGTGGCCAGAGACTCGGAAGCGATGCGCCGCTGGAGTACAAAAAGTCATCGCTGCCCGCTGCCCTGCCATGCAGGTTGGCCGAGTGGGCCACCAGCCCAGAGATGCCTAGTTTGATGCCCTACAGCAGTGTTGCAGGCGTGGGCAATGTGCAAAGGAAGCGTCTCGTTTCAGAGCCGAGCTAGCTGCACGGCTGTGGATCGGAGCAATCATGTGTACTGCGTGGTGTATAGTTGTTGGCAAGGTATTTTTTTTTATTTCATAGGAGAGGTGCATCTACTTTTTGCTTATGGATAGTGAAATGTTTGTAGTAACTAATGGATGTTCTTTTGATTTGTGACTGGTTGATTTTTGTCTGTATTTTTTGACATGACAGTGGAGATGGTAACTCAGATGGCGCATACAGTTTTGGTCTTAGGAAACCGTTTGGAGAATTGTTTGGATTTTTGGTTTTCGGAAAAGTCAAAAGCATAATTCAAAAACCAAAAAGAATAGACTTGATTTGATACTATACTAGGGTATTTTACAAAGGAGACAGAGTATTATCTTTTATCGGGTTCATCCACCGGACATTTGTTGCAGCAAATCATGCAAAATACTGTTATTGCAACATTTTCAAATAACTACAGCATGGAGTTTTACCATCAACCTTTTAGAAAATTGAAAATGTCTACGATTGAAAAAAGCTTTGTCGGTCTTACGAATAATATTAAAGAAAAGGGTACCGAGGAATCAGTGAGAAAAAAAAGGGAGGGACAAAGCGCGTATCCAGGTTCGGGCTCACAGCTAGCCAGTACCATCTGCTAGTGACCAGAGAAAAGGTGAAGGGTGTGCCCATTCAGGTGGTCACGGGCAAGGTCGCGTTGGATCAAGTATCCTGATGAAAGATACACTAGCAAGGTAACCGTACCGCCACGGATGGTCTTGTGAAAGGTTAAGGTGGTGATCATTTTGGCTTATTTTTAGTGGTTTATGACTAAAAAGCACTGTAGCTGGCGGAAAAAATATTGTAGCTGACAACGGCTTATTTAACATAATTAAATTTAAAAAAATTAAAAAATATAAAAAAATATGTTAGCCCATCACAAACAACGCAAACAAATACGGCAAAAAAAAAGAACCGGCAAAAAATCTCAAAAAAAAGCCAAACGTTCAGAAAAAGACGAAATTATGAATAGTGAAAAATAAGCCAGAAGCCAGAAGCTGAAACCGAAACGAGCAGGGCTTAAGTGATTCTAGCTTTTTGGTTTTTGACTAAGTAGGTTAATCCCCGTCGGTAATTTACTCAAACTTGAACATGGTGACATAAAAGGGATTTGCTACAATCAGTCACTATTTTCTGCAAAAATATTTTCAGTCAAATTTTGTGCTATTATGGGCATATTCTTTTTTACTGTAGCTTATGGATTTTGGATGAAATTTTTGAATTTTGGCTGTTTGCGACAGAGATTACGGAGAGAGATACTCGCTTGAGATTTTGGTTGATATAGATGTTAGGTTTTTAAGGTGTACTACAATTAAATTGTAGATTCCATCTCGAGAAAATACTTCATTTAAAAGTTAAGTACTGTAGCAAAAACCAAAATCCACTTTTAGAAACCGTACAGAACAAACCATATCATAAAGACCAAACCCTAAACATAGAATTCAGGTGGGTGTGGTGAGCGGCAACGCCAACCGTAAATCTGGTGGTTGGCGCCGGTGGGGTGGATTGGCGGCCATAACTGACGTCCATAATAGCCCTGTTCTTTTCAGTTTATGCCTTTTTCTGAATAAACAAACATGATATATTTTCTGTCACCGTTTCGAAACGACTTATCGACATCCGATTTATTCGCATAAGTGCTCGTGCTAGAGGTTAAAACCATCAGCCACTACTACAAAAGAGCTATACTGGACGGCTACATCACAGACAGTTTATAGAAAATCATCTATGCTATAATTATCACATACGATTTTACAATTGTGACCGTATACCGTCTGTGATACTCAACTATGATAGACGGTTCATACGAATAACTGTCTATGATATTTTCACAGACGGTTATTAATACGAACCGTTTGTGATAATGCAAAACATCACAGACAATTCGTATCAATAACCATCTGTGATAATGGTAGACATTACTGACAGTTCGTATTAATAACCATCTGTGAAAGTTCACAGACGGTTATTAATACAAACCATCTATAATACTATCATAGACGGTTTGTTGTTGGAACCGTCTAGGAAACACCACGTTATTAAATAGCCAGCGTATGTGATCTCGACAGATCTGTCTTCACTGCGCTGCATTGAAGGAGGCGGCCAGCTTTGAGGAGTTTGGTGAAAACATACCACTTATATATCTAACTTGTACATCGATTTGTTCTTGGTGATTAGAGGTTAGTATTTGTTTTTAATAACTTGTATGTTGTGCTTGGAAAGGGACGTAAGTTGAGGACTCGTCAAAAGAACATGTAGAAGAAGAGGTTAGTATTTTAGGAATGGGAGCATTTAGAAGTTCGCAATTGCATCGATGTCATGCATGTAGAGAAGAATATATGTGATTGCTTGATTGGTCTCTTACTAAACATTCGTAACAAAACAAATGATGATATCAACGCACGGTGTGAATTGGTCGCTATGAACATCAGGACCGAGTTAGCATCGATATAGACCGATAAAGGATGGATGTACATTCCCCCAGCTTGCTACACTCTGTCTAAGGCTGAGAGAATTGAACTGTATCAGTGCTTGCATGGTGTGAAAGTTTCATCCGGTCACTCCTGTAGCTTGAACAAACTTGTTTCCATAAAAGATTTAAAATTAATTGGCATGAAGTCTCATGCACTACTACAGAAGAGGCTATACTGGACGGGTACATCACAGACGGTTTTACTGGCAACCGTCTGTGATATTTTCATAGACGGTTATTAACATGAACCGTCTGTGATAATTGAGACATCACAGACGGTTTTTGTTAATAACCGTCTGTGAACTTTCACAGACGGTTCTTAATACGAACCGTCTATACCAATCGAGATAACACAGACGGGTCCTGTTAAGAACCGTCAGGAAGTTCCTGACGGTTATTAACACAAACCGTGCGTGAAAGTTGAATAACACGACGGTTCTCGCAGAACCGCTCGTGATAATCCCATGTCACCGATAATTGGTGTGTAATAGTCACATGTCACCAATAATTGGCGTATACGTGATTTCGATCTCACCCGTCTATTCTCTCCACATCGAATGGTCGGCACGGTTCCTCCCACGGCCAGGCCCTTATTAATAACTCCCCATCAACCTTTCCACCGGTACTAGTCACGCGTGAGTTCATCCACTAGCTAGCTTCCTGTATGCATCTCCTCCGCTGTGAGCTAGCATTTCATCGCGGCACGACACGGTTCATACTAAAGAACACACTCTTGCCGTAAGTGTCGTAAGTGTGTCTTGTTTAGTGTGGACCGTCGTGCCACGGCGATTTGTTAGCTTGTCATCCCGTAATAGATCGATCCGATCAATGTGTTGTTGAGTTTTTGTGCTTGCCTCAGATTTGCATGTTCCTCGACGATGCCGACTCATCGTCGAGATGTGATGTCCACTCCGACAATCCTTCTTTTTCCCGCAAAATTCAAGGCAATTTTATTACAAAGTTCAAAAAAGACATTTCAGTTCTTGGTGAGCGAGCCGACGACATGCAAACTTCTTGGTGGCCGAGCTATCCATCCGCTTCTTCCCACTTCTTTTCTTGTGGGAGAAGTGAGAAGAAGCAGATGGATAGTCGGTCACCGAAGAAGTCGGGTATGTCGGTCGGCTACTCACCAAGAACTGAAATGTCTTTTTTGAACTTTGTAGTGGGACCCACATGTCACGACGGATTTAATAGAAATAGCTCGACCTCAGCGCCGCGTGAGCGGGGCTCGAGCGCCGAGGGAGCAGGGGGAGACAGAGATCGCGCTGATAGCCAGGTGGTTCAATCGGTGTTGCTTACTCTATAAGGGTAATAATCCCCTTTGAGATATCTCAGTAAGGCGGGGTTGAACTATCACAGACGGTTGTTACTTATGAACCGTCTGTGATACTTAGTATCACAGACGGTATGTATTAAAAACCGTCTATCACAGATCGATCTGAATGTGTTGTTGAAGAATCTGAGCATCACAGACGGTTGTATTAACGAACCGTCTGTGATAAAACAATCACAGACGGTTATTAACACGAACCGTCTGTGATAGTATGCATCACAGACGGTTCGTGTTAAGAACCGTCTGTGATAATGTAGACTATCACAGACGGTTATTTATGTGAACCGTCTATGATAGGCAACAATCACCGACGGTTATTAAGTTGAACCGTCTGTGATATTGCTTGTATCACAAACGGTTCATATTAATAACCGTCACGCACGGTTATTGTCTACGAACCGTCGTGATATGTCATTTTCGCTGCACCGCTTGTGGTTGGAATCGTGCGTGATATTCTCGCATAGTATTAATTGCTTGGCGTGCTTGCTTGAAGGATGTCGACACCGATCTGTCTTCATTGTTTGCATCGGTGGAGCAAGGCGGCCGCTTTAGGAGTTGAGGCGGAAAAATATCACCGTCTTCTTAGTGATCCGATCGAGGTTAGTATACTTAATTACTTAACATTCTTAGTGATCGATCGAGATTAGTACTCAATTGCTTAACATTCTTAGTGATCCGATCGAGGTTAGTAGTAGGGTAATAATCATTTTGACACCCATTTGTCACTTGTGTAGCGTAGATGGACCAAGTCGGATGTATATTGAGAACCGTGTGAGTGAAGAGTACATTCTTGGCGTGTCGCTTAGAAGGGCGGTGAATGGATATGTTGAAGAAGGGGATGAAATATATGTATTGCCCATGTATTGATTGTGATAATCTCAAGATGTTTAGCAACTCGGTAGCAGATTGAAGCTCACTTGATTCAAGGGGTTTCGAAAAGGGTACAAATGTTGGACCGATCACGGTGAAGAGAAGAGTACACAAGAAGGTAGTTATGACATAGTCGAGGGAGACAACGATATGCCGGTTGTGGGTGTTCTTTCGATCATGAGGAAAGGTCGCAGGATGACAACTGGATCATGAGGATAGGTCGCAGGATGACAACTGGATCATGAGGATAGGTCGCAGGATGACAACTGGATCGATGTTACGTGATGCGAAGGGAACTATAGTAAGAGAGTTTGGTAAATTCGAGGGCTTGATGGAGGACTCGGAGAAACCTTTGTTCCCGGCCGCAAGCCGCAATACACGAGGTTGTCATCGTTCTAGAACTGCTAAAATTGAAGGCAAGCAATGGTTGGTCCGACAAGAGTTTCACGGCATTATTAGGTCTCCTAGTGGACATGCTTCCAACGGAAATGTGTTGCCGAGAACCACCTACCAAGCCAAGAAGATTTTTGTCCATTAGGAATGGAAGTAGAAAGAATACATGCATGTCGGAATGATTGTATCCTGCACTGTAAAGAGTATGGTAGCTTACATGTTTGTCCGTGTGCAAAGCATCCCGATACAAGCGTAAAATGACTCGATGATGGGAAGGGCATCAAGGTGAAGCAAGGACCTCTGCTAAGGTCATGTGGTATCTTCTGTAATCCCCGCTTGAAGCGTTATTTGCAAACCGCAAGGATGCAAGATTGATGCGTTAACGCGATGCGGCAGAAGAAAGACGGAATGATAAGACATGTTCTGATTACGCCAAGAGAGGAACATCGATAGGATGTTTGTAGATTTCGTGTGGAACCGAGAAATATAAGGTTTGGGTTGAGTACGATGGAATGAATCCTTTTGGTAACATGAGCACCGACATAGCACTGCCCGTGACTACGTGCATGTACAACCTTCCTCCTTGGTCGTGTATGAAGCGGAAATATATTTTGATGTCACTACTTATCCAAGGGTCAAGCAACCGGCAATGATATTGATGTGTTCCTAGCCCTATTGGTGGAAGATCTTGCAATACTGTGGAATGAAGGGGTACATGTATGGGATGCGGACAAACGAGAGAACTTCACTCTACACGCCATGTTGTTCTGCACCATTGATGATTTTCCTGCCCTTGGTAACCTGTCAGGGTTGAGTATAAAAGGAGCCAAAGCGTGTCCGCACCGCTTAGATTATACCGAGAGTGTGTGGTTGAACAACTCATGAAAACGTGTACATGCGTCACCGTAGGTTCCTTCCAAAGTATCACTCATACCGCAAGAGGAAGAAACAATTTGACGGAAAAAGAGGATGACTCAAGACCAAGACCTTTTAGCGGAAAGAGGTGTTTGATATGGTCAAGGATATAAATGTTGTGTTTGGCAAGGGACGTAAATTGAGGAAGAACATGTGGAAAAAGAGGTCAATATTTTGGGACTTGCCTTATTGGGAGCACTTAGAAGTTCACAATTGCATCGATGTCATGCACGTAGAGAAGAATGTATGTGACAGTTTGATTGGTCTCTTACTGAACATTCTTGATAAAACAAAGGATGGTGTTAACGCAAGGCGTGACTTGGTCGCTATGAACATCAGGACCGAGTTAGCACCGATAGAGACCGATAAAGGCCGGACGTACCTTCCCCAAAGATGTTACACTGTCTAAGTCCGAGAGAACTGAATTGTGCAGTCCTTAAATGGTGTGAAAGTTCCATCCGGTCACTCCACAAGCATGAAGAAACTTGTTTCCATGGAACATTTGAAATTAATTGGCATGAAGTCTCACGACTGTCATGTGCTAATGACTCAAATGCTACTTGTTGCAATTAGAAGTATTTTGCCGAACAAGGTTCGAGTGACAATCATAAGGCTATGTTATTTCTTCAACGCAATTGCTCGAAGGTCATTGATCCGGATGGACTAGATGCTCGCAAACCGAGGTGGTGACAACTCTATGTCATCTAGAGATGTATTTCCTCCATCATTTTTGATATCATGGTCCATCTCATTGTCCACCTTGTGAAAGAGATAAAAATATGTGGCCCGTATTTCTCGTCATATGTACCCTTCGAGAGGTACATGGGAATTCAAGTCCTATGTACGCAATCGATCTCGACGGAGGGTAGCATCATCGAAGGTTATACAACGAAGAGGTCATTGAATTTCGTGATCGGCTACATGGCTCGTGTAGAGCCGATAGGTGTACCTCTATCTCGTCACGAGGGAGGTTAGAGGGTATATGGACTATCGGGAGGAAAGCAATAACTCCGGATCAAAATACGTATGCTCAAGCCCATTTCATGGTTTTACAACACATGACCAAGTGACCCCATATATTGAAGAGCACAAGGACATGCTACGTCGGAGAATGCAGCCGGTCGAAGTTTGGATCACGAGACAACACAACCGTCGGTTCAACAAATGGTTGAAGGCGCAATTGACTAGGAGGTCGTCAAATGAAACACTACAATGGTTGGCAAAGGGCCAAAATTTACAATTGTGACATGGCAAGGATCGACATTAATGGCTACACATTTTATACAATGTATCAAGATAGAAAGAGCACGGTCTGCGTAACTCGGTGTCCGTGATAGATGCCTATGACTGCACGGCAAGATCACCGCCCAAGCTCGTACTACGGGCTTGTAGAGGAGATTTGGGAGCTTGACTACGTAATTTTCAAAATTCCTCTATTTCGGTGTCGTTGGGTCCAACTCCCACGGGGTGTAAAGGTTGACAAGTACGGCGTCACTACCGTGGACCTCGAATGTGTAGGATACAAAGACGAACCATTCGTATCATGAGGCAAGTTGTTCAAGTATTTTATGTAACCGACCGGCAAATAAGAAGCGCTATGTAGTTCTTCGGGAAAAGAAGGATTGTCGGGGTTGAGAATGTTGTGGATGAGGAAGAGTACAATCAATTTGATGATTTGCCTCCATTCGGAGGCGGCATCGAGCTCGATGAAGAACAAGGCGATGAAGCAAGCTATATGCGTGTCGATCATCGTGAAGGGCTTTATTTAAAATGATATAGCCAAAGTGTAATAAATGATATAGGTTATGCTTGTGTTTTTCATAAATGTATCTATGTTCCATATTGTAATTGTAAAATGACTAAGGAACCCATGCATTGTAATTGTAAAATGACTAAGGAACTATGAAATAGTTATATTTATGGTTATGCTTGCGTTTTTCATAAATGTATCTATGTTCCATATTGTAATTGTGAAATGACATAGGAACCTAGCTAGTCTGCGGTATTTATAGTGAACTATCACAGGCGGTTTATAAAAGAAACCGTGATGATAACATCCGACGGTTATATATATAGAACCGTGCGTGATAATATGGATATCACGACGGTTATATATATAGAACTGTCGTGATATCATATCACGACGGTTATATATATAGAACCGCTGCGTGATATCGCATATCGCGACGGTTATATTGATAGAACCGTCTGTGATAGATCATCTTTAAATACCCGCAACTAGGTCTGCGGAGTCCGCTCATCTGCCGCAGTCTCTTGTCTCCACTCTGCAGCGGCGCCCCTGCTAGCTAGGTTTTGCTCCCTCCCACCGCCGGTCCCCGACGCCGCCGGTCCCTCCCCGCGCGGTCCCTCCTCCGGACGCCGCCGCCCCGACGCCGGTCCTCCCGACGCCGCCTCTCCTCCCGACGCCGCCGGTCCCTCCCGACGCCGGTCCCTCCCGACGCCGGTACCTCCCGACGCCGCCTCCTCGACGCCGGTCCCTCCTCGTGCTTCACATGTTAGCTTTATGATATATATATGCTTCACATGTTAGATGCTTCACATGTATTTTATGTTATATGCTTCACATGTATTTTATGTTATATGCTTCACATGTATTTTATGTTATATGCTTCACATGTTAGCTTTATGATAGATGCTTCACATGTATTTTATGTAGCATATAATATATCCGCACTTGTTAGTCGCAAGGTCTATTTGAAGGCCCATAGCTCACCGCAATTAGCTAATCGCTTTGACAAGTCGGGTCCATAGCTCACTTCGATTAGTTTTTCTTAGAAGAGATGGCGTCCACACGCCTTCGTCGTGCCGTCATCGGGTCTCACGCTCCCAAGGCTGCGAAATCTAAACGTGGCCGAGGAGTATCGAATGGCCACAGTCCGAATGACCATCACGGTGGTCTCTCCGGATGGGGTCCCTCCGAACCGCCGAAAGCAGCGTCATCATTTGGACTACTGCGGTATAATTGGAAGGCAACGGGTCCCCATCACCATAGCAAGTGGAAAGATTTGACAAAGGATCACAAAATCAGCTATGGGAGGAACTTACAAATTGCTCGAGTTCCAGCGAAGCACGAGGACTCGTGCAAGCAGCGCCTCGCGATGGGAAAAGCATGGAAGAATTTTGAGCACTCTTGTGACAAAGCACGTGGCCGAGGATGTCACGCCTTCACGAAGTATCCTTTCGTGTCGCCGGAAACATGGGAGGCCTTTGTGCGAGATGAAGACGACGACCGAATTTGAACAACAAAGTGCGGCGCAAGGACCTCCGGTCAAAAACACGCACCCTCACGGACTCGGCATCTGCTGGTACGCGGGTAAAATCCGCAATGGAGGATGCGGGATGAGGTCGCAATCCGATCGGAGGCCTCCGCCATTTGCGGGATCGCAAAAGCGGCCGAATCGGTTAAGAGCGCGGTCATCAACCACATCTTGGTGTCTCTTTCAAAACCCGCAGATGAGGAAGTGTCCCAACGCACGGTAAAATATGTTCAACAAAGATAGTTGTTAACACCTCTTGAACTTCATGGGTTGAAAAATAACATGATTAATTGCCTCTTAAAGAATCATTGACTACCGAATCTTCTTGTGGCTTCTTTGAAGAATATAGGGAGATAGATTTACTATCACGGGCCTTGGGAAACAAGGAGCACCAGTCGCACACGAGGCATGGGGTTTATGTACCTTGGAGGCATGGATTTCAGTTACTCCAAGACATATAGGAGTAGGAAGAGATCCAAGGCGTCTGCAGAACGAACAAATAAAACAGGAGCTTCATGCTCAACTTGAGGAACAACTATCTGCCTCACTTCAAGAGCAGACGGCCTCACTTCGAGGAGAGATAGATTCGTTGCGGGAAGAACTGAGACAAGTCCGCAACCAATCGCAACCCACTCCTAGTCTGCGGTACCCGGTCCCACTCAACGTCGCAAATGGCTGCAGCGTCCACACCTATTTCTCGAACATAGCGACGACCGCCACGTATTGATGACATTCGTAATGTACCTCTTTAGAATGGTACATAGATCTCTCCGTGGACGCCTTAACTCATCTCTTGTATCGTTATGTAGGAGCCCATGCCTTGCGACCTCAAAGTCGCTTATTGGCTCTATTCCGTTATGTTGGAGAGGCATGGTGTATCCATTCTTTGCCGTGGACGCTGGTGCACGGTGTACAAGTAGACACCGGTTTCATAAAGGTCTAGGTGGACACGATTAATGATATTTTTAATTCCGTCCCTCTTGAGAAGCCCCCAAACGAAGAGATTAAGACATTGGGGATGCCGTCCACACATTCATTCGATGGCCCAAGAGGGACATCGTCCTCGACATGTCCGTGCCACAATCTTCACATCCGATGGCCCAAGAGGGACGCCGCTACGGACACGGCACATCGGCCCGGTGGCTCCACCTCCACCTCCAACCAAGAAAGTCATTGTATCGGCTCCCGCCGAGACGCCACCGAGAACATATCACAAGCGAGGCTCCAAGGCCTCCAAGGCTCATGCGAAGAAAATTAAGCCGCGTCCGTGCCATGGACGTTTACTCTAGGAGTGTCGTTGGTGCCCGACTCACAATTCGCCATCTTGGTATGATTTGCAATAGATTGCATGCACGGTACATGGAGAAGTCCAACATGAAGCCAAACCGCAGAGTGCATTCACTCGAAATATAACGAGACACATTTCCTCCACGACCGGGCTACATCGTCGTGACATTCAAGATTTATTCTTACTATTCAATCTCGACGAACTCGACGCCTCACTTCTACGATTTGGACCTTCGTAAGTGTCTTGTACAATGAAGTTCTACAATCACGTTATACGATAAATGTCATTACTCTTTCTTTATGTATAGATACATGATCCAACAAGTCCGACAATCGCGACGACCGGTGGGTTTCCTCGACCCTCGGTTGGTCTCCGAGCAATCTATCAACACGATGCATCCTTCGTGCAAGGTTACATAACGAGGGATTGATTGCTCACACCGACAAGGAGTACATCATGGTACCCTTCAACCAAGGGTAAGTGCTTCACTAGTTGCCACACGTATGTTTCATTTGTACTTTACATGCGGTATGAACTTAGGATTAATCACCGTGGCGACACACATAACTAGGCATCTTTGGATTTTGCTTGTGATTGTACCAAAGTGGAGCAAGGTAATATACCTTGATTCCTCCTTAGAGCAACCACGACTTCATCGTGTGCAAGAAGTACTAACAGTAAACTCATTTCCTCCATACATAACTCTATTGTAATATTTCTTTTGTTTGCCACTACGAGGCTAAGTTTTTGAATCACGAGGGCGTTTGCCGATTATGTTGCCCAAGGAGGAACACACGACAAAAATCCGGTGAGACGCTACGACACAACACGCGATTTACGGTACCGCTACAACACAACAATCCTATATCATACTTTGTTATAATACCTCTAGAATTGACAATACCGATGTATGTAATTCTATTTTGCGATGCCACCAGCTACTGTGGCAACGTATGTGGATTCTCGTTTGCCGCCATATGAAGGAAATCATGGGTACTAAGATCAATGATCCGAGGTTTGTCGTCCTTCCAATAATTATTATTTTCGATTATATATATGTATTTATATTACACACATGCTAATTAATGACTTAACATTGCTCCTAGCGACAGTGGTGAACTTCGACGAAAGTGCATATGATCTTGACAATCTCGTCGATATTCGTGGAATCATCTCCCAATTCTTGCTAGCAGAGGTCATAAATAAGAATGGAGAGTTCCACGGCAATGGTGATAATTAGATGTTGAAACATTGGATTCAACTGTACAATCAAACAATTCTCCTTCAATTGAATTCATTTGTCGGATGTTGTGTAACGATTTTCATTCTATATATATATGTATGTGATCTGGCGGCCGTTTGTTACATTCATCGTGTATCGAATTTTGTTGTAATTTACTATGAGTTACAATTAACTTATATCATCATTTATCTGTAATGCGCCGCTTGCTTTCAGAGGGCATGGCTAGCATATCCTGAGGCTAGCCAAAAAGCAGCAAATAAAATGGATGATGCATATGGTATCACAGACGGTTCGTTGTTACAAACCGTCTGTGGTGTGAATGATATCACAGACGGCCTTTACAATCGACCGTCGGATATATACTAATATCGCGAGGCGGTTAGTAATACAAACCGTGCGTGATATTGTGTATATCATGAGCGATCTTGATTATTAACCGTGCGTGATGAGCGAGTATCACGACGGTTGTTTAAACAAAACCGCTGCGTGATAGTCGTATCACAAGCGGTCTTGACTACTAACCGCTCGTGATAGTGCGGTATCACAGACGGTTGTTTATAAAAATCGTTCGTGATACCGCACTATCACAGACGGTTAGTAGTCAAGACCGTCTGTAATGTATGTTATCACAGACGGCTCAGGAACCGTCTGTGATAACCACCAACTATCACTGACACCTAAACACTGACGGTTTAGGAACCGTCTGTGATGACGGTTCCGAACCGTCTGTGATAGGGCTGTCTGTAGCAGTGATGACTGCCACATGCTAATAACACAATTGCTTTCTATTGAAATTAGAAGTATTTTGCCGAATAAGGTTCAAGTGACAATCATGAGGCTGTATTATTTCTTTAATGTAATTGCTCAGAAGGTCGTCGATCCTGATAGACTAGATGTTCTGCAGACCGAGGTGGTGATAACTCTATGTCATCTTGAGATATATTTCCCTCTGTCATTTTTTGATATCATGCTCTATCTCATTTTCCACCTTGTGAAAGAGATAAAGATATGCGACCCCGTGTTTCTACGTCATATGTGCCCATTCGAGAGGTACATGGAAATTCTCAAGTCCTATGTATGCAATCGATTTCAGCTAGAGGGCAGCATCATCGAATGTTATGCAACCGAAGAGGTCATCAAGTTCTATGGCGATTATATGGCTCAGGTCAAACTGATAAGTGTGCCTATATCTCATCAGAGGGGAGGCTAGAGGGTATCGGGACCATCAGAAGTAAAGCAATAACTTTCGATCTGGATACGTACACTCAAGCCCATTTCACGGTCTTGTAACACATGACTAAAGTGCCCTCATATATTGAAGAGCACAAGGACATACTACGCCAAGAGAATATAGGCCGATCAGAGATTTGGCTCACGAGGCAGCACAACCGTCGATTCAACGAATGGTTGAGGGTCCGATTCACTGGAAGGTCGTCAAGTGAAATGCTACAATAGTTGGCAAAAGGTCTAAAATTTACAATTGTGACATGTCAAGGATATGACATTAGTGGGTACACATTTTATTAACATATCAGGACAGAAAGAGTACAATCCAGAACTCAGGTGTCCGCATATATGCATTTCGTGATGAGCAGTTCAGTACAGCTGGCCCAAGCTCCTACAACAGGCTTATAGAGGAGATTTGGGAGCTCGACTACATGGTTTTCAAAATCCCTCTATTGTTTCTAAGTGAGTTGAAGGGTCGTGTTATTGCTACAAGATTTATTTAGAATGGCATATTAATGTGTTCCAAAGAGACCTTGTAGCAATACTATATTTCAAAGAGACCTTGTAGCAATAATATATGTTCTAGAGACATTCGAAGGGCATGAAGCAAATCACACACTCTAGTGTCCTCTGTGATTCATTTTGTTATTGCCACAAAATCTATTGGAATGGCAAATCACATATTTCAGTGTGTCAGGTTCTACAAAATAAGTTATAGCTATCGTTTCTTCCTCCTCGTTATGTTGTGTGTTAGGCTTGGTTGCTGTCTTAGGTATAAAAGAACCTTTGGGCTGTCGCGTCGTTTATTTGTAAATGAAGGGCGTGACATACTAAATGTTCTCTTACGCCTATGACAACAACCAAGCCCAACACGTAGAATGATGAGGAGGAAGAGACTTCAGCCATAACTTACTCTGTAAAACCTAAGACACTAGACTATGTGATTTGGGATATTAGTATTGCAAAGAGACCTTGTAACCATAATATACGTCGCTAGATGTTCTTATTTCTTGTAAGATCAACCATATGCCAATGTTTACACTCACAGCTCACTCTAATTAGTTTTTTCTTGTAAGAGAGATGTCGTCATCGTCGAGGTCGCTGAATGGGTCTGACACTCTGAAGACTGGGCTAACTAAGCATGGCAGAGGAGTATCTAAAAGGCCAACGGACCGAATGACCATCACGAAGTTCTATCTAGATGGGGTCCCTTCGCAACCGAAGAAAGCAGCTACATCATTTTGGACTTCATGTAGGATAATCGGAAGGCAAAGAGTCTCCATCACCATAGGAAACTGGAAAGGTTTGATAGAAGACGAGAGAAATATGTTGTGGATAGAAATTTCAAACTCGTTCGAGATCCTAGCAGAAGTCCAGGAATGCGTGCAACGACATGCACTCCTCGCGATGAGAAAAGTGTGGAAGACCTTCAAAAGCACGCTTGTCACATAGTACATGGCCAAGGATCGCATGTCCTTCACGAGGTATCCTTTCGTATCACTGGAAACATGGGAGGCCTTTGTGCGGATGAAGATGATGACCGAATTTCAATAGAAAAGTACAGTGCATAAGGTTATCCAGGCACGAAACACTTACCCTCATAGACTTGGCACCGCTGGATGCACGGGTAAAATCCCACAATGGAGGATGGAGGATGAGGACGCAATCCGATCGGAGGCCTTCCCACCATTTGTCAGCATCACAAACGAGCGCACTCGAAACTGGTTAGGAGCGAGGTCATCAACCACGTCTTCGGGCATCGCCTCTTTCAAAAAACCCGCAGATGAGGAAGTGTCCCAGCACCTGGTAAGATATGTTAAACTATGTAGATGTTAATAGATCCATAACTTTAATGGGTCTAAAATAACATGACTGTCTCTTGCAGCAAACATTGACTACCGAATCTTTCGAATGCTCCTTCCAAGCGGTCGGAGAGAGGGTATACTGTCTATCGCTCTGGGAAACAAGGAGCACCAGGTCGCACGTGAGGCCTAGGGTTTTATGTATCTTGGAGGCATGAATTCCCAAACAACTCTGAGGCGTATAGGAGTAGGAAGAGATCTAAGTCCGAGTGCGAGGAAAGTATGAAACGAGATTTTGATGCAAAACTTGAGGACATAACTGCTTCACTTCGAATAGAGATAGATGCATTGAGGAAAAACTGAGAGAAGTCCGCAACTAGTGCCAAGACACCCTCGTTATTACGGTACCCGGTCCTTCCCAACGTCAGAGTAGCTGCGTGTAGCAACACCCACTTACCTATCAAAGACATCCAGGTAATGTATACCTCTTAAATGCTACATAGATAGGCCTAGTGGACGCCTTAGCTCATCGTGTATTGTTATGTAGAAGGCCACACTGTGCATCCTCAGAATAAGGGTTGTTGGCTCCATTCCCGTTGATGCTGGGCAGAGGTTGGCATATCCATGCCTGCTTGGAAGGTTGGTGCATGGTGCCCAGCTAGGGACCGGTTTCACGAAGGTCCAGGTGGACATGATTAATAACGTTTTTAGAGCCGTTCCACTGGAGATGCCCCCAAACAGAGAAATTGTGACACTAGGGGATGCCGTCCACACATTCGTCCAATGGTCCAAGAGGGATATTACCCTGGACCCTTCCGTGTCGTGATCTCCACATGACCATGCCTATCAAACAGAACACTCTATGACTCCACCTCAACCTCCTCTTCAGAAGGTCAGCGCATCAACTCCTATGAAGGTGACGCCGAAAATATATCACAAGCGAAGCGCTAAAGCTGAATCGAAGAAGATTAAGACGCCTCACAGGGAATGGAAGTTCATGCTCCGTGTGTCGTTGGTCCCCTAGTCACAATTACTCGACCTTGCACTGGTTTGCGGAACTTTGCATACCTGGTACAAATAGAGATCCAACATAAAGCCAAACCGACACGATGGATTTACCGTGAGATACACGGAGGCGCATTTCCTCCACGACTCAGGCTGCTTCGCCGTGACCTTCGAAAATTTATTTTTACTATTAAACCTCGACGAATTCGACGCCTCACTTCTACGATGCTAGACATTGTAAGTGTACTGTACAATTAAATTCTACATTCACGTAACACCGATAAATATCATAACTCATTGTTTATGCATAGATCCATGATCCAACAAGTCTGGCGACGGTGAGAACCAATGGGTTTTCTCAACCCACACTTGGTCTCTGAGCAATCCATCAATGATAACAGATCCTTCGTCCAATATTACATAATGAGAGGATTGTTTGCTCACAGTGACAAGGACTACATCATGGTACCCTCGAACCAGGGGTAAGTGCTTCACTAGTTGCCAAACAAGTTTTATTTGTACTTTATATGCAACATAAACATAGGATTAATCACTATGGCGACATACATGACTAGGGGTTACTGGATTCTAATTGTAATTGTACAAAAGTAGAGCAAGGTAATATACCTTAATTCTCTACTTAGGAACGACCACGACTTCACCCTTCATTTGCAATGGCGAAGGCTAACTTTTGAAATCACGTAGGTCATTCAGCGCTTACGTTGCCCAAGAAGGGAGACACAAGGAATACAACGCCACACTGCGACACAGAATGCGATTTTTGGTACCCGCTATAACACAACAATCCTATATCACACTTTATTATAATGCCTCTAGAACTCACAATACATATGTATGCAATCATGGATGCTAAGATGAATGATCTAGAGGTTTGTCAACTGCCAATAATTATTTTGTGATTATATATATATATATATATATATATATATATATATATATATATATATATATATGCTAATGACTTAACACTACACCTATCGACAGTGCGTGGAATTCCACAAAAGTGCGATCGATCTTGACAAACTCGTCAAAATTCGAGGAAAGCTCTTCCAATTCTTGATAACGGAGGTCATAAACAAGACTGGAGAGTTCTACATTGGCGATTATTAGATGTTGAAACATTTGATACAACTGTATGACGGTTCTGAACCATCTGTAATGAGTCTTTCTATAGTAGTGAGCCGCAGTTGAAAAGAACATACCCATTAGTTAGAAATTGGGTGGTGACGATCAGTGGGGTGAGTCGGCTAGGCATAGGGTGGTGGTCACATGGGTGGAGTTGCATGGTGGCGGTAGGGGTGTGCATACAGGGGAGAGAATGTCAGGAAGGGGATTTGCGGAAGGAAATTTGGTTGCCCTAGGTCAATCATCCTTGGGTTGGTTGATTTCAAAACTTCAGCCGATTTTTAGGCTGAAATTAGTCGCATGGGCCCTAGATAGTCGCGTCAATAAAAATACAAAAAAGTCAACTTTAACATATTAAGGCATGTTCGTATTGGCTTTAACTTCTGACTACTGCTTAGAGAAGCCAAAACCAATACGAATGCCCACTACTATTCACTTTCACATGTTGTAACATATTTTGTATTTTATTATATCATAACTCCATAAGTCATATAGTGGTTTGAATATTGTAATATCTTTCGTTGCACCGTCGTTTGTCCTTTTTTCTTACATAATGCACTTAGCAAAAAGCCAAAAGTTATAAGTCAATACGAACAAACTAGGTTCTATAAGCCGTTTCTATCAGCTATTACCATTAATTAATCGCAGTCAAAAGCCAGCAGCAAAATCCAATTCGAAACGGTCTTTAGTTAGTCTAGGAAGGTCGATTTCAACCTCTATTAACGCAAAAAAGAAAACAAGATTGTACGATGCAACATACAAATATATGCGTACGAAGTTCATCCATTCGGTCTTGTAATTAATTTCAAAACAAATAAAGAAAGAAGACACATTAACATAGGAAAATTAAGGTGTACCGTACACTATGAACGTAGGAGACAAATGGCTCTTTTTTTCACTTATAACTTATAGTTTACAATTTATATTACAGTAACTAGCTTTTAAAAGATATATTTTTTTTAAGACTGGGTTAACAGAAAAATTGAACTAAAAAGTATAGTGAATTCAGCTGTACTGATTAAAATCGCATGCGACTATTTTTCTCTGCATACTGCCTCTCGTGAATAGCCAGAATTCATAAATTTAAACCATAAATCATAAGTCACAGTCTAAAAAACCCACCCAAATAATTACTCCAGGAAATGGGTAGCACATGTTGTAGCGTAGACAAGCAATCTTAATCCGCAACAGTCAAAGGATTTTGTGACCAACTTATATAGTTAAACTAAGGGTCCTTTACAAACTGCAATAGTAGAAAAGGAGTGAAGTGCGCCAAAGGTCTTTGCCACAGTCAATTAATTTGAACAGACGGCAGTGGCGGATCAACACTTTTGCATGGGGGTGTAGTTGCACCTCTAAAACTTTTGCATAAAAATCCGATATATACCTCTTCTTAATATATAAAATATACATTACATATATTAACATATTCCTGACAGCCCATTAGACCCAACATGCAACAAGTCAAGCCTATTAACCCAAATACCCAAGCCATCCTCACTTCTTCAATCGATTGGCCACCCCTATCGAAGATTCCCCAATCGGCCAAATCCTTCAGGCTTATGCCCAAGCGCAGCAGCCAAGCTCGGGCACGCGGCTATGGCCAAGTGCAGATCATCGCCACCGCTGCGCTCCCCAGAGGCTGGAGCCCCCGTCGCTGCCGGCGACCACGAGGCACCAGAGAGGAAAAATGTAAACCAAAGAAGTAGCCAAGTCTTGATCATGTGCTTCCTAATTCGTAGATATATTGTTTTGATTTTTCTCATCCATATTGCTCCAGTTTAACTATGAAACGACAACAGATCTATGGGTGCATTGGCGTCGAAGTTGGCACAACTGCAGTCCAAGGCATGCAATGCAATGAGGTTGGCAGTCAAGTACAGGTGCGCATACCATAAGACGTTTATGGAGAGAAACAAGCAGTACGACATCCACCATCGAGAAGTGTTAGGAGCTCTCCAAGCAACTCTTCTATACCCGCCTTACCAAATCCCCTATGCTCCTAACTTATTATGCCTTGTATTTTACCACCTAGCTTTTCTATGCACCTGAGTCCTCGATGTCGAGTAGCTTCTTGAATCTTGAATGTTGGAGATTGTTTCCTAATGTTCATGTGTCAACTAGATACCAATTCGGTGGTGCTAATAATGCTGCTAAATCCTTGTAAATTGTCCAAATTAAGGTATGATTAGAACATTATGGGGTTGCAGGATACGCCTTTGTAGAGTTCTATGGTGTTAATTTGAGTCTCGGTATACTAATTTGTGAGCTTGTGTGGTGTATTAGGAGTTTTTCTTGTAACAGGTTTTAGTGATCGGATGGGGATGAAAAAGGCTCCGATGGGATGGTTTTCCTGGTAATCATATATTATAGTATATAGATTGGTCTGGGGCATTAGAAAGTAAATTGCTCCTTTTTTGTCTTCGGGGTTTAAAAGGATGATCTTAGAAATCAAAACCCAAAGGAGAGTTGCAGGAGTTATGATCAATTATAACAAGCTAAGAAATAGAATAGATGAATAATACATAAATGATTGATTAGTTACATACATTGAACTTCCGTACTATGTCATTTAAATGTCTTAGAATATATGTATCTTTTTGTATCTCTACCCTTAAAATCCTGCTTTGCCACTAACTGACGGTATAGTTGTGCCACTTCTCAATGCAGTGTCGGACGCAGAAATTTTAGAATGGATGTTCAAAGTTGTAAAAATATTTTTCAATACAAACCATAAAGATCTACAGTAGCAATAGTTAACATACAATTGTTCGTACTAGGGATAATATCTCAGATCCCCCTCCGATGTTCTAGCTCGATATATGCTGACTAGGATTCACCATCTGTAATGGGAATATATCAATTTAATTATTTTTTTCGACGGTTTAGCTTGTTATCTACCATTCGCTGGTAGAATTGTCCTAAATTCTAGTATGCTAGTGGTCACCTAACACCCTCTGGTAATTGTTTTGGTGCATTATTCTTATAGATTTTCTTTATCTAGATCAGCATTAATTTAGGAAAGAGCTACTTGGGATTAAGTATTTAAATTGACTTCTTCTTATCTCTGTCTTGCGTGGTTTAATTTTTCCTCTTTTACATGACACCATACATCAGCAGATAACAGCCAAGAAACAAGGAGATGTCAAAAGAACTAAATTTCTACACTACTCTGGGACTACGTGACCAGGTATGATCGAGAACTCGCTCTCAAGACCGCCCAAATCTGCACGTTTGGGACCACGCTAGGAGCTCGCCTCCGAGTGCAACCTACACTACACTGGATCTCCGCATCCAGGCATGCCTGAGAACTCGCTTTCAGGATCGCCCAAATCTACGCGTTTGGGACCACGCTCAAGGCTCATCCCTGAGTACGCCCAGGACTTTGTTGTTGGGTACGTCCGAAACTTACGCGTTCGGAAGCGCCACGGACCACTCATCCGGGAAATCTTTGGTGCAAAAATGGGGTAAAGCAATTTTAGTGAGTCATATTCCTTGCCACCTTAGTACCTCTTTTCCCGTAATTAATATGTTCCTTGTTCGGCTTTCTAAGATGGCAACGGAATTTATTTAGTTCTCAGAAGGAAAGGAAAAGGAGTTACGGTAGAGTGTTTCTCTGCAATTCATTTTACTTGCTAATACTCAGTCTTTACACATACAACAGTACATCACATAAGTACTCACCGGCTAGATGATCACGCTGCTGCTGTTGCCGGTTCTTTGGCGGTGGTGCTAGCGTGCTGAGGCAGAGAAGAGGAGGAGCGGCTGCGTCGCGGTCCGGTCGGCCGGTCGTGCGCCACAGTGCCGCCGTCTTGCGGGTTGTCGGAGTGGATGGCAAGGCGTGGTCGCGGGTCGCCGGTCGTGCGGCGGAGCGAGGGCCGGGCGGCAAGTGGAGAGCCCAGAGGTGACGGCATGGCGTGGAGGGCGGGCGGAGGGGCCTGCCAGATCTGGTGGTCGCGGTCTTTGGGAGTGCCGAGCGACCGGAGGGCCGGAGGGCGGGCGCTTCGGCTGGTCGTCTTGGGAGGGCGGAGCGAAGGCTGCTGCGGTGCCGAAGGCCGAGGCTTGATCGGCGAGGGTGTTGTTGCTCGCCTGCTGGGCTATGACGGCTAGGGTTAGGGACTGGACTCGAGCGCTCAGCATTTCTATTGCCGTATGGGCTAGGCCACACGCAGACGCGAGAGTCGGGCCGCGCGAGCGTCGGGCCTACCGAATAGTGGCGGACTAGAGGCTGGAATTAGTGATTTTGACCCAATTAAACATATATATATATATACACACACACATATGTATGTATGTATTAATTATACCTTATATATATTAGTTTTTTTGTTAAATAATTTAGGTGTTCAACTGAACACCTATAAATTACTATAGATCCGTTGCTGTCTCAATGGATGCATGGGCCATGTCGCTTTGTATATAGCACATACTAAGAAGCAACTTTAGGCTTTTACTGCCTGTACGCACCTTCAAATTGTTGATGGTTGGTGGTTCATAGTAGCGCGCGCTACACTGTCCCTTGCTGACTTTTTAACGAGTAGTATTATCTCCTCCCCTAGCTCTAGTACGTCTCGGCAAGCAGTTGAACCATACTGTGCTGCATAAGGGCACTCCCAACCCTGAAATCACCATGGTTTTCATGGCATTAAATAGGGTGCCACCTCAGCTGTTTTGCTAATGTGGAAGGTGAGTTAAGATGGAGAGGGAGGAAATCATTTCTCCCCTGAGAAACCGTGTCTACGGTCGCCCCGATGCGCTAGAAACCACTCGTTTCGCGTTGGGGAAGTCGGCCTCCGTTTCCATCTCCGAGCTACCGGATCCACTGTGACGCCGCCGCCTCTCCCTACGCAACCCCCGCTCCCGCGCGCGCCAAATCCTCCGCAACCCCGGCTCCCGCGCGCGCCATCTCCTCCGCAGCCCCCGCTCCCGCGCGCGCCATCTCCTCCGCAGCCCCCGCTCCCGCGCGCTTTCCCCTCTCTGCGATCGATTTGGGTGTACTAGAATATTGTTCGCTACTTGATTGCTTGCCACAATTGATCAAAGCTCCTTTTGTGCTGCTATTAAAATTTTCACTATAAAGAAACTATCATGGAAACTGTGGGTTGGGAAGAGTAGTTTCTATTGTACATTTAATGCCCTCTCTCTCCTCTAGAAACTATCCATGGAAACTATGGGTGGGAAGTACCCTAATGGGATATGACCTACGGAGTCAAGGACACACAAATGTACGTAGCTGGACATATATAACGCCTTGTTCACCTTTTTCGCAGCCGCAGGACGTGCATGTCCAGGCCGCATGCATGCATGCATGCGTCTGTATATAGGTCAGTCATACGGTTCCTGCTGGCTGCAGTGTCCCTGAGTGGGCTCTTAAATACGCTTCTTCATACATATTTGTCACATTTCATCGGGCCAATTAACTATACCATGGACCAATGATTAGAAGCTTCGTGTACGTTTTGTTGGCTGGGGCCGATACAAGAAAATTGAAATAACAATTCAGGAAGTTTTCTATAAGTTTTCTATCTCCGCTAAGAACAGTACTAAATATAACATCACCGACAATAAATTATTTCTCTAACTATTTCATAATATTATCATCATAATTTTCTGCTTCACACCCTCTCACTATTTGCGTTGATTTGCGGAATCAAATTGTCTCTTGCATAAGAGACATTACATTATCTCTCTTCACCTGCTTTTTCTTTCACATAGTATTTTACTCATTTAATATAGTTAAGAGACGGCTGTGATGGTACTATTGAAGATGCTCTTAGAAGATTGGTTTGGTTTAATACCGGCCAGTGGCGGAGCCAGGATTTGGTTGCGTCTCGGGTTCAGTGATGGAATGATCTAGGCTATCTGGGTTGGACCATAAAAATGTTACCCAGACTAGACTGAATTTACCCGGACTGTATACTAGATATTTTTTCACACCCCGGACTGAAGCCTACCCTGTCCGGGGTGTGGCTCCGCCCCTGATACCGGCCATTGAGAAAAAGTTGTCACTTGTTCGCCATAATTTTCAACCCATTTTCTAGGTTTCCATTAGACATCTTTGTCCTTTCCCCATCACTATGTGCAAGCTTAACTTTTTTTTAAGGATTATACCCCTAAGGGCACCCCTGATTATATTAACCAAAGCAGAATCTCAAAGTCTCCCCACAGTTCCTAGACATTAATTGGAACTTGCTCCTAGACATCAGGCCACGGGGTGCATCTTACTGTTCCCGCAGCTTGCCGTGGAAGATGAGCAAGGGTACAATTGTCCTATAAAAACAGAAATTAGCAAAATCATAGGAAGAAGGGGAAATAGAACTTGTTTGAGAGCGTGGTATACATCAATCTCACTATAGGAACCCCTTACCTAGAGATACTCCTTTAGATGCGTTTTTCAGTTTGTTAATAAAATCATGAGTTCTATAGTCTAGAAGTGCTTTTTAGAGACACTTTAAAAGTGCATAAAATTTTGTACTCTAGAAGAGATGGTTTTAATATGATTTCGAGACACACGTAGAATTTTATCTTTTAGAGATGTTTTGAGACGATCTTTAATTCACCTATAATTTTTATTGTGTAAAGACAATTTTTTAGGGACGCTTTCTAACTCTCAAGAGGCCTTTTTTATGTGGTATGCATCAAAAAACTACATATAAACAGTTCAAGACACAACTAAACAATTGAGCGTATGAGGTTCAAGTGGTTAGTGTAACAAGTCTAAAAGAATTATTTCCATGAGGTCTAGAGTTTGAGGACTAATCTTTGTAAGAGTTCACATATTTTGTAGATTTTATTTTCTATGGTTCATTGTACTAGTAGCACAATTTATCGCTTCTATGTAATGACTTTATTTCCTTAGATACATAATAAAGCGGTTCTAAAAAATACCACAAATAATATCTTCATTCATAGAGATGATGCATAGTATGTGGCATTATAAAAACCGTCTCTACAAAAGTGCGTAGATAAGAAAAAAAATGTCTCTTCTGTGTTAAGAAAACATCTCTATATACGGTTTTTGCTGTAGTGTCTGCGCCAGTACTTAATTTGGAGTGCCATTTTAGATAGCAATAACTTCTTGAAAGACGCTTCGTTAAATTTCTTTCTACAAGTAGCTAGGCCCCTCCAGCATTTCATTCTTTTAACGCGACCTACTCGTAGCGCACGTTCTCAACGATTCCTGATCCACATAAAGCAAACTGGCGGCATGCATATAAATCCAGTTAGCTTTTGCCCACAACAGCAGTAGTTTTCTGAGGAATGGCCACCCCAAATTTCCATTTCTGTGGAGCCTTTATTAGAGATCCTCCGAGCCCTATCAGAACGTCCATTCCTATGCTTCGCTCGCTGCACCACTGGCCATCGCTGGATCGTTGTAGCATGCCATCTACTGCCCATCCTTTAATTTCCACGAACAGAAGTGGTATTTCTCTCTGGCTCTCTCCACAGTGAAACGCGAGCAATAAAGGTCACCACGGTGGTCGTGCACGTGTATCAATCTGGACAAAAATTAACTTCACGGTACAGTTGTACCTGCAGCGCTTGTACGTATGCGCTTGATTGCAAGCAGCTCAAAAACTACTGCTGACGATACGAGCTGGACGCTGAGAAGAAAACAAGAGGAAAAAAGCTGAACCTGCTGCACGTACGTACATAGGAGGGCCACCGGTGTTCGCCGTGCAAGAAGTAAATTCTGGCCGTTCAAGTAGCATGCATGTGGCCGGCTTTGCTTTGCTTTGTTGGTTCGTCTCCATCTTGATTTGGTGACCGCTCTTTCCGTTACATGCCAAAATTTCTAAAGTTTAAGTATCAATAAGTTTAAAATAACCTAAATTGACTATACAAAAATTACATTATTAGATTTATTATCAGAAATATTTTTATAATACTAGGTGAGTACTTTTGGGTTATGACTTATACCTTTTGGTTTAAAATTTTGAATGTTGACTGTTCACGCGAGAGAGTACGGAGAGAAAGATACTCGCGTGCGATTTTGCCCGATATAGATGAAGTCGAAATAATATCTACTACAATAGATTTATCGACCTCACATGAAGAAAACACTCCGTTTGAAAGCTAGATACTGTAAAAAGCCAAGCCATAAGCCCTGCTGAACCCACCTATTATAATTTTATTAGTACTCTCTCCGTCCAAGTTTATAAGGTGTGTTTTTGAATAGTCTTGTCTACAAATATAAAACATATTTCATGTTCCAGTACAAAATTAATATGATGTTCCCTATATAGCCTTAATAAATATCTAGTTTTACTTGATATTCTCTCTATATATACATTGAATATAGTGTTTAGAGATAAAATTAGGGATAACTTAGTCATTTTTAATATCTCCTTAATCTATGTATCAAGAGGAAATACGCTTTATAAACTTAAATAGATGAATTATATCTTAGTATAAGATTATAAAAGTAACAGCCAAAGTTGCATCTTGAAACCCTAAAAATAAAAAAACATAAGGTAATAAAAACGGAGTAATAAGCACCCTTAATTTGCGGCAGACTTCGTTGCTAAAAACGGAACAAGTTGGTAATTCCAGCTGTCAATCGAATTGAAGTCATTATTGGTCGCATTGGCATCCAGCAGTGTTCGAGCAGTCAACGTGTACGCGCGTTTCGCCTGCAATAATGTCGATTTCTTATATCGAGAGCCCTGCTGTAAGATGCGTCACGTGTATGTTCGTACATGCCCCTGATGCTTCCATAGTTCGCGGCATAATGTTTTGCGCTAGTTTCTGTAGGAGAGAAACGTACAGCCAACAGTTTCCTCTACTGTGGGAGAATGCTGCGCGCCATCAAATTCACTTGCAGCTAGAGATGGCAACGGGTATATAGGTACGGGTAATATATAGTTATATTTATACCCGTTTTATCTAATAGGTAGAGATTTTTGGCTTATCAGTATACCCACGGGTGAAGATATCTTTTCATACCTAACTCCTTATCGGGTAAAACCCATCGGATACTCAGGTTTTGGGTACCCATTGTCACCTCTACTTGCAGCGAAAGGGCACCGTCTCGTCACGCTAACTACCACAAAATAAAAGAGTTGATAATTCATAAGAGAGGTTTTTCTGAAAAATAAAGAAACAGTACGTATTTACGAAGAAAACGGACGGTAAAACCAAGGATCTATACGTAATTTCAGAAAAATCACAAGGTTTATCTAATAAAAAGAGGTTTTTTCAAAAAAAACTGACATGACAGAGACCTTTCTGCAAAAACCGAGGACCGGCACATGATTTCTCAAAAATAGGAGGGCTTTTTCGTAAAGAATCTGACAGGGAGGGCCTTGCGGGGCGAATCCCCCGGTTTAATATAGGTAGTATTTGCTAGTTTCTGTGTAGACTGAATAATTAATTAGGGTTGGAAAAAGCTCGTTAGTGGGACTCGTTCACTCGATTTAAAATTGTTTCAATTGTACTTGCTAATTCGTTAAATATTGAATGAGTGGATTTCGGATAAAATTAAATTTTTCGTTAGCTCAGCTCGTTAGCTCAATTATAAAAATACTTTAAACTATTAATAAAATAATATTATATTATATTATATTAACAAAAAAACTCGATAAGATGAGCAGCCGATATCCACCCCCGTATGCATACCGTTTCATTTTATTTGAGTTCTTTCCCGCTATCTCAGGGAGGAGAGAGAATAAAGTAAATCGATGTTGATGTATGCCTCCTCAACTCTCCACCTCGGCTGCCTATCAAAGTCAGCTGATAGGAAACTTGGGTCTGGGCTTGAAGCATTGGCTCATGGTGGGTACCTCACCACTAGGCTATAAACAGGAAGTACTATTGGTAATTTTGTATACGGAATCAGAAAGAAAGCAATAAAGAAGGACCAGAAATTATCTCTACCTCTCTATGTTTCAATCTACAATTCTCTATCTTATATGATTGATTCTGTTTTGCATAAGCAGAGGAATCGATCGGACTTGTCGCCAACGATGGTTCCTCAACACGTTATCAGCACGAATCGGTCCGGTGAATCGAAGGTAATCATCGAAGCACTAGTAGATTGAATTGTCTACATCGCTCTAAATTCACAGATTTCACTTTCTAGATTATTTTCTACAGTGCAAATCCGCTCTAATCTACCACGAGTAGACTTGAAGTCGTCGACACAATGTTGATCGGTAGATTACATCACATAGTAGATGTTGATTGCACTGCAGATTGAAAAAAGAGAAAAAAGGAAAAGAAAAGGAAAATTGTGCTCGGCCAGCCCCGTACGGCCGCCAAACACAAAACAGCATGTCGGATAGCCACTGGACTATCGCCTGCCACTGGCCCTCCTCCCCATGCGCGCACTAACGTGCCGACCCAAAGCCGTCGTCGCCGCCCCCATGGCCGAAATCGCTGCCTCGGTGTCCGTACGCGCCCGAAGTGGCCTCAGCCTCCGCGCGCGTCGCCAGCTCCACCGTGCGCCCGAAGCACCGATTGCCTCGAGTTCCACGCCCACGACGGCCCCGCACGGCCGCTCCGAGCCGCCGGATCCGCGCGCCTAAAGCGTCGCTCGCCGCCAGGCACTGCACCCGAGGAGGCAGCTCCTTATGGCCGGCCGCCCGCGGACTCCGCACCCGAGGAGGCTGACCCACATGGCCGACCGCCCGCCGGCTCTGCACCCAAGGAGGCAGCCCCGCATGGCCGGCCGCCCGCCGGCTCTGCACCCGAGGAGGCAGCCCCACATGGCTGACCGCCCACCGGCTCCGCAACCGAGGAGGCAGCCCCGCATGGCCGCCCGACGCCGGCTTCCGCCCGATGCCGCAACCTACCGTGCCTAAAGTGTTGCCCACCGCTTGCGCCGGCTCTGCCACCCAGGCTCCGCCGGCCTCCCCGCCATGCGCACGGGTTGAGCCGGCCGTTGAGAAAACGGGGGTCGGGGAACCCTACCCCTTGATGCTGTGAAGCCGGCGAATGGGCCGGATCGGCCAAAGAAAAAAATGGGCCGGAGGCCCGGCCTAGAGGGGGCGTCGGCAATTTTCTGAAAAGACACTCGTAATTCCAAAAATTACAAACGGGTCCTCAATTTTTTCGGATGGGTCTCGAATTTTGTAGAAAACCCCTCGAAAAATCATAAAATTACGTGAAAACTTTCTCTGAACTGAAAGTTTGTGTATAGGCCATCAGAAGTTGCAGAATTCACTGAAATTCATATTTTGGCATAACAAGGGCCTCGGGAATCCAAATTTTAAATTATGTTTATTTCTGTCATTATTATTTTCTATGTTTACTGTATTTATTTACTGTTTTGGTTAATCATAACTATTTAAATTGCCTTTAACCACCAAAATTAACAGTAAAATTTATAGAAAATACTGGAACATTACGAGAATATTTTGTACCATTTATTTACCTGAAGTAAAATTATTCCATGCAAGTTTACCGGCAGTAAACTTATTATTCCTTTCATGCACATGTAGATGACTAGCATCACGAACCGGGAGTTCAAGGAGCTAGCCCAGCATGGCCAAAACTATCTGACTTGGGCTTCCGATGTCGAGATAGTACCTGGAACCAAGAAGCTCGGCACTGTTATTGGGATTGGCGCACCGCAGGACGCCCAACCCACCCCTGAGTAAAGTGATCAGGCACTTCACTTCCTCAGGCACCATCTCTGTCTCACTCTCAAGAATCAGTACATACCAGAGAAGAACGCGCTAGCACTCTAGACTGCACTCAAGAAGCGGTTCGAGAGGCTAAAGTACACCATTCTTCCTCAGGTAGAGCAAGAATGGATCAGAATGAAGCTTGCCGATGCCAAGACAGTCGGGGAGTATAATTATGCATTGCATATGATTTATACCAATCTTTAACCTTGTGGCAAGCGGATCACATATGAGCAGAAGATTGAGAAAACACTATCCACCTTCCACCCCCATGCAGTGCAGTCCGCACGCAATTATCATCAAGACGACTACAAGGAGTATGCCGAATTAATTGATATGATGCAGGCTGCAGAGACTCAGGACAAAGTTCTCCGCAATAACTACGTCACTCAGCCACCAAAGAGCTCCACTGGCCGTGAAGCCAATGCCGGAAGCTATAAGGTGTGAAAACCCTTGATAAAGAGAAGGGGAAGGAAGGGTAAGGCCACAACCCAGAAAGACAAGTCAGATGCTCCACGTGAGAATAAGGCAAGCAAGCCAAAGCGAGATGGCAAGGCCTATGGTCAGCAAGATCAATCCTGCTTCAAGTGTGGCAAGCAGGGGTATTGGTGGCGGCTCTGTAAAGAGCCGCAGCATGTCATCGATGCCTCCAAGCCCAGAAGAAGAAGGATGGCAAAGGGCAGCATGAAATACACTTTGCATCTGTTGAGGGGCAGAGCTCTGAACAGCTACCTGCGCTGATGGAGGTTGAAATCATTCCGGCAGCAGCGTCCCCTTTTGACCTAGCAGCAGCCACCACCATAATTTATCTCGAGAGAATATCACCCCCGAGAAAATAGCAGATGAAGTCTCTGATTTCTTAGCAGATTCAGCCTAATGCAAAGAATGCATTTAGACTTCAATTGTCATTTATTTTGTGCGAAAGGATAAGTTAGAACTTGCGTGTATGGTACTTTAACAAACTTTATTTTCTCGTGATGGTTGGATGATTTTTGAATAATTCATCCATTTATTCAGTTTATAATGGCATGATATGTTCTGATATTGAAGTATTTTATTTATGTGTTGATTGCCTTCTAATACATATTAATAAAATATCTTATATAAGAACACGTGTGGCGCCCTATGGAGGAAGTGTGCTTAGCCGACAGTGGCACAATGAATACCATCTTAAGATAGATAAAGTATTTTCAGTCGATTCATAAGAATGCTGGCAGCCTTACAACAATCGCCAGTAGCGATGCATGTATAATTGGTTCAGGAAGAGCCACGATTATACTCCAAATGGGCACAACTTTGGTCATTCAAGAAGTCTTATTGTACCCATAATCGACTAGAACTATCCTAAGTTGTAAGGACATTCGCACTAATGGTTTTCACGTTGAGACTAATGAAGAGTATGGTAAGGAATACCTGCTCATTACGAAGCGCGAAGCAAATGAAAAAAGGGTATTAGAAAAACTTCCTTCACTAGAAACTGGCCTATACTACACCAACATCAAGGCACCTGTAGCCTATACTGCCTTGAAGACAGTATTTAGAAGTTCTAAACTCTTCTGTCTCTTGCATGACAAATTAGGCCACCCAGGTCTTAGAATGATGAGAAATATAATCAACAATTTCCACGGGCATAATATTAATGTAATGAATTTCCCAAATCATGAAGGTTTTGTGTGCCCTGCATGTGCCACCGGGAAACTAATTGCTAGGGCTTCTACCTTGAAAGTGAAAGATGAAGTCCTTACTTTCCTGGATCGCATCTAAGGAGACATTTATGGTCCTATTCAACAACTTTCAGGGCCATTTAAATATTTTATGGTGCTCATCGATGCTTCATCGAAATGGTCGTACATATGTTTATTGTCTATGAGAAACCATGCTTTCGCAAAGCTGATCTCACAGATAATTCACATCAGAAATATTTTTCCTGATCATCACAGAAAGTCCATCATAATGGACAACGCCGGAGAATTTACTTCAAAGGCATTTGATGATTATTGCATGGCGATGGGGATTAAAGTTGAGCATTCTATACCGCATGTCCATACCCAGAATGGTTTAGCAGAGGATTTAATCAAGAGAATCAAATTTTTTACCCTATCTCTTTTGTAGAATTGTAATTTCCCAGCTACATGTTGGGGACACACAGTCCTACATGCAGCAAATCTCATCAACTTTAGACCATCGGCCTACAACATTCATTCACCTATTCAACTAGCGCAAGTGTCAGTACAAAAAATCTCCCATCTTCGGAGGTTTGGATGTAAGGTTTATGTACCTATACCGCCTCCACAGCGTACTGCAATGGGTCCTCTCCGTAAGACTAGGATATACATTGGTTATAAGATAGCATACATAATCAGGTATTGAGAACCCATGATAGGAGATTTGCATACCGCCCGCTTCGCTGATTGCATATTTGATGAGGATAATTTCCCAACATTAGGGGGAGGAAATCAACCCCTTGATGAAAAATATCGGGAAATTACGTGGCAAGCCACGGGAATCCATGCACATGACCCGCGCGGTAGTGAAGAAAGTAGAGAAGTCCAGAAGATCATTGATTTGCAAGCATTAGCAAATCAACTGCCTCACCACTTTAGTGATTTGTAGAGCGTGACCAAGTCGCATCTGCCTACATGCAATGCACCAGAGAGGGTTGAAATACCAAAGAAAGTAGAATGTATCCCTAATCCTGTCCAGATGCCTCAGAATAAAAGGACGAGAACTCCGGCCCCTCGAATCCCAAGTAACCGGGGATGCCCGATGAAAAGGATAAGAAGGACTTATCATAGCCGATCACTGAAGTTCCTCAGAACTAGAAGGTGAGCTAGCTGAGATCTGACATTAGTATGACACCTTCAGAAAAGGGCATACCGGGTTTGAATATCCCCATGGAAGAAGAAATCGGCATGGATATATGCGCACAAATCGAAGCCAAAAACCTAAAGGGACTTGCTACCGCAACTAGAAGAAGCGATGTGCAAGGAGAAGCTCCAGAAGAAGCAAACACTCTAGAAGAAGCAACTCATGAAGAAATAGCTATAAATTATATGCACACGGGAGAGTCCATGAATAGGACAGTGACCAATGTTGATATTTACTTCGCAATGAAAATTGCCACAATCATCGATCTTGATCCAAAGCCTGCATCGCTCGCTGAATGTAAGAAAAGATCAGATTGGGAAGATTAGAAGAAGGCAATAGAAACTGAATTATTATCTCTGAACAAAAAGAGAGGTGTTTGGCCCGTATGCCGCACACCTCCCCATGTGCACCCTGTAGAGCATAAGTGGGTATTATTCGAAAGAGAAATGAAAGAAACGAAGTCGTAAGATATAAAGTAAGGCTGGTAGCACTAGGTTTCACTCAACGTCCAGGAGTTGATTATGAAGAAACATACTCCCCAGTCATGAGTGAAATTATCTTTAGATATTTGATCTCAATGGCAGTAAACTTGAATCTAGAAATGAAATTGATGGATGTGGTAACTGCATAACTTTGTGAAAATTTGGATTCAGAGATTTATATGAAGGTACTTGAAGGTATCCCTGTCCCGAACCAAGACAGAGCAAATAGAAATCTGTATAATGTGAAGCTCAAGAAATTATTGTACGGAATGAAGCAATCTGGCAGAATGTGGTATAATCGCTTAAGCGACTTTCTATGCAAAAAGGATACACGAACAATGAAGATTATCCATGTGTGTTTATACGACGATCCTGGAATGGATTTTGTATAATCTCAGTGTATGTAGATGATCCGAATATCATCGGGACAATGGAAGACATAAAAGAAGCAAGTTCTTACCTAGAGTCAGAATTTGAAATGAAAGATTTGGGTAAAACTAAATACTGCTTAGGCCTGAAGGAATATTAGAACATCGAAACCTACTCCCCAGTCATGAGTGAAATTACCATTAGATATTTGATCTCAATGGCAGTAAACTCGAATCTAGAAATGAAATTGATGGATGTGGTAATTGCATACCTTTATGGAAATTTGGATTCAGAGATTTATATGAAGGTACCTGAAGGTATCCTTGTCCCGAACCAAGACAGAGCAAATAGAAATCTGTACAATGTGAAGCTCAGGAAATCACTGTACGGAATTAAGCAATCTGGCAGAATGTGGTATAATCGCTTAAGCGACTTTCTATGCAAGAAAGGCTACACGAACAATGAAGATTATCCATGTCTGTTTATACAACGATCCCAGAATGGATTTTGTATAATCTCAGTGTATTTAGATGATCTGAATATCATCGGGATAATGGAAAATATAAATGAAGCAAGTTCTTACCTGGAGTCAGAATTTGAAATAAAAGATTTGGGTAAAACTAAATACTGCATAGGCCTGAAGGAATATTAGAATATCAGTCGGCCTATGCCCAGAAGGTGTTAGTAAGATTCGGCTTTGAGAAGGCATACCCATCGAAAGTACCAATGATTGTGAGGTCTTTTCAGCAAAAAAAGATTCATACCGACCTAGGGAAGAGGGGGAGAAAGTCCTGGGACCGGAATTCCCATACTTAAGTGCAGTAGGAGCACTTATGTATTTAGCAAACTGCACTAGACCGGACATCGTATTTGCTGTAAACCTGTTAGCAAGGCATAGTGCAGAACCTACCAAAAGGCATTGGCAGTGAATAAAGGACATCTTCCGATATCTCCAAGGAAGCAAGGACCTTGGATGTTCTACAGAAAAAATCAAGATTTGAACTTGATTAGCTATGCAGATGTTGGGTACCTGTTGGACCCGCATACAGCAAGGTCACAAATAGGCTATGTATTCCTGTGTGGTGGAACTGCAATTTCCTGAAAATCGTCTAAGCAAAGTCTTGTAACGACTTCGACGAACCACTCAAAAATTATAGCACTGTATGAAGCCACACGGGAATGTGCTTGGCTTCGGCGAATGATTCACCATATCCAGCAGTCATGTGAGATGAATATTGTGGAAGCTCCCACAATTATCTATGAAGATAATGCAGCTTGTGTTGCACAAGTACAGACGGACTACGTGAAGAGTCATCTTACAAAGCATATCAACCCTAAATTCTTCTATGCTCATGAATTGCAAAAGATGGACGAGATTAAGGTACTGCATACTAAGTCATGTGAGAATATGGCAGATTTATTCACTAAATTAGAATGATAGAGACTTAGAGAATTGTAGAATTCAGGGGGAGACTTTTCTCAAGCCCGTTATTAAATCTTGACCATGAAGATTGAGTACCTAAAGAATAAGTCCTGAAGATTGAATGAAATTGGGTGGATTGTACTCTTTTTTTCTTGACGAGTTTTTTCTGAAGTTTCTCGGCCAATGTTTTTAATTAGGCAATTTGTGCAATGCAGTATAACATATATCATGTACTCTTTCTCTAAATTTTTTCTACTGGGTTTTTATGGAGTTTTAACGAGGCATGAACGTGTTAGATGAGTGCCCAAGGGGGAGTGTTAGGAAACCTGGGTCTAGGTTTGAAGCTTTGGCCCATGGTGGGCGCCTCACTATAAGGCTATAAATAAGGAGTACTATTGTCAATTTTGTATACGGAATCGGAAAGAAAGCAATAAAGAATGACTAGGAGTTCTCTCTATCTCTCTGTGTTTCAATCTACTATTCTTTGTCTTTTGTGATTGATCTTGTTTTGCATAAGTAGTGGAATCGATCAAACTGATCGCCAGCGATGGTTCCTCAACACCAGCTACGTCAGCTCACAAGTAGGCGTAGAGCCAGAATCGCCCCACGGCTCAGGCTGGGCAATGTGTCCTGTGGGTTGGACCCTTCCTACCTTCTAAATTACTATACACGAAAGCGCTATGCCACGCCATGCAGCATAGTGCGTGATGGGTGTTCGGAAACCAAAGCGCAGCGTCACGCTGCATAGTGCAATGCGTGACGGGTGCGTCCGGAAACCGCGGCCCACAAACCGGCCGTATCAAAATGTTTGTTCATTGAAGGAATTAAGGGTATAATTATTACAATATTTCCACTGTATACTCCTACTAAATACTTTGAAAGTGGTTAAATAGTTATAGTATGTTATTTAATAAGGGTATGTGTGATTTTTTCTTATTAACTTTATTTTACATTTAGTGCTTTTGTGGTTTGTACATATATAATGGACTGTGGACAAATATAGCGAAACAAGAGAATATCATAATTTCTCTATGGCACTTTGTGTGCCTTTGTTTCTAGGCCTAGGAATAAAACCCTAGCTGTCCTAGGTCTAGATCTACCCTGCTAACAAATGCGGTGGAACAAACAAAAATAGGGGAAAGAGATCTAAAAAAAACCTTAAGAGGACCTTGGTTAGGGGTGCACATGCCAGGGTGGGCGACGGCAACTTACATGGAAACAAACACAATCAGGACCGACATGGACGCTAATAGCGAAGACGATGAATATGGGCAACAACGTCCAGGGCTACTCGCGACAACGTTGACTCCCCACGAAGCAAGCCGCATAAATGGGGAAAATGGGTTCCTGCCGACGATGGAAGGTAACGAATGGCCACAAATGGCAAAGTTGCCCGCCGGCAGCTGCAAGTTTGTGCACAGTGCCAGGAGGATTTCGCGCGATGATAACATTCCGTGAAAAGTCTACTCGTTTCTTTGGTTGGTTGAGAACAACATGTATAACAAGGGCGGGTCCGAAACCACTTTGAACCGGCTTAGGTTTGTGCGGACTACAGTAACTAGTTTTTAAATAGAGTTAACAAAAAGATTGTAGTAAAAAGTATACTGAATTCAGCTGTACCGATCAAAATCACATGCGACTATTTTTCTCTGTGTACTACCTTTCACAAACAGGCAGAATTAAAAAATTTAAGCCATAAGTCACAGCTCAAAAAAACTCACCCTTGTTATATATTGGCATGTTCAAGGTTCGACAGGTGTGGAGATTTGATCAAAACTAGGTCCATTAGGATGGCTGTCAGTGTAGTTCAGGTTTATTCTATCTTAAAGACACTCTATCTCTCCCTATAAATAGGGTTTAAGGCTACATATTGTATACATCTCGCCTATAGATAAAATAGCAATAAAGTTGAAAGAAAACTTAGGTCATATAGCCCCCTTTCATTTTGGCTTTTTCTGAATGCTTTTGGCTTTCGACTGTTAGCTTTTGGTTGAAATTTTACTGTAGTGGCTGTTAGCTTTTTCTGAATCATTCAATTAAAGAAAAATAAAGAAAATGAGAACAAAAGAAAAAACACCATAGAGACATCCGCACAAGAGACACACTAAACAGGGGGAGAAACTCCATGAACCGAACATAAATAAAAAATGTCCAATGGATGTTGCACCAAATGCAAGAGCACCAGGGGTGGTGCCCCGTGTAGGAGCACAAGGGAAGGCACTAGTATAGAGGAGAGCACACCCGCTGAAACTAGGGCAACAGAACACTTAGGCTATGCCATATTGAGAAATAGTGGAGAGTTCATTGATTTAAATAAAGTGCTAATTTAATTGGATAAAGAGTTTGCCACAAGCTATGTGGAAACAAGAGAAGTCTTATAGAAAAATATGTGCTAATAGTAGCTAATTCATATCAAAGATTGATTTTTATTTTGAAAATTCAAATCTGAATCCGAAGATAATTGTTAAATGCAAGAATAATCATGACTGGGATAAATGGAAGGAAGCAATCGAGAATAAACTAAACTCACGAAAACAAGTGGGTATTCGTAAGAAAGAGGAATGAACGTAATAAAGTGGTGAGGAACAAAACGAGATTAGTAGCACAAGGGTTCGCGCAGAGACACATCACCAATTTTTATGAAACATACTCTCCTGTAATGGATGGTATAACATTTCATTATTTACTAGCTACGACAACAAGAAAGAATTTGAAAATAAAAGCCATGGATGTTGTGACTGTATATCTATATGGGTCACTAGATTATGAAATCTATATGAAGATTCTAGGGGGATTGAAAGTCCCACATATGAGCATGGATGAACATCATAGCACGTATAGTGTCAAATTGCAAAGGTCATTAAATGGATTGTAATAGTTAGATCATATGTGGCACAACCAACTAAGTGAATTCCTTTTCCAAAAGAGATATGTAAACAAAATTATACTTAAATACAAAATTTGAGATGAAAGATTTAGGCGAAACCAAATATTGTCTCAGTGGCATATTTTACAATAGACCACCTACACCAAGAAAATGTTGGAGAGATTTTATCTTTGTAAATGTCATCCACTTGGTACAGCCATGTTCCTTAGGTAACTGGAAGTGGAGAATGATCCATATGACTCTAGATAAGAGAATTAGATATATTAGGGCCTAAAACTCCATGTCTTAGTTTTATTGGAGCCTTAGTATATCTTTGTAGTAAACTGTTTAGCAAGATATAGTTCTGAGCCTATGAAGAGGTACTAGAACGGAGTAAAAGTAATCCTCAGATACCTAAACGGTACTGTTGATCTTGGACTCTATCATCCCAAGGGTGAAGATACAAAACTACAAGTTACTCAGATGCTAGTTATCTTTTTTATCCTCATAATATCGAGTCATAGATTAGATATGTATTTATAAGTGGATGTATAGCTATCTCTTGGAAATCCGTAAAACAATTGATTGTTGCTACATCAACTAATCATTCTGAGATTCTTACAGTACATGAAAAGACTCCAAAGTGTATATGGCTTAGAAGACTGGTTCATCATATACAAAAGTTTTGTGGTGTATAGATGGATAAGACTCCCACAGTCATCTATGAGGATAATACAAGTAAGAATCTTGCAGATTTATTCACTAAGTCTTTGCCAGGACCAAGTTTTATGAAACATGTCCGTGGCATTGGTATTAGAAGACACATAGATTGTTGTCTTCAGAGGGAGATATCTTATCTTATTATATGTTCATCGTTAGGATGAAAAATGATGTACTCTTTTTCCCTTAGTTGAGTTTTGTCCTAATGGATTTCTCAATTGAAGGTTTTTAATAAGGTATCATGTGCAATGGCAAAAAGACGAGTTATGTACTGTTTTCTTTTTACCTTTTTTTCCACTGGGTTTTCAAAAGGAGTTTTTAACAAGGTATGAGCACAGCGTTGGCAAAGTGTCCAAAGGGAAGTGTTGTATATCGGCCCATTCCGAGGTCTCGATAGGTGTGAACACTTTACCTAAAGTAGGCCTATTAGGGCCAGCCAACCCATGAGGCCCATTAGAGTAATTTAATTCCATGTGGTTTATTCAATCTTGAAGATACCCACACATCTCCCTATCTTGTGTATTATATACACCATGCCTACAGATAAAAGAACAATAAAATTGAGAGAAAGCTTGAAAACATCTAAGTTTGGAAACACTTGTGTCCCGTATTTTACTTTTATGTTTTGTTGTGAGTTGAGCGCTTAACCGTAGTTAACGTCGTCTTTTCGTTTTCTTTTGAAGTGCATAACTAACCGTTCCTACTGCTAGCCGTGTTGCACGGTAAAAAAAAATGATTGTAGTAATTCGAGAATGATCAGATCAAATACTTGGCAATGAAGTTTCAAAGATTGTCACGGTCGACACGTGTACATTTGCACGAAATTAAGTTTCCGCCCGTTCCTGTGCCGTTGTGCGCATGTACTTCATTTGCAAACGTGAGTTGCTGAAAAAGACAAGTTCGAAAAAAAAAAGATTGCCCGGTCGAGGAGTAGGGATGCAAATGGGGTACCAATTATCTTTACTATTATAAAAAGAGTTGGTGGTTGGTCCGACCTCTTCTACCTCTTCTCACAAAAGGCAGCGCTGACATGTAGCCCCAAAAGATCTGCGTCGAATCTTCCAACCTTCCTATCAAAATATCTTTCTTTCCATGATTTAGTGGTCAAGATGGATTTCATCTAGACTGCATTGTAGAGTACATGCTGTATTTTTCATCCAGTGCTTAATCTTGTACTAGCTGAATGTTTGTTGCTATGTTCTGAAATAACGGGTGGCAATATTTTTTACAACATGCATATAGATATGTTCTAAAAATTTTTAAAATCCGTAACAACGTACGGGCATTCAGCTAGTCCAAAATATTTTAGGAACCCGACAAATTGCGAATATGGTTTTGCCTTTTTTGTATTCAAATAACAATATCTTCTCTATCTGCGAATCCTACTTACATACATGGATGTGAAAATTATTTTGATATTTTCTACATTCAAGTAACACTTTTCTTGGTATGAATCCACATCTGAATTCGAACTCAATAAAATTATTGACCAATTTTTGTTGCAATACCGCTAATAATTAAGCATATATATATTAGTATATATATATATTAGTATATATATATATATTAGTATATATATATATTAGTATATATATATATATTCAGTGCTGAATATGATTTGTTTAAACTAATTTTACATATTACAATACTATATTGTGTTTCATACTATATGATTTATTATTGCCTGGCCGACATACAAATTACGTGGACATCCGATTGAATCCGACCGTGATGAGTCAATGTTCATTTCGATTTTGTATCCGGCACATATTTGATTCGTATTTAAATCTGATATAGAATATATGGATGTGAATATGGATTAGCTATTGTCCAATTCCAATTCGACCATTTACACCCCATCGAGGAGAGGCTATGATTGTACATCCTGCAAGTTGTTAATTCTGACGTACAGCGGGCAAAAATGACGACATATGGTCCATTATTCTTCGTTTAGCTTATTTTTTGTTGCAGAATTTTTTACCATACATTTGCAATATCCTTGTAGGTTGTCCAGCTACTATAATCCTTTTAGGGTCTGTTTATCGCGCAGAAATAATATAAATATATTTATGATAAAAAGCATTCCATATACTTTTGCAGTACCATGTAGTACTCAGAAAATGTAATGGTCAAAAATATGTGTTGGGAGCTATTGCTGACGTCTATTTGTGCCGGAATATTACTGTTGAGGAAACGTGTTAGGTACACTGCCATTGCAGTTTAATTACTCCTTGCACTCATTGGCTAGATTATGGTGGTGTTCAGTTCGGCTTATTTTTGGTGGTTTATGGCTGAAAACACTTGTAGTGGTGAAAAAAAACATCAGAATGACAGAGGCTTATTTAACATAATTAAATTTTAAAAAATTAAAAAATATAAAAAATTTGTTAGCCCATCACAAACAACGCAAACGAATACGGAAAAAAAAAGAACAGGCAAAAAAGCTAAAAAAAAGCCAAAAATTCAGAAAAAGACGAAATTATGAATAATGCAAAAATAAGCCAGAATCCAGAAGCTCAAGCCATATATTACCATCTACATGGAGTACAAGTACTACATTTGCCACAATTGTCTGCTCTGACGACTGGCAGATTGGTAGCTGTAGCTTTATGAAATCACCTGACATATTCCAAGTATACGAAAGCAATTTAATACGGGCTAAAAACAGCAACTGCACCGCCGCCGCCGCCGCACAATCAAACGGGAACCACCATGCAATCACAACAACTAGCTCAACAATCTACTCCTGGAGTTCTACTTGATCCGTCACACAAATTGAAATTTGGCAATGTACGTACCCCTACAGTTCTAACCCTACCAAATTCGACATTTCGATGTGGTAGGTACAGGTAGTAGTAGCATTGCAGCCTAGACAGCACAATTTATATCCGGAGCATGTGGTCCAGCCTTCAACCAAGGCGTCGCATAGGCTAGGGACGGATCGAGACCTGAATTCTAGTCCATTAATTCAGACAAGAAAATTACTCCATCTGTTCTTGTGTGGTCTGCATATTTCGCTATAGATTGGTGGTTCTCCCTAGGGTTCACTCGGGACCGTCATATCTTAGCTCCTACGCGGCCGGTAACCCAACCGTAAGCGGCAGTGGCACCGGCGCCAAGCGTAGGTTCAGTAAAGAGCCGCCGGCGGTGGTAGCTCAAAAGACAACAGGGGACAGACTGACCAGGTGACAAGGCTTGATGGCGGCTAGTGACGGTAGATTTGTCGAGGCGCTGAAATTTGATAGCTAGTGTCCACTACACTTTGGCGGCCTATATATGCGGCATGCATGTAGACAAGTGGTAGTGTAGGATGAAGTGATGTTACACAGCGGAGGAGGTCGGTGTGGGGTGGTCGACGTGGTGTAGATGGAGGAGGACGGCTAGGGGAGGAAACACGGCAGAAGACCGAGTGTGCATTCCAATATTAGGCCCTGTTTTTTCCGTTACAAGAAAAACACACATATAAACACCACTACACACAGGTGCGCACATACACACGTGAGTGTAACTGCTTAGGACACTTCTAGACAGACGGAAGATAGAGATAAATCAACGACGTCACAAGATTCCTACTAAATACATTTGTGTGTGCGAAATAGATGGATATTAGGATTTGAATTCTTTTGGGTGAAGTTATACACCTATAACTCTACCCCCTACCAAGAGGGTCGTTCCCATGTCCTATTTGATTCTTGCTCAATTCATATGAAATTCCTTCAATATAAATATACCCTTAATTTAATAAAATTGTTACTTGTCTTCATATAAAATTCGTAACAATGTAAAAACCAACTTAGAATTCTCTTGGGGACGAAAAATGGCAGAAAACCATGTGCACATTCCTTACCGTGCATCAGAAAATCAGAATCCAGCATCCCAGCCGTCAAGATGTATATTAATATGCGCTGAAATGTTTTTTGCAACAGAAAGAGAAGCCAAGTAACAGTGATGGAAGCTGAGAAAATGAGATGTACCAATCACCAAGCGTGTTAATCATTCCCATCTCTTTGTAGTATCAGTTGGACTTGACACTTGAGAAATTAATGAGATGTACCAGTTCTGTTGTGATCTGTCATTTCACAATGTATTGGTGATCGATGAAATCAAGATTCGAAAAAGTGATTTTGACGAGGACATCCTAGGCCCCCGCAAGCACTTAAAATTCACGTGGTGTTGTCTGTGAAGATCCTATTGTGCCAAAATATCCTGTTGATTCATCTCGAGCATGCTAGGATAACGATAGAGGCATTGATAAAAAAACTTAATCAACAAATAAACTCACTCTTAAGTAAATTTCAATGTGATTATAATTTTGTACTACTTAATCGTAAGCTTTTATTTGTGTTCAGGTTTAAAGGAAAGGCACCATTGGCAACCGGTCTACTGGTCTAGAGATGATGCTGATCTGAAGAACAAGTGTCCAATAGTGTGTACAAACTAGCTACGTAAGCATGGCGACACACCGCACTAGCTACCGTGTGGACCGAAGCAAAAGAGACAATAATTTGCAGGGAGTTTTAAAAAAAAAATCGAGGACACATGTGTAATTTCGGGAAAACCAAAGGTCTTTTTCGCAAAAAAATTGAGGACCTGTAAGGACCTATACATAACTAAACGAGAACCCGTACGTAATTTTGGAAAATCATGGGGTGTTATCCAACAAAGAATACGCAATTTCGGTGAAGTGGAGGGGGTTTTCGGAAAAAAACCTGACAGGGACCTTTTTGCGAGAATATAGGACCTTTACGCTATTTCAGAAAATGCAGGGATGTTTTCGTATAAATGGTGATGTGGACACGGTGAGGAGCTGGGAACTCCCCCGGCTATAATATAGGTATGATACATGTGACTCGTGGGAGGTATGAGAGGAAGCGGTACATGAAAAAAGATTAGTATGTTGTCATCATCGTCAACCAGTGTATCTCATTGTCAACTAGTGAGTCGTTATTACCAACCATTGCATCGTCGTCGTCGTTGAGTGATCCGTCATTGCCAATGTATGCGTCATCATTGTCGAGTAGATAGGATCATGAGCGTATAGTTAGATGAATTCTTTTATCGCAATTTGTTATTTTGACAGTGATTGATGTAATTGATTCGTTAGATTGTATAAATACAATTTATTATTATCAATCCTACATGGTAAACATCAGACACATTGTATTAGATTTACCATATTCTCTCGTAGTATAACTCGGACTTGAGAAATCAAAAGCATCTTATAATCACTATGTGTCCTTTGTTACTAGAGAAACCGCGAAAAGTAGCCAAAACAGAATAAAAAAACCCTTTTAGAAAAATGTTTATTGAAGAAATGTCACTTCAACAATCGCGCGCAGAGTCGGTCAAACAAGTGGATGCGAACTGTTAATGCTGTTCTGTTGTTTAGATGAGAAAAGGACAATAAGTTGAATTAGGATATTGAGTACAAGGACTGCTGGCTACAGATCGCAGTTACTAGAAGAAACTACCGTACAAAATGTAAATGCGGTCATGGAGTATTACCACTGGGAAAGTATTCGTTGGTACTGGCCGGCAGTTTGGTGGATGCAGCATTACAGCATGTATAATAGTGTGGTATTAGTTATCTGTTCTTTTATAAAAATTAGGATGATGGGGGAAGAGAGAGAATATAGAGAATTTGGATATTTTTTTATGTAGCAGTCGATTGTAACACAAGAAATAAGATATATTATGTGATAAAAAATATCTATAAAGATGTAAAAAAGATAATCTATTGTAAAACTGTCTTTAATGTTGTCTATATATATGATATAAAGAATATTATAGATAGCATTTGTTTATTTTATTGTATATGTTCTTATGAAATTACAACTTAGGACAGATAGCGATCTTTACTTTTTACGTACTCCAACTTGATTCGACATGGTAGGTGTAGAGTAAGATTGCAGCCTAGATAGTACTACATCATGTGTCGAGCAAGGCTTTTCTACCCAGGTGCCGCCTAGCAGGTTAGGGACTAATCAGTACCTGAATGCATTTTGTCCATCCATAATAGAAAATTACTCCGTCCGTTCTGTCACACATTACAATTTGTTTTGTGGTGGCACAAGAATTAAGGTGTAAACTAAATGTACTGGTGAACACCATGGCCTTATTTTACTTCCTCTGCTTTATTGGTTGGTTGCGGCTGCATGGAATGTTAAGAGTAAAAAAAACAAACATGAGGATGACTAAGGTTCAATAATATCTTCTTTACGCAAAAAGCGATCACCTTCCCAATCGCGAGGTGGCCTCCACAAGATTAGGAATGAGTTCTTTTGCGCTAATTGTTTATGACATGTCTTAAATATTTAAATTCCGGCTGTTCGTAAGACAGTATACAGAGAGAAATAATTATATGTGATTTTAGCAGATATAGCTGAACTCAGTACACTTTTTATTACAATTTTTCTATTAACCCTGTTTTAAAAAACGTACCGTTTAAAAGTTAGTTACTGTAAATAGTACAAACATCAGCTAAATTTAAGTCTAAAAAACCTGGCCTTATTTTGGTTCGGACCGCGGTTCACATGGATCACTAGATCTTAATAAGGCATCTACAATATAAGCTACTTTTATACGGTACTTAAAACAAGAATATATCCACATAATGGTAAAGATTGCCATTCGCTCTTCTTCCAACCTATCTTTCGTTCTTTCAGTAAGTGGTTAGTATGCCTCCACGTCCTTAACTAGGCGCTTCCGTTAATTTGGCTGGAAGTTCTTTGTATCCATCATTGTACATAATCATTGTGGGTCTTTCTTCCTACAAGAATGGTTACGGTTGCAGTCGCTAGGGGTGCGCCTCAACCCTAGGAACCAAAGACCACACGATAGTATTGAGTTGCATGCATCAATCAGTTCATCTAAAACCTTAAGTTGATAAGAAAAGATAGGCAAGTTGTATGCACTAACCAGTTCACCTAAAAACTTAAGCTGATAAAGAAAGATGGACAATTCACTTATACTTCAACCCTCCCTCTCACGTGTAGGCTCTCTTAGGCCTAATACGTGAAATAGAAGTGGACTGCAATTATTTTTTTAATTGCGTCAGCCATGTCTTGAACTTGGGACCTCTTGGCTCTGATACCATATTGAGTTTCATACACCAACTAATTCACCCAAAAACTTAAGCTGATGAGGAATGATGGGCAATTCACTTATACTTCAACACTCCCCCTCACGTGTAGGCTCTCTTAGGCCTAATACGTGGAATAGAAGTGGACTGCAATTAATTTTTTTTAATTGCGTCAGCCAAGTCTTGAACTCGGGACCTCTTGGCTCTGATACCATATTGAGTTGCATGCACCAACCAGTTCACCTAAAAGCTTAAGCTGATAAAAAAATATGGGCAATTCACTTATATTTCAACGAGATAGGAGAGGCAAGGAACCGGCCACTGAATTAGGCACCGCCGGTGACCCCAATGATAGGACGACAAAGACCACGGGAGGGCCGTGCGCTAGGGGGAGGAGAGGAACCGGTGACCTGGACAGGCATATCGCCCATGCGTAGGTAACCATGCCGCCATCATTTGCGGTGGCCACCCAACCCTAGGGCACTAAAGACCAAGGGAAGAGCGAGAAACCCGAGCATGTGAGACTAGGGGTGGAATCAGAACGAATATGATCAGAGTTTATTGTTTCATCATGCATATAATTACATATATAATTTCATCTCTGATTTACAACGAAGTATGTGGGTATTCTAATTTTCAAAAACCCAAATTGAAATCATAATTTCAAACCCTACAGTTTGACAAAAAAACCAACCAACAATCATAACGTTCAAACTATAACTCATAAATCCAGTCTATCTGCTTAAAGAAATCGAGAAAATGGGAGAAATTTAACAATACTCTATGTCGATTCATGACTTAATCTATACTGCCAGGTGCTCGATGGGACGATCGACGGGGTGATGATGATGAGATGTGGCGGCCGGCGGGTTGCGGCCTAGACCTCTAGGCTCCAGCAACCGACGGCTACGAGCCTGTGACAAAACGAGAGGGTGAATTTTACTTTCGTGCAAGGTGGGGCAGAGGGAGGGAGTGAATGAGAAGTGAGTGACTAAAGCAATACGATGAGCGTATGGCGGGGGAGTCTACCTTGCTATCTTCCTTTTGTAAAGTAGCTTGGCTTGTCGAGCGCCTTGGGCTATGCTTGTATCAACTGAGTTGTACATGCGTATGCTAGGCTATGTATCCTGAGCCTTAATTGGTGTCGTCTTGGGCCCAGCCGCAGGAACGCCGAGTGCAATAGCGGGAGCCGGCAGGCCTAGAGCTTTAATCTTTGGGTTGGTTAAGTGTCCTTCGATTTGTATTGTGAGGTTCACACCTAATTTTATATGTGCTATACAATAGAAAAATAAAATTAGACCGGTGTCCTGTGCACCCCATGGCCATCTTTGGATCCGCGGAGACGGAGGTGTGGGGAGAAAGGAAGGGAAGATTGCTGGGCAAAGCAATGGTGGCAGCGGCAATGCCTTGACCAGGGGCGACGACATTGATGGCTGGGTGGAGAGGAGCGGGAGGAAGGGAGAACAGGGATGGATTTTTTTGAGCTATAAGTTATGGCTTAAAGTTTTGAGTTTTGGCTGTTCTTGAGAGGCAGTATGTAGAGGAAAGTAATTGTATGTGATTTTAACCGGTATAACTGAACTCAGTACATTTTTTACTACAATCTTCATGTTAATCTTACCTTAAAAATACACCGATTAAAAGCTAGTTATTATAATATAAATTATAAAGTATAAGTGAAAAAGGACTCAACCCCGGTGCAGCTCCTCGAGGCACCATGTTTCCACGAGTTCTGATATCACAGCACTACAAGGGCTTGGTGTGAGGGCACGAACGACCAGATCGTCTCTTGGCGCAAGATCGGACAACCCAGACAAAACGGAGACCCGTAAGTAATTACGAAAAATACATGGGCTTGTATGCAAAAAAAAGGTGGACATGGTAGCACCCTGCTTGCGCGGATTCCTTCCATATTATGGGCCTGTTTAGTAACGGCTGCGGCTTATAGCTTTTGGTTAAATTTTTTGAATTTTGGCTATTTACGGTATAGATTATGAAGAGAGAAATACTCACTTGCGATTTTGGATGGTACAGATATTGGGTTTTTAACGTGTACGTCATTTAACTTGTAGACACCGTATTGAGAAAATACTCTGTTTAAAAATTAGGTACTATAGCAAAAGTCGTCAGCTTCGAAGGAAAAGAATATGCCCATAGCTATCTTCTCTATTGCAACATATGGATGCCAAAGGTTGATGGAGATCATTATTACACCATCAGTTTCTCTTGCACCTGAACTCAATTATTGGGTCACTCCAGGTAATTTTGTTTCCGTGAAAAAAATCAGATTCAGCATTCATATAATATATGGAGTGAAGAGTACTATTATAATGGAAAAAGATTGATCCTAAATGGTTAGTAGATGCTAGACATGTGGCAACGATGGTAGGAGTTGTTGCTTTGTAGGCAATGGTAGTTCCCAGGCAACCGGAAGCGTTAAGGTGACAGGCTCAGTTGGCAAATTTGGTGAGGAAAGGCGCCAATAGAGAGGTGATGAATGTGCCGTAGGTGATATGGAGTGGATATTTTTGGCTGTGTTTTATAGATTTTGATTTATAATTTTTAAATTTTGACTGTTCGTAAGAGAAATACGGAGAGAGATACTCACGTATGACTTTGGTCAATATAAATGAATTTAGTATAATACCTACTACAATTAATTTATAGACAATATCTTAAAAAATATACCGTTTAAAAACTAGCTACAAGAATAAATCCAAAATAACTCAACTGATTTCCAAGACACTGGAGCGGTGACAGTGGTTAAAGTGGTTACTGGAGTAGAAGAGCACGAAGACAACGTCAATGTTTAGCTGGATTGTACAACAATGGCATAGTGACAACAGATGGTGTAAGTACAAGACCCCGGCGGCCTCTGGTGGTACATAGTCCGTAACTCATTACGGTGGATCTGCCGGAAACAAGCGGCCTATTTGTATTAGATAGAAATAGTAGTGTGGTTTTTTTTTATTATAACGGGTTTATGTACTTATCTTATGCATCTATGCAAATATGAACGGTATGATCAAGTAAAAGCGCATGGTAAATAATTAAATTTACCCAGAAGCATAGAATGACCGGCATGGTCATAACCTTGGCTAGAAAGATCAGAAGAGAAACTATTTGCATCGTGCAATTCAAGAGACAAATAAAAATCAAACATGCCATGCACATACGCCCAAACTATCTATACTTTATAAAAGCTCACCTGCACACGGAATTAATGTATATGGACCAGGGAGTTTTTGGCCCAAGGCCCAAGGTCAAAGTGGCGGCCCCATGTTGCTGCTGCCGCTCCGCTGACGACCTTCTTCTATGGTCCAACCTCCCTCAGTCGCCGGGGACCAGAGGTGGCATTTCCTGAGCAACATAATAAAACGCCACCACTTGAGACGCTGCGATTGGATACGATTTGTCTCGCCAGTGGTGCTTCTTCGAAAGCTCCGCAAGCTTGTTTTTATTACATACTCTTCTATTGACCAGTGTCTGGTTCGTTCCTCCTCCCGTCTGTCTGCGGCCATGGAGCTGCTCTCTGTTTTCTTGCCGGCGCCTCGGCTTGAGTGTTGTTCCATGCGTATCTAAACTGAGTAGGGGCTTTGGTGGCGGCTTGCAAACTGAGTTTTGAGCACCCTTCCGCTTCTAATCTCTCTAGCGTACTCTCTGCGATGCCTTCTTAGCTATTGGGTGGTGTTGTCCTGATTCAAAGATAATTAAGGGCTAAATAGTGATACCGTAGCTGAAGCTCCACTAAAATAAATACCCTCACATCTAAACTAGATTAGGACTGGATGCAGCAAAAATGACGAAAAAACAACGTGGATTAGCCCAAACAAAGTATTGAGACCGTACTTTTTGGCTGCAGCTCATAGCTTATGACTACGACGGATGATTTTTGTCTCTAAAGCGTGTGTTTGTGCGAATAAATTAAATATCGATAAACTGATAAACCGTTTTAAAAAAATTATCCCGATAAGTCGCTTCGAAAAGACGATGAAGAAGCCGTCATATTTATTTGTCCAAAAAATAATAAATTATAAGATGAAAATAATGTGGCTAATATCGTATGCTTAACTAAGCACAACCCCTCAATATGTTGTTGGGTTGATCTCAGGCTAACAAACCTCCGAGATCCAAGGGAGGTCACACTCCTACCTCGCGCCCTGATCGGGGGCGCAACCAACCTTAATTAGGTTTTAATCCCGGTCACCTAGCGCCAGATAAAAGGTGGTTTCCGGCAGGGCTTCGAGACACACAAGTTGTTCAAGCCTCTAAGAACCCTAACACTACCCGATCTATTACGGGCGCTACGGTGAGCGAAGGTCGGCAGCGATGAATCCGACGACTACAACTACTCTACGGCCACCTCTCGCTGACATCACCGCACCTCTACTTCACACCGCCGGCCACCTCCACGACTTCCCCATGGCATCATCCGGTTCGGGTATGTGACGCTTCCGCTCTAAAGATCTATTCTAGGTGTTCATATTTTTGACTTAGGGATTAAAGCTTTATGTTGATGTTTAGACTTAGATTAATAACAACATATGTCAACCGAGAGGAACCCTAAAATAGTCGGGTTAGCCAGTCATTGTACAAACGTGGTTGACCAAAGCCGGCTCTCATTCACCAATCACCTGTTTCTCAAGAACATGCTTTGGGGTTGTTGAAATGAACTTAATCAAGAGGCTAGAGGAGATAGTCTTATAGTACTACTTGATCTTGCATATTTAAATTTGGAATTTATAACTTCCCCCTGTAGGCCTATAAAAACGGTTGCCCAGTTCAACCTTTAGGAGTAGTACTTACTACTTAGTGAAAAAGGACTACTAAAAAGGTCATTTTGGTTATTTGCATTTATCTTTCTCGGCTGGACCTCAGCAAAAAGGCCCTGGCCTGAGACCACAACCTAGGTTCAGATCCAGGCTCGGCGTGCCATTTTCCATATCCAACCCATCTCAGCAAAAAAGAGAAATCGTTTTCATTTGCATGTCGGGGGGTGATTTTTCGCCTTGGCTTAAGAAATGTGCGCAAGTCGATCGTGACTTAAAACAAGAAGATCAGTGCTATTTCGTCCCGAGCATTAATAGCCGATGCTCATGATGCCGTTTCCCATTACTAGGCACCTTTGAGGTCAGCTGCTTCCCATTTCGTGATAGAGATTTACTTGAAACGAAGGCCATCAAATACGCAGCTTAGGTGTAACGGGCAGGATCGTTTATTAGCGTATAAAAATTGCTCTCTTCTTTCTTCGACAGGGACCGGATGAGACGTGCCGTGGCCGAGGTGAGTGCAGAGAGTGCAGAGGAAAAGGCCACGTACAAGCAATGCAGTGGCCATGGGTGGGGCGAGCGAAGTGAGGGACCAGGTGCAGGCAGGGAGAAGCAGCGGTCAAGAAAAGCGCGGGGAAAAAGCGAACCATCCGGACCGGAGGCTGCGTGCGGCTCCTAGCTGTACGCGTACCACTAGGCAGCTCGGCTAATTAGGCCACCGAAAAGGCGAAAAGGGGGATGCGTCAGCGGCGAGCCAGGCCGGCCGCGGCGTGGGCCACCGCCCAGCGGGGGTGGGTCGGTTAAGATTCCCCGTAGCCCCCGGAGGAGGAAACGTTGCGGGAGCGTGCGCGTGGCGTGGGGCTGGCACGGCGCGGCGCGTCGCGCGCGGGCAGGCACCGGCACGCGGGACAGGGAGCTCCATGCTTCTGCTACGACTCGGCTCGGCTGGGCCGCCGCTCACGGTGCGCGCGGTGCGGTGCGGTGCGGTGCTGTGCGGAACAGGGCACGGCACGGAGCCCGGCGCAGGAAAATCACGAGGAAATCGATGGATTTCGCCGTGCCGAGGCGGGGAAAACGTAAAGAGAGTTGGTGAGATGTCAGCGTTGAGGGCGGGCCTTTGCCGACAGTACGCTACGGGGGTGGGGACGGGTTGCCGTCCTCTCGCTCTTACACGTTACAGGCATCGCGCGCTCGGCCTCAACCTGGGCCTCACCCGCTGTATCTGCCTCTCTACTTTTACACGGGTGCAAGGGAAGAACGCTGGATAGTGACATGTGTAATTACTGCCCGGTTGCACACAGCTGCGCTGCTGTTAATCCTGGCTCTAAAGAGGGACTACGAGGGTTGAGGCTACTGCAGCATCCGCTTGGGTGTGAATTGTTCACGCAAAAAAGGTAACAGTGTGAAATCCAGATATGCAATTTCAATTTGGCTAAAGTTTGCACGTGATAGATAGGAAAAGGTATGCCAACACATACGAGTAGGTAGGGGTGGAAAATGGATACAAATTATCTAGGTACCGTATTCGCATTCGAATACGGTATAGATTTTTTCACCCATTAATAATTCTCTCTTATTTATATTCAAATTCGTATAAAAATCTGGATACAGATATGGTATTGGCTTTTACCGTTCGAAATGTTATTTTATCTGGATTATTCATATTCGTATTCGATGAAGCAATATACATATTTTATTGCAATACGACTAATTAGTTAGATAAGTTTTTAATTTGATGTTAATTCGTGTTTCGTTAGGTGAAGTAAATGGATTAAAATGATTAAGCGTGACTGTATGAGAATAAAATATCATTAGTATCTTCATACTATATATGTTATGAGGATATCGGATCCGATCGAATTGAGTAGATATTCAATTTGAATTTGTATTTGTTATAATATTCAATTCGTATTTATATTGAAGAATATTTGGATTCGTATTTTTTATAAAATATGAATAAGAATGTGATAAAGACACTATTCAATTTGTGTTCGATTAATTTTCAGCCCTGTGAGTCGGTATATATAATTCTCAAATAGCTAGCTCTCACAAGAATGTTTGACTTACACGCACCCCAAACGTGATGTTGTATCATAATATTTGTATTTTCTGTGGTTTTTATCCTAAAGTAGCCAGATTGTCTACGCAATTGCGTGACTAGTTGTTCCTTTTGTAATTAAGAATTTATTTCCCGAATGATTTCTACTCATTCTGATTAATTAATGCCATGTCTGGTATAAAAAATAATGTAGAGATTCTAGAAAAAAATTACGACCATGGAGCCATCTCGCATCTTCTTTTGTATCGTCCTAGATGAGAATCGTGCTACATACCCAGGCAAGTAGGGATGCCGAAACCTTCTCTCTGGAAAAAAAAATGTTGGATATACATACGATCAAACTACAAAATGTGTACTACATCTGGTGGAAACATTGCCCATCACTTCGCCGTAGGTTTCGGATTGGGCGAAATCGGCATCGACCTGGTGAAGGCTAGTGTCCGTGGCCATCGTGTGGTATGTTGGCATAACGCTAGTGTTCTTACCGTTCTTTGCTGAGCGTACAGAGAAGTACACGCCCGGCCCGTTCTTGTCTTCTTGATGCTTCGATCCATAAGAGAAATGACCCTATCTACGCCGTTTTCTACCTTCTTTGTATACGCATCGATCCGCAGGAAAGATAAAACGGATTTGTTTCTTGTACAGCTTTGTTATTGGTGGTGTGGTTAATTTATTGCCATCATGTCTTCGTTCAATTCTCGTAAGGTGCTCTACCCAAACTGGATAATAGTTCATCCGGTGAGGCATTTAACATCAGTAAACTGAGCTAACCTACCGTTTTCCTTTAGTTTTTAAATTACAATGTAACCTATGTTTCTAAGTACTAACATGACAATATAGTTCAACTTTAATTAGGATCCTTTAATTAGGATTTGTAAGATTAAGGCTGGATGTTTTGCTTTTTTATAAGAATTTATAGTATATTTCTCCTTATTTTATAACATTCAATGGTCGCTATTATTCAATTATTCAACTTTAATTATGGTGCACCTAATTAAGGGTGGGATGTGTTTTTTTGTGAGAATTTCTATAACATTTATCTTTTTTAGCAGTTTTAAAATAGGCTTTTATTATATAATAGATTGGTTATATGAACGTTAAGATCAAAGATCGGTTGCACGGGAATATATATCTGCTTAAGAATTTTCTATGAGAACCTATTACTTGCATGTTATGAGAAGTTTTATGTCCTACAGAGCTACAGCAAGTCTAGCATAATTTTGCATGGGTCTATCCAAAATATTTTCTTTTAAAAATGATCCTACAATGTTTGAAAAACAAAATCGCTCTCGCTATCAACAAGCCGCTCAACAATATTGAAAGTGACATGTTAGAGATATAAGGTGCACATGTAGACTGGTTTGAATTTATATATCGTGTAGATTAGGCCAGCATTATACCTTTACAATATTTACATTGGAACATATATATTAACGTAAAGTTTCCCTTGTGAATTTTGTCAACTGCTCTATATTGTGTCCATATATTAATTGTTTGCATATACGCAATAATCATGTCAAAATCTTTTTGTTATCATTGCAAATTACACGTTGCAGACTCATGCACTGTCGGAACTTCCTTACTTTTCGGCAACACTATCTTTTCTGACAGACTTTTTTTTCATCAGAGCAAGAAAAGTGGCACACAACTGTTACGAAACTTAGAAGATTATATATGGGTAAATACCAGAACTATCCGTAGGAGATTTAGGGCATGTTTGGCGCAGCTGTGGTTTATAGCTTTTGGTTGAATTTTTTGAATTTTAGCTGTTTACGACAGAGATTACGGAGAGGTAGATACTCGTTTGCGATTTTGGTTAATACAGATACTAGGCTTTTAACGTGTACTACAATTAACTTGTAGACTCTGTCTTGAGAAAATACCCCGTTTAAAAGTTAGATTCTGTAGCAAAAGCCAAAAATCGATAGCTTCGGAGGAAAAAAACAGGCCCTTAGACTATAAATAGAAAGCTATGTAACATAAGAATAGACTTGAAATTAATAAAGACTGCATTTTGTTGTTCTCTCTCAATTACGTCTCCTAGTGATTGATCTATTATGTCCTTGGTGATTGATTGTATGAATTATATTGCCGTTTGTCTATTTCTTAGTGATTTTTTAACATATTATCAGCATGAATTCTCTAAGGTGAAAAGTATATAAATCATAAACCAAACTATTACGCATGCACTGCAATGATTAGATTAGTATGTTCTAATTGATACTAATCGCAGATTGATATGTAAATCGTTAACATGATCACTCATCCATATAACCTGGTAGATTAAACACCTGAGTACTAGGGGTCCTTTTGGTTGAGCTGCGGCTGTGGGGAAAAGCTGCTGTGTGGTGTGTGTGTGAGAAAGGCTGGCGTGAAATTTGTGAGTGTAGAAAATTGAAAACTGTTTGGTTAAACAAGTATAAAATATACTTTTTGTCTTTATCTCTTTTAAAACAACTATGAAAGAGTTTTATTCAATCCATTTTCAAAAGCAGAAAGTCAAAAGCCAAAAGCGAGTCAAAACATTTTCAAAAATATACTACTGAAGCAGTGCTTTTGAAAAATTGCTTCAAAAGAACCCTTTGGTTGAGCTTTTGGCTTTTAGGGCCAAAAGCCAAAGCCAAAAGCCCAACCAAAAGGACCCTAGATCAGCTTCCATGATTAGATAAATCTGCCAGTTTTCTAGATCGGTTTTCTAGATGGATTAGAAATTGGAATGAAATCGGTTTTCGGCTCTGTGGATGAAATCGCCGGCCACTGCATAGCCGCAGCCCGGCCTCGGCCGCCCGAAGCCGTCGGTCGCAGCCCGAGGCCGCTACCCCGCGCGTCGCTCGCCTGAGGCTGCCAACCGCCGCCTCCACCCGCCCGCACCGGTCGCCACCCGAAGCAGTGACCCCGCGTGACGGCTGCCCGAGGCCGCCGGACGCCGCCCTCGCCCATCGGGCACGAAATCGCCGTCGGCCGCACGCTGAGCCCGATCGCCGCGCTCGCCTCGTCCGGCTACTAGCCACGCTCGGCCGCCCACCGCAACCGACTGCTAGCCACGCTCGGCTGCCCGTCGTGCGAAGCCGCCGCCGCGCCCGGCCTTCCGCCGCATCCGCCCACGCCCGGCCCCGCTGGCCGCTGCCGTGCTCGGCTACCGCCGCCTCCGCTAGCGATTGGCCCCGCTGGCCGCCGCCGCATGTGCCCGCGCCCGCCCCGTCGGCCGCACGCAGCGCTCGAGGCCGCCGCCGGCCCCGCTCCCGCGCCCTCGCCCGAGGCCTCTGGCCACCGCTCCCGCGCCCTCGCCTGAGGCCGCCGGCCACAGCTCCCGCGCCTTCGCACAAGGCCACCAACGCCGCCGCTGCCTTTTTCGGTTCAGCCGTCAAATGGTTGAGGTGGCTAGGAGCCACAGGTTTTAATTGGGCCGTATTAGGCCGAAACGGGTCGGTTTCCGCCCAAAATAAGAGAAAGAAGGGGAGATTTTCGACCGGCGGGATTTTTGCGATTTACCCCCGGTAAATTCGAAAAGTTAAGAATATATGATGAAAAAAGCAAAAAAATATAAACTTGGCCCTGAATTTTATCAAAATTGCAAATAAGTCCAGCCGTCCGAATTTCTTACCGAAGAAACAATTTTTACCTATATGAGCTTCCATAATTTGTGAAACCTTAGACTTAGTACACCTTGGACGCATCATATTTCTTTTATGGTTTATTTCCTAGCACTGTATGTTTGGGGATTTATTTAATGGTTAGTAATTCTAAAAATTTCTTACACGCCTTAATAATTATTAGAAAATCCCAAATATTACTAGGAAAAATCTGGGACATAATAAATTATCTGCTGAATAGATAAAAGTAAATCTTTACTATTTGCACTCATTTCATGCACTTGAGATTACTTACCAGCAGTAAGCATGAAGGAAGTTACATGAATATTGTAGGACTTTGGGCATCGCCAAGTGGATATTCGCCTACCCCGAATGACTACAATTGTATCACCTAGGTTTATTTTATTATCATACAGTCATACCACTGTCAAGCCTGATGCTGACTAGTTGTACCCTTTTGCTACTAAAAGGCATAAAGTTTGTAGTTTATGAGGTATTGCCTCTACTCTACCATGAAGAATGACTATATGATTTAGATTGACCCGTTGGGCCTAAGGGCCTTCTCTAAAAGGATAGACAAACCTATAAAATATTACTAGTGTCCCTATAAGCACTTTGTAAGGATCTACTTTTGTTTCTAGGACTAGAAGTCCGCACACGAGTATTACTCCGCCTTGCACCATATTGTCTCTGGGCTAAGTTAGGTAACCCGTATGTTACTAATAAACATGCGCATTTATAAGCAAGAATATGCCTACAGTTAACAATATGGAGACCAATAGCATTCTCCTAGTTATCCCTTAGCTTTATTTAGATATCATTTCCCTATATGAGTAGTATCAATAGTATAGTTACAACTCCTATTGACCTTGATCTTGCTCATGAAGAGCACCCCTTATCTTTTACTTTAGGCTGAAATTATGCATTAGATAATTATTTTCCCAGATGCCATAAATATATTTGGTCTAAGTTGTTATGTTAAAGCCTTACCCCCGCTGAACAGTTGCTTAATAGAACACATTGCTAGTAGCATATCTTACCTGCAAGAAAATAATTAATCATGCATGGAATAAAATTTGTAAATATTATGTTTGACATTTGAAAGGAATGATATGCCTTAGTGCATTAATTCCAGATGACAATATGAAAATTGTAATTCTTGAAGACATAAGAAATCTAGTCAAATGTTAAATCTCAAAAGGATCACCTTGACTAGAAGACACTATGAACCTCAAAGACTTGAAGTCTATATATAACCCCATCTTCCATATTACAAAGTATATGTTGGTTTCAAGCCAATAAATTTTACTCTTGAAGTAGTATAATAGCAATTTATTGCTAAAACTCTAAGATAATTCAAAGTAAATGCTAGAAGTAGGCGATCTCACTCAGAATTTTACGGTTGGCATGAAAAGGAGGAGTAATTTGGGCATATGAGGAATATTGAACATTCGAGGCATAAGAAAATATTGAAAATAAGAGTCATGGCAAGCACAATGGCATATCGTAGATCAATCTAAAAGCAAATAAGCTGAAAGCTATAAATAATCAAGTTTATGTAACATCCTATTTTTCAGAGTTTATTCGAAGTTTTTAAAAGAAAATTCACCATTTGAATTTTTCTAGATTTTATTCAAGCTTAAAATGAATTTTTATTGAGTAAAAGAATTAACATCATTATATTAAACTTTAACATTTGCTAGAAGTATTTTGTTTTGGTTCCTTGTGCTTCAAGGAATTTCATGGATTTCATTCGGGTTTATTTGCTATTTCCTAGAGCTCAATTTCTTTTTTCGATTTTCTGTAATTCGAAAAATCAAAAAATCTTTTGGACCGAAGCCCAACACCCACCGACCCAGCCCACCTTTTACCTTCGGCCCAATCCGCCGTAAACCGTCGATCCGCTCGCCATCGGTCGACTATCCGACTCTAGTTCACCTCGACCGTCAAATCTTGTCAAGCGACACGTGTCAAGCATCCGGATTCGCAAGCATTGTTCATCAGTGCCATTTGCGCCAGCCGTTTGATCGTCCCTATGCCACATGTCGTTCATCCGATGGGCAACACACTGTTCATAATCGTCTTTGAGTCGGCCTCTACCATCGTCCGCGTCAGACATGGCCTCGGTGTCCGTGCTGTGCACGCCGTGGTCACCTCGGTGTTCGCACTATAAAGCCGCACCGCCTCCCTCGTGTTCCGCACCCCACAGCCGAGCATTGCCGCCTCTCCATGCCTGAGCGTCATCACCACTGCCCACCGAGCTCGTGCGTCGCCAAGCAAAGTCGTCGTCTCCGGTGTCAACCAGGGAGCCGCCACTCCGAGCCTCATCACCCAAGCAGTTCCACTGTCACCGGTGAGCCCGCCTCACTCCACCATTTTGTTCCGCTACCAATTCGCGCCGTGCATCCCTCCACCGTCCGTCCATCGGTATGCGCAGACCGTCGCTCAGCCGCCAATCAACTCTGCCACACCCCCCTCGGCCAGCTGTTGCCGGCTAGCCATCCAGCAACCGCCACCGTCCGTAGCCCTCGGTTCATGCGTCGCGCTTGTCCAAGCCCCGAGGTGACGCCTCATGCCGCGTGCCCACTGACGTCGGAACGCACTCGCCCCGCCCGTTGGTTCGACTTCTCCATAGACCTGATCCGCCATGAGGCAGGTCACTGACAATCGGGTCTTACTTGCCGGCCGCACAGTGCCATAGACCCGTGAGCCAGCTGAGCCGAGTCCACCATAGACTAACTATTCCTGCGCCGAGTACATATCACAGTAGAGTTTGCTAATTTCTAGTATTTTCTTTAGATTAGATTTTTCCAATAGCTCGTTCTTCTCCGTCCTACCTCCAATTGACCTGATTCTTTTTTCTAAATTCTTCTAAAATTGAGCTCTATCTTTGGTTCTAGTTTTATTTTGTTAGAGTTTATTTGAATTTGATTTAATTTTTATTTTGTGCTTCGTTTCGTTTTATCTCTCGTTAGATCACACATTCTAAGGAGTTGAAGCAATATTTGAAGAACTAGAGCAATTTATTGAGCAAGGTCAAGGCAAGTCGTATCCTTTGATCATGTTGAACCTAGTTTTCAAATATATTATGTGTTTTTTATTTTAAATTATCAGTCATCGCTATTTTATTATAAAACCTTTGTATTGATAATTAATGACCTATTTGATTAATTTCTCCTTGATAATTTAAATGCTAAGATTCTGTTGTCACCAAAGGATTGGTATTTGTCTAGTGATACAATATTAGTTGTCACATGTGCTGTATGTTTAGCCGTGCTAGGAGTACATTGGGTTATCATCACATGTGATCAATTAATTAATTTTGACTTAATGAGATATTAAATCGTGGTGGTCAGCCACAGTTATTAAATTTATGCACCTTGGTATGGGTGGTGTCGTTGGTGGCACTACTACAAAAGAGGATTACTAGACGATTACATCACAGACGGTTCATACGGAACCGTCTGTGCTTAAACTATCACAGATGGTTTATACTAGCAACCGTCTATGATATTTTCACAATGATTATTAACACGAACCATCTGTGATAATTGAGACATCACAGGCGGTTCGTATTAAGAACCATCTGTGAATTTTCACAGACGGTTCTTAACACGATCCGTCTGTGATAAGTGAGACATCACAGACGATTCATGTTAAGAACCATCTGTGAAAGGTGCGGACATCACAGACGATTCATATAAAAAAATGTGTCTGATATTCTGGACATGACAGATGGTTCTTGTAACAAACCATATATGATATTGCGGACATCACAGATGGTTCAAGTTAATAAAAACCACTCATCACAGCCCCAATAGCATGCCCGGCTTCTTCTTCTGGCTTTTGCCAACATGGCCAGATGTGCAGCATGGCATCCTTGACAAAAGGGAGAGAAGTGAGAATAGGAGTGGTTGCTAGAGAGGAGAGAGGGTGACGATGTGGCACAACACGAGGGTGAGAAGGGGAGCGCGAGGGGAACAACAGTGGCCACAGGGAGTAGCTAGGAGAACCAGCATAGGGTTATGTTGGTGGGTTAGATGGGCTTGGCCAATCTGGCCCATCTCTTCCTTTATGTTTGCCTTTTTTATTTTTATTTATTTATCCATTACTTTTTATTGTTATCTGAGGATCTTCTATGTCAAAAGAATGTATACTAGGGCTGTGACCCGGATTAGTTGGGGCCACGTTCCTTATTCTGAACTAGAATGTTGAAGAACACTTCTGATGCGGATACAACCACACGAACCCTTGGGGTTGACCATTCAATATCGTACGACAAAGATCACAAGGGTAACTCTAAGAAAGCAACATGATTTGATAAAAGAAGCAAACTTGTGTCAAGCACAAAATTACAACCACCACAACCATATCACAACCTTCACAAGAATTCAATCCACACAACTTGCTATCGGCAAAAGCACGAAATGGTTGATCATGATAGATCACTCTAAGCAAACTCAAAGAACATGCAAAGGCATATAAGAGTCACTTAAACACAAGATAATAGGGATACAAACTCTAAAGCCAATAAGGCCTACTCTCATTTTAAAACATCAAAACCATCCTACACACCATCTTTACATGAGGAAGTACCCCTCCTTATATAGATTTCTAAGTCGGTGCTATAGTAATCAATTGCTATAGTACATCGGTTGCTACAATAGTCGTGAATGCTAGAGTTCAAATATAAATAAAAATACTATTTGGTTTCCTTGTGGAACAATGAAGAAAAATCAAATCTAAATTGGATTTGATTTGACTTGCTTAAGCCATAAGTAACTTAGATATTTTTTTGGAGTTTTTGTCAAACCGATTGAACCAACATGGAGCTAGCAGTTAAACTGGTACCTTGAAGCTTTCCAACCCTTTCTCTTGGATAATTTGATGCGACTTAATATCTCTTTCCAGTTGACAATCGTAGTGATAATGAATATATGACTGATGCTCATTATATATGCATCATCCTCCCTCTGTTCAAAAAAGTAATCCTTGGTTTTTGTTCATGGTGGAAGAACACATCTCCAATTCTGGTACAATACATGCACAATTTTATTATCTTGTGCATTTTATTCTTCTTTCTCTTTGTATTCATGAAATAACTTATGATGACTCTCTTGGTGCCATTGATGAATTACCTCTTTTGGCACATCTGCAACTTCAGTTCTAGATAACGGTGGTAGAGAAATTTATCATCTTTCCTCAACTTCTCAAACTTATATAGGATCATAAAAAATCTAGAAGGAATAAGATTCAAAGTTTTACTAATATCAAAATCCTTTCCATCTTGTTTTGGTGGATCTCTCCTCTCAAAGTGGATGCTTTCAACCTCACTTTTGGTGGAATCACACGACTCACTTGGAATACTCTCATTTTGTGGAATTGTGGGCTGTGTACTCTCATTATTACTAGGGTTTTGATGCATCACTATGGCCTTCTTTTGGTGTTTGGCTGTTTCTCACTTCTTGATTTTTAGTAACACCTCGTCTCTCCATGAGGAACACATTTCCTCACCCATATGCATGAAATGGGTTGGCCTACCCTTCGAAGTGAAGTCGTAACCTTTGGTGTGCCAGTCCTGATGCGATTCATCAAACTCCTCGCACCATGGATCTCCTAGGAAAAAATGACACAAGACCATAGGGACAGGAATAATATGACACAAAATCTCATAGGAGAATTTTCCCAATGAAAACAACACCGTAACTTGATCTGTGATGTTAAGCATGCCGGTGTACCATTTTAGCACATATAGTTGAAGATGTGGGGTTGTAGGTAGCTCTAGCTTCTCAACAAGCTCAAAACTAGTAGCATTGATCATTAAACTCTTGTGGTCGATGGACATGGCACAAACCTTCCCTATCACTTTGCAATGAGTATAGAAAGTCCAATCCATGCCATACATTTCTTCATAGAGGACACTGGGATTCAATCCCATGTTATGCAATAATTGTCCAAGTTGTGCTTGGGGAAGGTCGTCACCATAATGTAGTTCATCTTCATCGACATTGTGTGAACCATGATGCGATGCGCCTGATGTGGTTAGTGCAACCAAGAAAATGACAATATATATGGAGCTTAGTAGGTTTAGTCAAAGGAGTGCAATCTGAATTCTAGACTATTGTCAAGTTAAGTAGTAATCCAAACTAGAAAACAATTGTCTAGTTGCTGATCATAGAATATAAGTGAAAATATATCAACTCAATAATATATATGGTTAACAAAAGAGTATAAGCGAAGATCAAGTAGACCAATTTTGGAAAAGCACTAGCAGTCAAACCAGATCTAGGTTTTTCAAACGAAAAACAAAAAGTGGGTAGATTGAAAATTGGATGATATAGCTCAAGCCAAAAGTAAACAAGATAATTTTTGGGATTGGCAAGCTAGTCAAGCCCTAATGGATTAAAACCTAACCTAACTTTTCAGACTGGAATCAAAAGGTTAAATGGAAGCAAATATTTTGTGCCTTTTTACCGGATGAAAATAAACCAAACTAAAGGATAGATCTCACTGTGCAACTATAGTTTGTAACCGTTCAACCTCGAGCTCTAATACTAGATGATGCAATACAACCACGCGAATCCTTAGGGTTGGCCTAATCTTACGGTGATGATTATCACATGGTCAACGAAGATAACTCAACCGAAGCAACACGATTCAAGATCATACCACAGTGATCACAAGGGTACTCGAAAAAAGCAACATAATTTCATAAAGGAAGCAAATTTGTGTCAAGCACAAGATTACAACCACCACAACCGTATCATAACCTTCACAAGAATCCAATCCACACACAACTTGCTATCAGTAAGAGCATGAAATGGTTGATCACGATAGATCACTCTAAGCAAACTCAAAGAACTTGCAAAGACATATAAGTGTCACTCAAACTCTCATAAGATAATAGGGTTACAAACCCTAAAGCCAATAAGGCCTACACTCATTTTGAAACATCAAAACCATCTTACACACCATCTTTACATGAGGGAGTACCCTCCTTATATAGATTTCTAAATCAGCGCTATAGTAACCAACTGCTATAGTGTTGTGGCTGCTACAGTATGTCGATTGCTGTAGTGGACATGATTGCTATAGTACACAGATAAATAAAAAAATTCTGTTTGGTTTCCTTTTTGAATAAGGAAGAAAAATCAAATCTAAATTGGATTTGATTTGCTTAAGCCATGAGTAACTTAGATATTTTTTCTTCTGGAATTTTTGTCAAATCGGTTGAACCAACATGGAACTAGCAGTTAAACCGGTGCCTTGAAGCTTTCCAACTCCTTCTCTTGGATAATTTGATGTGACTTAAGATCTCTTTCTAGTTGACAATTGCAGTGATAATGAATATATAATTGATGCCAATTATATCCGCATCAACTTCTCCCTCTCCATCCATATTTTTAGCCACTCGTGACCTATAACATGTGACCCTGTTTCTAGACCCAACGACCCATGTCCCTGGTGACTATGATCTAAACACATTTTAACCTACCCCTATACAGGATAAACCATATGCTGCACCAACCACTTTTACACTTTTGTACTCGCTTCGTGTAAAATGATTCACCCCAAGAGTTGAATGCTTTAGATACCCTAGCCTTATTTGGCTGATGCCACACAGGCAATATGGGGTGAAAACCCGCTCTCCTCTCTCACACACATGACACATTCATTAGCCGCAATTGGGCTCGATTCAATCTAAGCCAAGTTGTCACAGACACCACCATTGTGTCGCTACCTTATACCTCGTTATTTTCTTTCATTTTATCTTAGTCTTTTTTTAGTTTTTTAATTGTCTAAGTTTGTCTTTAATTTCTTGAAAGGGTGGGATTTTTATGCCCACATCTCGCAAACGAGGATCGGTACCATTTTTCCACGGACTTATTTTCCATATCATCCAATGTGCCACCAATCTCGCCAGGGATTTAATTCCCCCGGAAGTAGGGGTAGTCTGCCATGCTAACGCCACATTACAGCTAGTTTCTGAGAAACCACCTGTCTGGGAATCAGTCCAGGAGGCTCGCACTACCAGGCTAGAGGCCACCATCAGCCATCATACCGAATCATTATACACTGCCCTCAAAAAATAAAAATCATTATACACTGCCCTCAAAAAATAAAAATGATTGTACGCTTGCGTCAAATCATTCCTGCCCTCCCTTAGGAGTAACCACTCCAGTGTGCTTGCTGCGTTAGGCTTTCCCAAATCGTTGTTGACTCACTCCAAGATGCGTACGAGTCGTCTACAGGTTTGAAAGAGAGAATGCGCTAGTAGTACTATTCAAATGTGGTGGTATGTTCTTTTGATAGCGAAAATGCAGATTCCACTGTGTGCTAAGATGTCCTTACGTGGTTTGACCCGGCCATTGTTCGCCTCCTCGTGGCTCAAAATGTACCACACGCTTCCATTAAATTCCCTGAATCGACCGCCAATTACCCCGGTAAAATACCCGTCTCGAAGGGAGAACGGTACGGCCGAGCACGGGCATGTAGGCTATTTTAAGCTAAAACTAACTATTATCCGCTGGCCGTCGTGAGGAAAAATAGCTAGCAATTCTCTGGTGAACACAGCAATCTGATCCGATAGGGCAAATGGTGAAGAATTGCCGTTTCCGCTGGAGATCCTCGGCGTATTAGCATTTTCTAGAAAAAGAGAGAGAGAGAAAAGGAAGAACTTTTGAAAGGAAGAACAAAAGAAATGACCCGTGGATTGCGCCTTAAGGATACGGATTAGGTTACATTAATGAAGATTGAGATGCTTGTTGTTTTGTTTTGTTAGACTCCTCTGGGGTTGTCCTCCCTAGTGGGGTCCACCGTCCAACTTCCACCTCCAAACCTACACTTTTGACCAGGAATAAAAAGGTGCTTATATCCCCCTCATGCCCCCTTTGAGTAGGGTTTGAATGCCCATAAACACACACACTTCCTCTGAGCTTTTCTTTCTGCTGCCTTTGCTTAGATGGGGAAATGATGGGATAAAAGATGCATTCAGTGTTGTAACATCCCATTTCTGGGAATGTAAAGTTTGCTTGAATGAAATTTCAAATTGAATTGTTCAACTCAAAATTCACTCGAATTTCAAAATTTCAAAAATCCTAAAACCCTTTGGGGCTTGGCCCAGCCCACCCATGCCTTCCCCTTCGGCCCACCAGGCCTTGGCACAGCCCAATGGCCTTTGGTCCGTCTCGTGCCCTCCCGCCACCCCGGTCGCGCTGCAGCGGCTCATTGCGCCACGCTCTAGACCCGCCCCAGCCCACCCTTGCCTTCCCCTTCGGCCCACCAGGCCTTGGCCCAACCTAATGGCCTTTGGTCTGGCCTATGCCCTCCCGCGCCACCCCTGGTCGCGCCTGCGCGCAGCGTGCGTCGCGCCACGCTCCAGACCCGCCTCTAGTGTGCTCGCATCAGCACCACTCGCCACTGCTCCTCTACAGTGCACCATCGCCTCCCTTTGTGCGCCCCCAAGCTAGCCTCGCCTAGCGCAGCCCCTTGCCTACACAGACCCCCTCCTCTCCGCGACATGCCCGCCGTGTCCGAGCTCGCTGCATAGGCATCATGTTGTGTGCCTGTGTTCTCCACCCGATCGTTGCCCTGAGCCGTCCCATTGCCTTTACTCCTTCTGTGCCACACCGTGCGCCGACATCGGCCTCTATGTGAGCCATCATGGTACCCAACGGCTAGTAACCTTCCTTGCAGCTATAAAACCCTCGGTGGTCCTCCTTGTACTCCCAATCGCTCCCCCACCACCTCCCTCACCCTCGAAGCCACCCCGAACCACCTCCTCCTTTGCCTTCGACCATTTCGCCGCCGTCGGTGCCATCGACGAATCACCGCGCCTCCATCCAATTAGCTATGCCTGGAGCTTCCCCTTGGAATCCCAAGGACAACCTGACCCACGCCAAGCCTCTTCTTCCTCTCTGACAAGCCCTCCTCCGCATGACCACCTACCCACCTTGGCTCTCCATCGATAGCCCACACCGAGCTTTCCCGAGCACTGTCGTCACTTCAGGTGAGTTCCTCTCCACCTGTAGATGCTCCCTAGCAAGGAATCAAGCTCTAGCACCATAGATAGCCATAGTGCTATGCTCCTTATTCCACTGCCACCTAGGCTCGCCGCCGACCGCTCTAGACCCTAAACCCATGCATGCCACCTTGTCTAGAGGTTCACGCTTAGCCAAGGATCCTATTTCGGACCTCGCCTCTGACTGCCACCCCTCCCCTCACCGGCGATGAGCCTTGCTTCTCTCGGCGGGAAGATGAAGGCTGTAGCAATATCATTAGGTTTAAACGCACGTGATTAGTTACTTAATTACCTTGCTTAGTATTAGTTAGTCTTGCTGACCTATGGGTACTTCGCGTTTAATTAAACCATTGTCTCTGTGACATGTGGGCCCCCAGCCGATAAGGAACCTTTTAAAACTCGGTTAAAGGTTTAAATCCATGACAATTGGGCCCGTCATATTGTTTGCACAGCAAATGGGTCCCACCTATTAGCCCTTGCCTTTTTCTTTTAAGAAATAAATCAAAATGATTTTAAATCCCTTGGGACCCTTCTATTAGCCTCAGTATTCTTTTTCAATAGGAAAATAATTTAAAAATTAAATATAAATCGGTGGATCCCAGCTGCCAGAGATAGAAACTATCTCTCCTCTATTAATTTTTAGATTTAATCCAAATTCAAACTTTGGAGAGACCGTTCTCGCTTATTTTAGCTCCAAATTTAGTAAAAATGTATTTCTAAATTTGTCTAAATTAATGATCTATCTTTTGGAAGTGGAATTATTCAATTTGAATTTTATTTTATATCTATTTGATTTGCTTGTGTTTTTATTTGCTTTCCGATGCGATCGTCCGAGTAGAGCACGAGGACGTGGAAGAGCCGCAGTACGAGACAACTCAAGAGTTTCAAGACCAACACACTTGTGAGCCAAGCAAGTCAATATTTTGATCATATTAACCTACATTTTATGCAAATTTATGTTCATTTAAATTATCAAATTGCATGCTATTATTTGTTATGCAATTGTATATTAAACTTAAGATTAGATATATGCCTACTTAACATTGTAATATTATTATACCATCCTTGATACTTAAATCACATAATTCTTGTCACCCTGGAAAACTTAATAGTAACTTTACTAGCTATAGGTCATACTTAAGTACAAGAGCATTAGTCTGTCCTATATCATCTTTTAATTATGAAATTTATTTTGAGCAGTCATTGGAAGGAAATAATTGGTATATTTGAGATAACCTAGTTTTATACTTATCAAAGCCCTAAAATTTTGTTGTTACCATATCTGGGCAGATGGCAAGAAGGTTGGTGCAGATATAGCATGTGAAATTACGGTTTGTGGTATGCACCATCTAGATAACTTTAAGGACTGGATCCTATGATAATCTCCCAATATAAAATAGTACAACCACAAGTCCATAATAGGTACAACCTAACTAACTAATTTGCATTCACCAATGCGGGTTGCATCATTAGAGTGACCCACGAGTCATGTCGATGGTGTAAGCCATCGTGGACACGGGTCGTGTCACTGGTGTAAGCCACCGTGTGGTACAAGAGGGGGACTGGGTGTGGTGGACGTAATCTCACTTAGGTGAAACCTAAGTGGGTGTAATCTACACTGGGAGATGTATCATAAAGACCTTGTGTTTATCTTCTTGATTCACATGTCCGAGGAAATATGTGAAATATAATAAGTTGATTATCTCTTATGGGTAAAGTGTATAATCTTTGCAGAGTATGAATTGTTCGAATAGTCGTGCCTATGATCAAAGGTAGACATGAGAAATTACTCGAGTTAGTTTCTATTTCAAAAACTTTGTGGGTGGGATGAAAACTCGCCGGGTGGATGTAACCCTGAATTTGGTTTTCCCTATGTGGATGTAACCTAGTAATGATAATGAGTGGATTTTTCCTAGTAATAAAAAATTAGCATATGGTGGATGGAACATGTGGACCAAGGATACTACGCGTACTATGACGCCCTAAGTGCTGATGGTAAAGAAGATAGAGGAGATTAGAATAGTCGCTAGTAGTCTAGGTCTCACCCTAGTCTCGCTGGCTAAGTTGGTGTTTACGTGTACCAATATTATCAAAGTTTTTGGTTAATATTGGTCATGCATAATTTACTCCGGTCATTTGCCTATGGTGAGATATGCCCTCCCATTTTGCTTTCGCTTCCACTTCCGCTTTATGCAATGTATCCGTTTGGTCTAAATGGCCATATTGTAAATTTGACCTAATGTGGTCTATTTAAACTCTGATGATTGTTATATTATTGTATGGTATAGTTTACGTCATGTATAAAATAATTCAGTGATGTATTTTGTAAGTACTATGTACTAATCCAGATAATCACTGCTAGAAAACGGACCATCCCTCACGGTTGAAAACCGTCAGGAAAATAGATAAAACCGTCAGGTTAAAATTTCTCGACGGGTTCCGTCGAGCAAAACCCTCGTGGTGGTGGAAAGGAAAATTAAATTTGACTGACGGGTTCCCGTCAGGAAAATATAACCTGACGGTTTTACCCGTAAGGGAAAAATGAATTTTCCTGACGGGCAAAACTGTCACGGAAAAAAATTAACCTGACAGTACTACCCGTGAGTAAAATGTAATTTTCCTGACGGGCCAAACTGTCAGCAAAATAAAATTTAACCTGACGGTGATACCCGCGAGGGAAAATAAATTTCCCTGACGAGCAAAACTGTCAGCAAAATAAATTTTTCTGAGGGGCGAAACTATCAGGAAAATTAAACAGACCGGGCAGGGAAAAAATTTTTGTTGACGGTTAACCGTGAGCAAAATTGATGTCGTATGGCAGAAAATTTGGTATTGTTGTAGTTATAACAGATTTTTTCAGCCACAATAAAATAGGAAAAAACTGACAAGATAAGCAGTGATATCTAAATCACATCCGTGCATCATATAATCAAATTAATCACAACACCATCCTTGCATCAATCAAGAACCACATACAAAAGTCATAATTCACTGCTAGATTGATTCATAACCACATACAAAATCAAGAACCATCATATAACCATAGATTGATTCATATTCACACAAGCATATCAATTCATAATTCACCTCCATATTGGTTCATCCATCCAAAAGACATGTCAAATCAAGTAGCAGATACAAAAGTCTCTATTTCCATTACATTCAAGTTCAGCTAGTCAAAAGAACTATAAGAAATCACTGAAAATCACATGGCAGCATGGTTGTTGTCGCCATCAATGTCGCCACTGCAGTTGTCCCTGTCGTTTACATCAACGTTACCATTGACAGCACCGTCATCTGGTTGTGAGCCCGAGCCCACATGAGAGGATCCGGTCCCAAGCCCGGTCCCTTGTCGCAAGGTGAAAACATTATGTCAACTTGAGTTGAAGAAGTCGTAATGACTTGTAATGTTGTATGAATTATCACAATCCTATATTAAATACACATCCAACAATATCATGTCTTGTACAATATGCGCAGTAGCTTGTTTTCATAACTGCACAAAAGACCATAGCAACAAAAAAAAGGATCTAAATGTTCATAGCTAGCTGCAGGTTGGCATATACTGAAGATTAGTTTAGCCTCGTAAACAACTCACAAGTATGGGTGTACTAACTAGTAGAAAAGTCATTTGCCACCTTACCATGAACTATAAGTAAATGAGATTCAGGTTATGCCCATATTTAGAACATTCAACATGAGTCCACTTGCTCACTACTGTATCGCTTGTTGACAATCGACACACCAAAAAATTAGTTGTATAGTACAAATGGTCCTCCAAACGACAAAGGTGATAGATGGAAGTTGTACTCCAGAACAAGGCAAAATAATAGTTCGTAGGGAATTTTGTTTGTACACAAGGCAATAATTGTAGGTATTAAACGATATTACCTGAGCTTGTGTAGGTGTTCCACGTCGTAGCATCTCTGGTGGTGGTTGTTCACCCATCTTCTCAAAAAGCATCTACAGTTGGAAAGTAGCATTTGAAGTTGAACTATATAATCTGTAGTATCAAGATTTCTGCTTTGCTTTGATGCCAATTCTGAGTACTTCGGCATCAGTAAACAGCCGAGCAAAAGAACATTTCCGACAACAGAAGAAGAAACTTCGGCTTATAAGCAAAACGAAAAAGCTCACTTGAAGGATCAGACCGCCGGCAAGAGAAGTTGACTGAGAACAACACAGGACTACTTTTGTTTGCTGCCGAGAGAATCAAAACTGGGAGCAAAAAGTACTGCAATCAACAACATCTGAAGGCTAGTTTGAAACCCAACAACAGGAGACCGAAAACAGTAAGAAATGCAGTAAACTGGAACAGACTTCACAGGGAACTGAACTTTGGTTTTCTGAAGTAATTTCGGCACAGAGGTTACATCAGAGAGCAGAGAAACACAAGATGCTGCAGCTGAAAACAGTAACAGAATAGCTAAACCAGAAAACCGAAAACTGAAGTGCAGCTGTAGGGACTGAACTCAGAGAGGCATAGCAGCCGCAAAAGCTCAGAATTCTGCAGGCTGAACGAACTGGCTGCAGAAAAGGTATTCTTGATAGCAGAGCTGAACGACAGAGAATAGATGCAAAGACTGACTAGATATGCTACCGAGAACTGAAACAGTAATCCCGAAATCTGAAAATCTGTAGCTACTGCAGTGAATCAAGAACCAGAAGATTTGTCAAATAACAGTTTGTTCTTTTCAGGTTATAAGAGCACAACTTTGAATTAAATATCATCAAGATCTTAGGGAGAGGAAAATTCAGACCTAGAAACATTTGAAAAGAAGAAAATCAAAGATTAGCCAAGAATTGTAAATAAGAACAGAGTTACCACAAAAATTCAAATTACTTCTCATTCTCTAATCCTTTGCTCATGAGACTTTGCAAACTAGTTAGCAAAAGCCATAGGATTCTAGAACTCAATTTTCAAGCCAATCCTCAAAAGGAAACAAAAACTAATGCAAACCCTAGATTTTCCAGAAATGAAGATGTGTGCAATTCTGGACCCTCACCATTCACCAAACCCTAGACCTTCTCCATGGATATATGGTAGTATATGCAAACACAGACAAACACATGCACACACACACATCATTACACTATGAAATAAAGGGTGGGGAACACTAGGCACCAAAGGATTACCACACATACATGCATTGGTGGAGAAAACAGAATGTGTGTGAATGAATATTATTACCAGGATCATCTGACGGTGAACTTCTTGTGTCTGGAGTAGTTCTTGATTATGTCGAATCACATTTCGATAAGAGATGGAATTGGATGGCCTGATGTTTCTTGATTTGGCAGCTGCCAGAACAACATCCTTCTTGATAGCACCATTCCCTATTGGTACACGGCCATGGGGCATGCCACCATTGATGTTGTACAATATGCTTCCATCGAGTGGTCGCTGCTCCCAATCATCTTCGTGTTGAGCCATAGCAGCAGCAGAGTAATCATCCTTGAAAAAAAAACTATCAATTGAATGAAGTGTACAAGAGGAATGTTGAACAGAAATTTGTTATAGACCAGATGGCAAATTTCATTGAATATATAAATAAGTGATCACTGATCAGGAATTTCAGATTGTAGCATTAAACAATGGACCCACAGCACAACAAGCATAGCAATACAAGTAACTGACAATGCACAGCTTACATTTTGATTAGGATTACATAGTTACTAAGAAATATGAGAAAAGGGCTGTTGAGTATTGTATAAAAAAAGTGAAGTATGCATGCCACAGTAAGAGCATCTATATACAACTAACAAGCAGCAACAAAACTGAAGTCACTGAAGATGTAAACAAATATAGTATGGTCAAAAGAGAGAACAGAACTGATCCAACACGATCTTTTGGCAGAAATTTCTTTAACATTATATCAGGTGCCAAATTGATTTTCAGATTTGCAGGAGAAGTTCTATTCCAGCTCCTCACATTCTATTCAAATCATACAAGCTAGGGAAAGATGTGCACTTACAATGTATTTCTGTGCTTTCTGGCTGCTGATTGGACCACTACTACCACCACTATCCACATTCTTCATGCCTGATTTCATTACAGCATATGTGTTTAGCCAAGTAGCCTTCTCTGGTCCATATTTGTGTTCCTACAACATGGTGAAACTCCAGGTTATAGCCTTGAATAGTGTTATAAGTTGTAATGCAACATGTTATAGCCTTGATTCATACCAAGTATTGTTGGGTCTCCACGTATGGTCGCGAACCTCCTCGATTTTGAGCAACATCGTCAGATTTCAACCGTGCTTCCTGGCCTCTCTTTCGTTTAGTCTTGAATTGCTCAGTGCACCAATGACGACAAAGATGTGGCCATACTATGTCATTGCACCACCAAATCTTACCATCCAAATATTGCTCATACTGGAGTTCCCTTGGACGTGCCAACGTGTCGTCAATATCCTCTCCTTGTTTTCTGTAGTACTCCTTGACTGCATCAACACGAGCTTGATACATCATATGCTTCACACGGTCCGCAGCATAATTTTCGAACACAAGATCTGCTTCTTCCTTGTCGTTTGTGCTTACTTCGAACAAATGCTACATAGAGAACAAGGGTAGTTAGTAGCTAGTAGTCGAGTAAAGTATTTATGTATATGAACTAACAAGTACATATTAGTTACCCAAAACTCTCGCTTTACTCGATCTGCAGCGGTTATTCCCTCATCATCTTCATTGACATAATAATCATCCCATGTCAATGCAGGACGGGTATTGAAGATAGTACCATGCTCATCCTTGTCGTCCACAACACCTGGGTACTCATGTTTGATAATAACTCCAAGTTGTGCTTGATATGTGTAGTCTTTCTTGGGCTGGTAATTGGTATACTTGAATTGCCTACATAGGAACACGTCAGCATAATTCAATTCTTTTTATTACTTATGAGGGTGCATATCATGTAACAGAACATGGTATCATGTCACCAGCAAGATCGATGTACAACAGAACACATTGGAAATATTGTATGTCATTAATGCATTTTGTACTCACTTGTCACCCTGAGGTATTAGGGCAATCTTGCCGGCACGTGACGGCATATGTAATTTGGTCCGTGACTTCTTCTTCCTCCCCCTTTGTTCAGCAGCATCATTGCTCCTTTGGGAGCCATTGCCACTACAATTACTGCCAACACCGCTTCCTTCAGGTTGGCGACCTCCACGTCGAATGGGACGAATATGATTCATATCCTACATTGTTATAATATGAAGTTAGTGCCAATTTATCAATATTTACATATACAAAGCATAAAATAAAATGCAATCAAATGACCATTTGTTACCACCACATGGAAAATCAAAACAAAAAGATATCATGAAACAGAGAACAAGTTAATTCGTAGTTCCAATAGTCCAGCTCCAAACATCAAACAAACATGTACAAACTACACAAGGTATTTTACAAGAAACAACATGAAATTTAGAAATCATTTGGATCATAAGTTGGAGGTTGGAGCTCCTCATCTTCATCTTCCTCATCTTCATCCTCCTCCTCATATTCGTCTTCAACAATTTCTTTTTGAGGATCAACATTCTGGTGTTGCAAAAATTCCAAATCTTTCGGATTTGTTATTTCATCTGAGATCACTGGAAGTGTAATTTCGAAGTCATTCCCTAAATCGATGACAAAGGTGCCTTGCAAACCATCCTCCTGATAGAACTCCATTTGTTCTATTGTTCCTTCTGTAGGGTTGAAACCACCATCCGTACTATTTGGAGCAATATATCCATGTGGAGCAACATGATATGCAACCCACCATTCCAATATATCTGGTCTAGTCTTACACGGGTATGGTAGGTAATAGACTTGTGTAACTTGACTTGCCATGACAAATGGATCAAAATTTGAAAGCCTAGATGTGTGATTGACCTCTATCAAGCCCAAATTTTCAGTTCGCCTAACTCCATTTGGTGTTGGATCAAACCAATGGCAATCAAATAAAACCAGCTCAAGATGCATGCTGCCTTCCCAAGTAATTTTTATGATGTCTTCAATGACACCATAATACTCCAACACATTGTTGTTCTCGTCAACACTAGACACACAAACACCACTGTTAGTTGTACTCAGTCCAGATTTCCCGCTCTCATACTTTGATGAGCGAAATCTAAATCCATTGACATCATAGCATCCATAAGTGGCAACTCTTGTGCGGAAACCATAAGACATTTGGCGTAAGGTATTAGGAATGGTAGATAACTTCATGCACTGCAAATAGACAATTAATTGTACTAGCTTTAGGTGATTTCAGATTGGCACAAAGATGTTAAACCAATAAAAAAATTGTTGACGATAATTACTTGAGTTTTAAACCAATCAAAAAAATTGGGCCCAGGATGCATAGGGCGGCTCGATATCCAACCATTTAACCTTAAATCCCGAAGTTGCTTTTCAGTTGGTTTCATTCTGCTCTTCCAATGTTCTTTACAAAATTTACTACATAAAAAGAGTTAGTTGTAATTACATAAATATAATTAAAGAAATGTAAGTTGGGTTGCATAATTTCAGCACATACACGAAGTAATCATCCATCTCTGGCACATTTGTCAATATGTACAAGAAAGCAACCTTGTACTCTTCTGTTGTGAGATCACGACAGCCACGAGGGCTAATGCATCGACCCGGGTATTGAAATATGACAAGGTCACATGAACTTTGAAATGTGGAGGCACCATCATCGTACCGAGGTATCTTGTTTCTAATTGACCGAACTTTAGGGTTAAAATATAATGATAGAAAATTTGTAGCCTCCTCAACTAGGTAAGCCTCAACTCGAGCCTTATTCCGTACTTTCTTCCTAATTTTTTATATGTACCTACATGGAGTAGACCAATTAATTACATATATCATTAGGCTAGAAAGATAAAATAGTGGTATTAATTATTTTACCTCTCATATGGGTACATCCAGCGGGCCAAGACAGGGCCTCCTAGTCGAGCCTCATAAGGAAGATGTATGATTAGATGTTGCATAGGATTAAAGAATCTAGGAGGAAATATTTTCTCTAGTTTGCATAGAAGCACTGCAACATTCTGCTCTAGTGAGGTTATGTCATCCTTGCTAATCTCTTTAGCACACAACTTCCTATAGAAAAAACTGAGCTCAGCCAAACATATCCATATATTTTCAGGAATGAAGCCACGGAATGCAACTGGTAGCAAACGTTCCATGAATATATGGAAGTCATGACTTTGAGGCCAAATATCTTCCTTTGTAGAAGGTTAACGCCCGCCTAATATTGGATGCATATCCATCGTGAAACTTCAATGTTTGAAACCACTTAAGGATCGTTGTCTTGTCATTATTATTGATGCAAAAAGGTGCCCTAGGCTTGTGCCACTTCCCATTGTTCTTCAACTCCAAGTGCAGTGAAGGACGGTGACAAATCTTAGCTAAATCTTGTCTGGCCTTCACATTATCCTTGGTCTTATCGGGTATGTCAAAGCATGTGTTCCATATAGTTTCACTACATTTTCTCATTGTGCATCACATCAATGTTGTGTCAAGCTTTAATTTATTGAAGTATGGAAGTTGCCAAAAGCAGCTTTTGTGGGTCCAATGGTGAAGTTTACCAAAGTTTTCAGATCACCTACAAACTTGTCTATTTGGGCTTCGACTTCCTCTCCCTTAAATGCCTTGGTGCCTCCTCAAGTACCACGTGTTCTTTCAAATGCATTACCTTGGGTTCAATTCATGGTCTCTAGGTAGGAAACGTCTATGACAATCAAACCAGCAAGCCTTGCGACCATTACGGAGTTGAAATGCTTTACTGTCACCCAAGCATTCTGGACACGCAAACAAACCATGTGTGCTCCAACCAGCAAACATACCATATGCAGGAAAATCATGAACTGACCATAGATATGCTCCCCGCATTGTAAAGTTTTGCTTAAGTGAAGCATCCCATGTTTGTACCCCCTCCCACAACTTGATAAGTTCGTCAACTAAAGGTTGCATTAGAATATTTATTTTTTCCTGTGATGTTCCGGCCGGGATAACAAGGCCAAGGAATATGTACTCCGGCTTCAATGTAATGCCCGTGAAATGTTTAATAGAGCCACAAACACTGGCCAACATGAGTAAGGAGCAGCACCCAAACTAAATGGTGTGAAACCATCTGTTGCTATAGCAAGGCGTACATTTCTAGGATCACTTGCAAAGTTTGGAAAGTCCTCGTCAAATTGTTGCCAAGCTTCCCATCACATGGGTGCACCATCTTACCAGACGTTGATCGACTATGTGACCGCAATAGCTTTCTTTGTCTCCTCGTGCATACAACCTTTGTAGTCTATCTATAATGGGTAGGTACCGTAATACTTTACGTGGGACTTTATTATGGCCTACCTCGTAGCGAGAGGTATCACATAAATCACACTTGTCTTTATGCTCATTATCTTTCCAAAGAAAGCATGCAGTTATTATAACACACATCAATTTTCACATATGGCATTCCGAGACCCTCTAACAACATTTTTGAACGGTAGAAGTCCTCGGACAACTTAGACTCCGGAGGCAAAAGTTCATGAATTATTTGTAATACATCATCATAGTGTGCAATTGACATATTGTATTGTGACTTCATAGCTAGCAAACGAGCAATGCAGCATGACTTGAGTGTGTTGTGTTCTCATGGACTAGTTCGTCGGCTTAGCGACCATTCTATAGAAAGCTCAGGCAGAGGCCGAGGCTCCTCATCAATTCCCGGTGGATGTTCACCGCCTAGGTCAATCAACAGATTGTCCATCCGATTACATTCATTGATTTCCTCCCGATCTCATCAAGGGTCCTGCTCATCATGTGTTGTCCATGTTTGATAGTTTGACCTAAACCCATATTTACTTAAGTGCAACTCTACAATATGCTTGTGCCTAAAATACTTCTCGATATTGCACATGGACACTTAATGGTGTCACCTTCAACTATTCCGTGATTTGAGAATGCATGATCTAAGAACTGTAGTTTGTTCAATCCATTCATTTGAGGGAGCTTTACCCACCGCCACCACTATACATCCATTCATGATGTGCCATAAAATAATTCTGTGTGCATAACATGAATATATATATCAGCCATAAAATTATATCAGGCACAAATATCCTATAGCATATTGCAATTTATCTTTCACAAACTGCCATAGCATATTGCAATTTAAGATTAAACTATAGTGTTGAGCCATAAACTATAGCATATACTGCCATAACATGAATATATCAGCCATAAACTATAGTGTTGAGCCTAATTTAAGATTAAACCACCATAGCATATTGCAATTTATTGTTCACAAACTGAAATGTATACAACACAAAAATGATGTAGACTAACAAGCAGGACAGATGTGTATATGAATATACCAATGAAGTGAACTGACCGGCGGCTCCTCGTGGTGGGGGTGCCCCTTGGACGATCAAAGTCCGTTCTGAACCGTGAGTATCCGGTATTCGGTCAACATCATCAGTCTACAATGCTCTCTCTCAATCGCTATATTGCAACATTCATACACACACTGGGAGCCGGGCGGCGGGCACACTGGGAGCCGGGCGGCGGGCGGACTGGGCCGTCGGGCGGCACTGGGAGGAGGCGGCGGGCGGACTGGTGGCGGGACACGCCTGGGAGGCGGCGGAGCTGTGGTGTCGGGCGGACTGGGAGGCGGGCGGTGGGGCGGACTGGGCGGCGGGGCGAGGGATGGGGCGGATCGAGGAGGCGAGGGATGGGGCCGGGCGGATCGGAGGAGGCGGCAAGCGGATGGGGCGAGGCGGCGAGGGATGGGGCGGATCGAGGAGGCGGGCGAGGGATGGGGCAGCATGGATCGGAGGAGGTGGGCAAGCGGATGGGGCGAGGCGGCGGGCGAGGATGGGATGGGGCCGACGGATCGGAGGAGGCGCTGCGGATGGGGCGGAGGCGGCGGCGCGAGGGATGGGATGGGGATGGGGCCGGCGGATCGGAGGAGGCGGCCGAGCGGATGGGGCGGAGGCGGCGGGCGGCGGATGGGGCGGAGGTGGCGGGCGGCGGATGGGGCGGAGGTGGCGGGCGAGTGGATGGGACGGAGGAGGCGGGCGGCTGCGAAAATTGGGAAGCTTCGGGTTTCATCCAGTAGCGTGGAAGACGCGGGCGGCGGCTGCGAAAATTGGGGATAATACCTAGGGTTTTCATTCTAGCGCGCTGCACGAAATGCTTAGCGGGCTGGAGAATTAGCCTGACGGGCTGGAAAAACCTCACGGGTTTATCTCCAATTATCCTCACGGTTCTTTAAATACCGTCACAAAAATATAGTATTTTATTGGCGGAGTAAGGAGCCCGACAGTAAAATTTATTTTTCTGACGGTGATAAGTGGGCCCGTCACAATAAATTGTTATCCCTCACGTTCTATGCGGACCCGTCAGTAAAATTAAAGCCCGTGAGGGATGATCCGTTTTCTAGTAGTGAATAGTGTAGTAGTTTCACAGAGAATTTTGGATTGGCTAAATCCGGATTCGATAAATATGGAGGTGATATGGCCTCTTAAAGAATGCCCCTTTTCTCCCAAGAGATTAAACTAAACAGCGGGAATGATGAAATGTCAATCTCAAAGCACGCATAGCCAGCTTCTTTCTCGATAAATAAGGTCTTCAGTGTAACAGCTCAGGCTTTTTACCGAATAGATAATGGCTCTTGACTCTGATCAACTTCCCTTGTTGCAGAAAAGGCTATGTACGCTTTCCCAATGTCCCAGTTTAATCATAATCAGCAGCAGCATTAGTTTTACTGACCGGGCTGATGCGCCGAAGATACTGTAATGCGCATTCATGCATGCATGCTCTCAAGCACTAAAATCCTCGAAATCTTTGATTACCAGCAGATCATGCGCGTCGTGAACCATCCTAGACGAATAAGTGCAAATCGCAGTTGAACTTGATAGAATATTTTCTCAGGCCTGTATTTTGTTCGAGCGGGAATTAATTTTGATGTGCCATGTGTTCGGAACTATGTCCTAGAGGCAATCATAGAGATGATTTTATTTCGTTATATTCATGATTTATTGGATAATATGTTATCTTGTTCCTTGAATAATATCGTTAATAATTATTATCAAGTATGTGACTTGATTATGAAACTATATTTTTGCGATGATTTTTTTAAACGACCTCTTGTCGAAAATATATGAGGACACATATGAATAGACTAGCATATGTATTGGCTGATGACCATAATTCACGGGTCGTAGATATGGAGATATCAAGCCAATAATATGGACACATATTAGAGAATATGGGGTTGGATCAACCCACCATGAGACACTGTGAGAATATTACATTCTTGCATGTCATTAGTTAGTCTTATTTACAATGTGTATGCTATCACTACTACAGAAAACCGTATTACAGACGGTTCAAAAACGTTATCACAAACGATTTTCTGAACTGTCTGAATTTACGTGTCAATGATAATCGAAGGTTATCACAGACGGTTTTCGAACCGTCTGTGGTGTAAATATCACAGACAATTTGTAACTAAAAACCGTTTGTGATTATCACCTATCACAGATGGTTTGTAAGTAAAAACCGTCTGTGATAGGTGATAATCACAGACAGTTTTTAGTTACAAACCGTCTGTGATATTCTTTTCTACCCATAAATATATTTCTGTTTATTGGCTAGCCTCAAGAAATGCTAGTCATGCCCTCTGAAACAAGCAGATCAACATGTACATGTATACATACAATTCACATCTCACTTCATATCATGCAATAGTCTAAAACCAGCATATATTCAGATTTGAGACATAAATCATTGAAGTAACATGCTGCCATCAAAAGTAGCCAAACATAAAAGACTAAAATCAGCATGTCTAATCAATGCATTCTTTGTCAGTAAAGTTTGCATATACAAATGATAGCAACTTGTAAAATTTCGGTATGACAGAAGATCTAAATCAAAGACTATAAGGTAGAAATATGACAATAGCTTAAGATGATCAGTTAATAGACAACATAATCACAGATACTCAATACTTCAAAGTTGAAAAATGCTTCTATTTAGATCTGAATTCAGAATACAAGCAAACAATGTCTCTCAGTACTTGAACATTTACTAGAGATTATAAAACAAGAACAACCCACAATGTTTGCAAACAAAGAACCGAAATACTCACGATATAGACAACGACTGGGGATGGAGGTCCAAGGAGGCGGCGGCGACGGCGTGGACGGGGGTCGACGGCGACTAGGGACGGAGGTCCGAGGAGGCTGCGGCGACGACGTGGACGGGGGTCGATGGCGACTGGGGACGGAGGTCCGATGAGGCGGCGACGACGATGTGGACGCGAGAAGGAGGGAGATCCGAGAAGGAGACAGCGACGGGCTAGATCGGGCGAGCGGCGAGACGATATGTAGAACTATAACTGCAGCGTACGCGCAAAACCCTATCTTGACGGTATATATAGGAATGCTTATTGCAGACGGTTCTAGTTTAGAACCGTCTATGATAAGTCACATATCATAGACGGTTCATAATAAAAACCGTCTGTGATATTAATATCAGAGACGGTTCGTAATACGAACCATCTGTGATTACACTTAAATGTTTGCGCCCTACTCCCACCTGTTAATATTCCGATGCAAGCGGCTCTTAAGCTTCCACACCATTCTGATTTTATATGCAATGCGGTGTACAATTCCTTGATACCACAAACTGATCAATCTCTTCTAAATTGTCCTCTTCCTCATCTTCTTCACCACATTTCTGAATAATAGCATTTAAAATTCTTTTGATCTCCTTCCTCTCATCTATCCACCATGAGTTGTTCGGCCGCAACCTTACACAAGCAGCTAACAATTTACGTCTGGAGCAGCTCCTCCGCTCATGACTTGCTCTCCTTCCTCGATTCGCTTCCATCCATCAGCTGGACCTCATCCTCCGCCGTCGACGGAGGTGTCTCGTTGCCGCTCAGGAAAGGGAAACCGCCCTCAGCCTCATTCTTCTCTACAATGTGCACAAAGAGGGAGAAGCTCTTGCGACATTGGAGAGACATATGGATAACCTTGCCGATCAAGCAGAATTGGTCGATTCTAAGGAGGCTTATCATGGCATCCTCTTTGAGATTATGGACCATGCTAATGATTTGCCTAGGCTATAGGAGGAAGTAGAGAGGGCAAGGACAATCTTCACAACATTCAAGAACTCAATGGCTGATCTTCCAACTCCAGAAGTCGAAGAAGAAGCATATGAAGCCAGAAGATTAAAATCTGGGAATCTCTTTTTTGGACTTTTGTAATAAATTTGCCTTTAATTTGAAACTTCCATGGAAGAGAAGCAAATGAAACGCTTTCATAAAAATTCTCATGTTGTCTACATACCTAGATTCTGTTCATGGATTAACGAAAATGTACACAAACAGTTTGTTTCACTCAGTATAGCTTCTGTAGTTCATACGACAAAGGTGATCGATCGATTACCACAGACGGTTATTAACACGAACCGTCTGTGTTGTCTCGATTACCGCAGACGGTTCGTATTAAGAACCGTTTGTGAAATTTCACAGACGGTTATTAACACGAACCGTCTGTGTTGTCTTGATTATCACAAACGGTTTGTATTAAGAACCGTCTATGAAAATATCACAGACGGTTGCTATTATAAACCGTCTGTGATAGTTTAAGCACAGACGGTTCCGTATGAACCGTCTGTGATGTACCCGTCCAGTATAGCCTCTTTTGTAGTAGTGTATGTCCTTAGACTTGAGGTCGTCGCACATACTCGTGATGTATAATAGATGACTTAGGGGTTGCCAAACGCTACTCTGTAACTGGGTAATTATAAATATAGCTTTCGGGTTTTGTCATGATGCATGCATCGAGACATGGTCGATAAAGATTGGGTTTGCCCCCTCCATGTAATGGGAGAGATATCTCTAGGCCTCTTGAGTGATTGGATTCTAAAAATATATGGTCATACTACTCACGGTTAAAGAGTTAACTGTAGTCTGGAAATTCAAGCCGCATGATCTAGAAAGAGTGGTCAATAGGGGTGAAAACGGGTCGGGTTAATCCCGACCGATCCGGCACCGAATCCGATTGGTACCGAATCCGATTGGTACCGAATCCGGAGAAAAAAATATGGGTTAGGATATGGTAACAGCAATATCCGTCCGAATCCGATATCCGTCCGAATCCGATACGTCTTCAAGTTTGATTTCAGGTTAGTGCTACTATTTGACGTTTCATTTTCTTTTGCAATGGTAAAATAAAATCTTCCACATCAGCTATTAAGTAGTAACATCAAGTTCTTGACAGTACATCCTCCTACTCCATTTGTTGTACTGCATGCATTCCTTACAAACAAGTAGGGGTGCAAACGGCTCGGGTTAATCCCGACCGATCCCAAGACCGAATCCGATTGGTACCGAATCCGATTAGTACCGAATCCGGAGAAAAAAATATGTGTTAGGATATGGTAACAACAATATCCGACCGAATCCGATCCGTTTTCACCCCTAGTGGTCAAGCTAACCAACAAAGATGGCATGTACTCGCCTTGAGCTTGACCGATATCGTGAGGCAAACGGAAATGCATATATGTTTTGTGGAGATTCGTCTGATATGATATTTACGTATACTTGGGAGTCGGCATGTCTTGCTAGGGTCCGCTACCGATTAGTGGACAAGTAGGAGTACTCAGGCTTTGTCCAAGTGTACATGAACCTACAAGGCTGCACACTTAAAGGGCTGAGATATAATTCAATGGTGATCTAAATTCATGTGGGCCACGAGTTCCTAATGGGCCTCAAATTTGAGCCCCATCATGGATGCCTATAAATAGAGGATGGTGGCATAGGGTTTGATAAGAGAATTCAAAATTCTCGAAACCCTAGTCGCCACACCTTTTCCATCTAATACCATGCAGCCGGCGCTAGCACTCCAACGTGTGGTGTTCCTGTTCCGTACGTGTGGATATCTTAAAGGTGTTGAAGCGAAGCTTCAGCACTAGGACGATCCACAACTTGTGATGACCTGAAGTAGTTGGAGGAGACATATAGCTAGTACGATTACTACTACACCAACACGCTACATCGACTCTACTTTCACTACGAGTCTGTGCGTCTAGCGGTAATTCTTTGATCTATTACTAACAGAGGTTTCTTGTTTATATGGTAAAATTTTTGAAATTGTGCTAGCGTAATATATCCGTAGCGCATCACCATGTGCTTTTGGAGGCCACGAAGACCTGAAGAGAACAATTAAAACTCGCAAAAAAAGAAGAAGAAGAGGACAATCAAACAATGCACGGTAAAATCTCTTGTCATTACAAATAGTGACGAATTAATTCCAAATGATGGGAAAATAAAGGAAATTGAAACTTTAATGGTTCCCTCATTTTTAGTTATACCCCTCTCTTCACAAAGAGCGATTCGTTTTGGACATCGACATAGTCCCTGAAATGTAGATTTGACCACTAATTATATTTCGATATATTTGTAAAAGCTAACAAATTTATAATATTATAAAAAAATACTTTTCAAGATAAATCTACACATCATTTTCAGTTGCCCAATCTAAAAGTATGTAAAGGTATCGATGTCCAATATTAGAAAGTTTAACTACATGTATTCCAGAACATCACTCTTTTATTACTGAGGGGAGTAATTGAATGATGAAGACAATTATTATTATTTTTGAAATGTACAGTAAATTTGTGAGTTGAGTTTCGCAAAAAGAGGGAGAGGGGTATGAAAATAAGTTGCTGTCACTACTACAAAACAGGCTATACTAGACGACTACATCACAGACGGTTTATATCGGAACTGTCGTAGATTTCACTGAGACGGTTCTTAACAAGAACCGCTCGTGATAATCTTCACGCAGTTCTTAACAAGAACGTCTGTGTTGTGTGGACTATCACAGCGGTTCTTGTTAAGAACCGTCTGTGAAAGTCACACAGACGGTTTTTAACAAGAACCGTCTGTGATGTCCCTTTCGTAACAACTGTCTGTGATCAGAGGTTAATATATAAGTACACATTGCTTCTAATAACTTAAGTACAGAACTACTGAGACAAGAGATAATCACAAATTAAAGGTAAATTTATTAATTTCAATTCGAGGCAAATTTATTACAAAAGTCGAACAGATAAAGAGATTATCATATTCTAATCTTCTGGGCTTCGTACGCTTCTTCTTCGACTTTGGGACTTGGAGGATCAGCCGCTGAGTTCTCGAACGCCGTTAAGATTGTCCTTGTCCTTAGCACTTCCTCCTCCAGCCGCAAATGATCAGTAGCATAGCCCATAATCTTGTAGAGCATATCATTATAAGATTCCTCAGAATCTGCCATTTCTGCTTGATCTGCAATGCTATACATCAGTCTCTCCGATGTCACAAGAGCTTCTTCCGCTTTGTGCACATTGTAGAGAAGAACCAGGGTGAGGGTTGTTTCCCTTTCTTGAGTGGCGCGAGACCCTCCGTCGACAAGCAGATGATCGGTCGGTGACGGATGCAAGAAAGTCGGGAAGGAGAGCGAGGGCATGCGAGAAGCTGCCCAGATGTAAATTGCTAGCCGCTTTGTGTAAGGTTCCTGCCGAACAACTCTCGATGAACAGATGAGAGGAAGGAGATGATCACAAGAATAGTAGAAGCCATATTGTACGTACGTCTACGTTGGCGCGCATATTTAACCTTTAGCACAGACGGTTCGTATACCAAACATTTATGATATAGACGCTTCGTATAACGATCGAGATACGTTAGACGAAGCACGAGATACGTTCTAACTTTGCATTATCACAGACGGTTCTAAACTAGAACCGTCTGGGCTATCACGCCGTCGCCGCTCTCCCGACGGTATATAAACCTTATGATCTAATTCACAGACGGTTCTATATGTAGAACCGTCTGTGATAATCTGACCGCTGGGCCAGTTGATCCTCCTCAACCCAATCCTAGCCAATTGAAATCCACCAACCCTCACCCCACAGATCCCTGCGCCAAAAGTTTTCGCACTCCCGCCTAGCTCCCTCCCCTATAAATAATAATCAAAACCCAGCCTCCTTGCTCTTCTCCTTCTCCTCCTCCTTGTTGTTCCTCCTCTTTGCTGTTCTCCTTCTCTCCTCCTTGCTATCCCTCCTCCTTGTTGTTCTCCTCCTCCTTGACCCTTACCATAATAGCCCGTACGAAGCAGACGACGCATAAGTCTACAGGAGGCAAGACACTCAATCAACGCCGACGATGGCGGGCATCAAAGACATCCAGCTCGTGCGTTGCATCAGGGGCGAGAAGGCCTATGCATATTGTTGTTGTTGTGTTAGATGAAATCTCTTTGCTTTTTCTCTGTTCTTGTTATGCTAGATGGGTAACCTGCTTGTTGTTTTTGGATATTGTAATGATAGGTTCTAATTTCATTTCTTGTTGTTCTTGTTGTGCGAAATGGATGTTTTTATGTTTGTGAAATTAATTGAGATGTGAATTGGATGTATACATGTACATATTGATCTGCTTGTTTCAGAGGGCATGGCTAGCATTTCCTGAGGCTAGCTAATAAACAGAAAAAGATTTAGGGGTAAAAGAGAATAGCACAGACGGTTTTTAATTAAAAACCATCTATGATATTTATATATCACTGACGGTTTTTAACTAAAAACCGTTTGTGATTATCAATGATCACAGACGGTTCGAAAGCCGTCTGTGATGACATCGTATCATTACTGACCCATAAATCCAGACGGCTCACAAAACCGTCTGTAATGACGTTTCTAAACCGTCTGTAATATGGTTTTTTGTAGTAGTGTGTACTATAGTGAAGAAAAGATCATCACGTGAGATTCAAAAACAAGAAAGGAGATGAGATTTTTTTTATTTCTTAAGCAAGCTAAACCAACGTTTTTCCGGTGCAATTAAGCTCCTAAGAGTAAAGCATTGTACGTACTAAAGATTTTCTTTTGAAAGCTTTTGCATTTCTTAAGCAAGCTAAACCAACATTTTTTTCCGGTGCAATATTAAGCTCCTAAGAGTACAGCATCGTACGTACTAAAGATTTTCTTTTGAAAGCTTTTATAGAGACTAATGGGCACCCACTAGAACTTACAAACAATCATTTGCTCCCTAAATCTACACTCACCTACCCTTTAATCATCACCATCATTCCTATTTGAATTTGCAAGTGCACATGTTTCATGAATGAAGGAAAAATAAGATTGCAATGTTTACCCCAAAACAAAAATTCCATTTCTTTTCATCCCATTCGAAAATATCTTTTTTTAGAGCCCATTTGAAACTACCTTTGTACAGTACTTCCACATGAACTTATTTATCTGTCATTCGTTTATGTATTTCGCTCTCTAATTCTCTTCATCAGACTACTAATTAAGCATAAAAGGCAGCAGAACGTAACTTTTAATCAAAGCCATTGCCCGCCACGCCACCTTTGAAACTGGACTGTCGTGTTGCTGTTATCCTTGGTCCGGCATTATTGGGCTGTATAGAAGCACAGAGCATTTGCTGTCTACTGTGGATAACCACCTCCATTATTGGCGACAGGTTGTAATCTCTCTCTACTGGTACGTCGTCAAGTACCAATTAAAAACGAGGGTACGCACGCTAGCTACGTACGTCGACAAGTACTCCTTAAACTAGCACACTATGAGCTAGAGTACAGGCTTATGCGCCCGACACCCATGGCGTCCTCGGCTCCACCGCCGACGTACGATCGATCGTTACGTCGTCGGGCAGCACCGCCACCGCCACGGTCGACCGCATGAACCAACAACGGCCAGGTCGATCAGATCATGGAAGAGAACTTAAGACCATACGTACATAGGGTAGACATGTAGCTAGGCAAGGACACAGGAGGGAGGATGGCTTCTTACTTCTTAGGCCACCAAGCTATCCCACAGACTGAACAGAAGAGAGGTCGGTCCCTTCCTAAGCCGTGAGGGGCCTCCACACACACCTCATCTCACCTCACTGTGCCTTGCAGAGAGAGACCACAGGAGGAGGGAGGGAAGAGAAGAAACACAAGACAAAGGTCTGTTCTTTTCCTCTGAAGCTGATGGTTTTTAATTTTTATTATAGTACCTAACTTTTAAATGAAGTATTTTCTCAAGATGGGATCTACAAGTTAAGCGATGTACACATTAAAAGCCTAACATCTGTATCATCTAAAATCACAAGTGAATATCTCTCTTCGTAATCTGTACCGTAAACAACTAAAATTCAAAATTTTCAACCAAAAGCCATAAACCGCAGCCATTGCCAAACAGGGCCAGCATCCCCTCAGGTGTTTTCCCCTTAGCAAGAAACCCACTTGGATCAACAACAAAGAGTGCTTCTTTACTTGGCGCCGTCCACGTCCCAACGTATTCCGTTTGATTGGGATTTAGGGAGGAATCACGTGTATATCATCATCGCAAGGCTCTTTTCTTGCCTTTGTATTTGTCTTAGCTTTTTCTTGTTTGTCTTTCTATTGGCGATCATCCTTAAAAACATCTAAAAATAGGGGGTTCATCGTTGCAATGATCTATCGAGGCTTGCGCTCCTCTTCTTCCCCTGCGGCCGGGGTCTCTTCCTTGGACAGGGATTATGGAACACTTGTTTATACCTGCAACAAGCTAGGGTCCAATACTTGGCCTCCCTTTCCCATTCATTTTTCTATCGACCAAAGAGGAAAAGCAAATGAGAGCTTGGTTGCATTGTGCTGGATTATTAGTCTAAGATGAGGAAAAAAGGGGGCCTAAGTAGGGCCCGAGGAGAAGAAGAACGAGCTTTGTCTCCAGGCCATGGCTTAACTTAACACCCCTCGAGCATCATATTCCCAAGTCCCAACTACTACACAAGATCAACTACTACACAAGATGTGTACAAATATAGTAGACCAAGTTGCAAAGGCCACTGAGAAAAAGAAGGCAGAATACACCTATCCCAGCAAAGCAATACCTAGTACCACGACTACGACTACTTTAACAGCAACAACTACACAGCTCCAGCTGTGGCTGCTGTGCTGACACTGGAGGAAGAGAAAAACAAGGAGATGTGCCTGTTGGATCTGAGGACTCCTCTGTGATTTGCGAGTTTTGGTTGGCTTTAAACCAAGTTGAGTCCAGTGAGACCCACCTGTCAGAGAGAGAGAGAGAGAGGAAGGGGTAGCTTATCCATTCGATAGGGAGCTATTCCTTCGATTGGATTGAATCGAAGTTTGACCCTTTGGCCTCCCTCTCACTGCTCTCTCGCCGGCGGCTGCGGAGCTGCCGCGATGGCTTTTCCCCTTTATGAGGATATTGAGTTGCTCGTGCACTTGGCCTGTGCGTGTTCTTCTGTTGTCTTGTGCGGCACTTTTTTGAATTTTTTGTGCGAATAATCTATTGTTTATTTAAAATTACAGAAATATATCTATGACAATATTTTTTACAAAAATAGGCTCCAATCGCTCAATGGGGGTGACACGTGGGCGATATGGCAACGGTAGAGCGAGTTATTGCTGTCGCCCGAGCGTTGGACGACTGGAGGTCCAGTCGTTGTACGGTTGGACGACAGGGGTTAAAAAGGCAGCGTGCTCGGCCGCCGCCGCCCTTAGCTCATTACATCCATCCATCGCTCGGCGCCGAGAGAAGAAAAGAGAGAAGAATAGGAGAGAAAGGAGAGGAGAAGAGAAGAGAAGAGAAGAGAAGAGAAGAGAAGAGGAAGAGGAGTGGGAGCCATTTCATCCATTTAGATCCAGATTTTTTTTGGTATATTGTACTTGCAGTACATTTTTTTTGAAATGTTAGTGTTAGTGAAAACTATAGATATAGAAAATTTAGTATAGAAATTTGAGTACAATTTTTAGTATAGAAATTTTAGTATATAATTTGTAATATAGAAAAAAAATTAGTATAGCAATTTAGTACAATCTTTAGTATAGAAAATGTAGTTAACGTAGTTATAGAAAATTAGCAGGCGTAGAAACGGAGAGGAGAGGAAGAAGCAATCGTAGGTGTAGATGTAGATAGAAATAGTTAAATATTTGTTATACAAAATTTATTAAACATGTAGTTTTACAAAATTAACAGCCGTAAAAGCGTGCGGTTGTGTATAATTTAGGGAACATAGTTTTAGAAAATTAGTATCAGTAGGAAGCCACGCCAAAATTGTAAAGGCTATAAGAAAACTTCAGGAAGATCCCGATGAGGCCTTTTCTTGGCCGGACACGAGGAATCGGTGGTGCATTCGTCACCTAGGAGCGAACTTTTTTAAACAGTTTTCGAAACAACCGTTGATAAAGCTATTCAAGAGGATGGCAATGCAGAACTAGCAGAGAAAATTTGATACTTTGTGAGTATTGTTGGATGAGCACACCACGAAGCATGTTGTCGAGAGGAGCAAGGGGCCAATCATTCCTATGATGGCACAACCGCAATGCTTGCCAGCACTCGATGAGTCTAACCTAGCTGGTCCAAGAAGGAGGAGATCACGAAACATCAAGTGCTTCTTGCAGTGGATCGAGGGAGAATCATTGGAGAAGTGGTCGCTGTTGCACGATACAGACGGCGTAAGGTACAACAGCATTTTCACTCGTTGGACAATCAGATTTGCACTCCGTCAGCATTTTAGTGTTGCCGTAAGTACGTTCCGTGTTGACCTTCACTTTGTTTGCAGGCTGCGGGATGCAGGGCTACTCCCTTTTACCCGGATGGTGCAGGCCACAAACGAGGATGGACCCGCCATGGCGGCGCGGGGGACGATGTCGTGGACCGATCACGACGCTTCCCGTTCGACCATTCCCTGCTGACGGCTTTGGTGGACCGTTGGCGGCCTGAGACGCACACTTTCCACCTCCCATTCGGGGAGATGACGCCAACCCTACAGGATGTGTTCCTGCTGCTAGGCCTTCCGATCGCGGGAGCCGCTGCCTTCCTACCGGAGGCCCCGGCCGAGTGGTGCGCTGACCTGCTCCGTAGATTCGAGGGGGTCCTTCCGCCGGGAGCCGCAGATGACTACCACATCTTCCCGGTGAGTCAGACACACAGGCTGTCGCTGAGGTGGCTCGCATAGTTTCAGGTACGTGCTCTTTATAATCAATCGTGTTGTCGAACCTCTTGTTTACGCTTTTACGTACTAATAACATCTTGTTTGCATTCAGGTGGAGTGAATGGATGCAGAGGCGGACGATTACCAGGTCTCGCGCCACTTGGTGGCATAAGTGTTGTGGTTATTTGGTTGGGTGCTGTTCACCACCAGCCACGGCAACACCGTCGACGCACGCCTCATTGCTCATGCTAGGGCGATCGCGGACGGAGAGCCTCCCAGGTTAGCTGGGGATCTGCCGCACTTGTCCGCTGATACTGCAGCTGTGGTCGTTTGAACGCCTCAGCTTCGGACAAGCTTTGCTAGAGGACACGAGTCCGTACAGGGCAGAGATGTACCCTGGGGAGACATCGACCGGCCGACAATGGGTTCTATCTGGTGTTGTCAACGGGTAAGTATTACCACAATGAGCTATTTCCTTCTTATTAACGATAGTCGTACATAACAACTGTTCTTCTTTGCAGGTATAGTTTGCGCACGTGCAGGTCACACGGGCGTATCTGCCCTTTGTGGAGCAATTGGACCGCCTCACAGCCGACAACGTGCGCTGGGAGCTATACTCACCTACGGCATTGTAGGACCGTGCTCCTGACGGGTTGTCCACACTGTGCTGGCATGACCGGGCTTTCTGGCTGACGCGCCGGAAGCTCGTGTACGATATCTTCGTAGAGGACTACGCACCCCAGCAAGTGATGCGGCAATTTGGTCTACGCCAGGCGATTCCTGTACCAGTCGGACCACCGCTCCCGCCGAACGTGCACATGTGAGTGACCGCTTCTCACAAATCTGTATGTGCTTACTACTCTGTTTGCAAGCACTTACGTAATGGTCCTATAAGCAGGCACTCCATAAAGGGAGTTAAACGCGGCACAGACAGGACAATAAAGATGCAGGGGTAGACACGTACGAGGCTCGTACATGTCGTTAACCCGCCCACCACACACGTCGCCGCTCCCACAGACACGTACCCTGCGCACCTCACGCGGGACGCTCATCTCGCGGTATGTTACACGTAATTTTTAAACATTCCCTAATAGCAATGTCATTTCGATGATTGACCATTTCATGTCTTTTCTTTCAGGCTAACATCGTTACTACATTATGGACCGACTCCGTCACTATGCTGGACAGGCTCGGCGCAGGTGTGGAGTTGACCCACGAGGAGAACGTGAGCATTTGGCGTCGGATGGAGGCCGTGTGTAGACGTATCGTCGGCCTGCTGTGCTGCACGAGGCTATCGGCGGTCTCCACAGCCATGCCCACCGCACAAACTGTTCGGCCATCGGTGCCGGCCTGACCGGCGTGGTAGTACTCCGGAGGTTGTACGTGGGTGCGTCCTACACCACCACACCCGGACTAGGCTGGGGGCTCTACCTGGGGACAGCCTTGTAAACCGCCAGGGCAGTTGTTCATGCGTCCTCCGCACATCCCCGGCTTCCTCACGCAGGGGGTGTACTCCGCGCCGTACGTCCCTCCTCTAGAGGCGATGGCGCCAACTGAGGGTACGCATCGTCAGATCTCGCTTCTATCCCAATGCTATATGTAACGAACTAACGATATTACTATTACAGGTATTTTCTTCCCCAAGCCGGGATGTGGCGTCTCCCCAGGCCCGGATGATCCGGACCAGTACTTTTTGGACTGGCCCGGGTCGGCGTACGGCTCCACACATAGGGGCACACCACCAGAGGTCCTCTCTTGAGTGTCTTACGTTGTCTGGGCATCGTCACCCATTGCAGCGGAGGATGGCCAAGCGGGGCCGTATGGGAGGACGCGGACGCGGAGACGGAGGGGGCCAGGGTGACGACGGAGGGGGTGCTGGGGATGTTGTTGGGGGACGGTAGTCCTCATTGTACACTTTATGTTCATGTACTGCTTATGTTTGTTATTTACGAAGTAAACTTTTACTTGTACGGTGCCGAGCTTACTTCTACTTATCCTTACCTTCTCGACGCACACAGCTAACGAACAGTAAACTGCACTGATGGCAACCGCAGCAATGCACGAACCATTCAATTACATGATTAACAGTGAAAATTATTTCGAACAAGAGTGCTGAGCACACCGGTACAACTGTACACATCGTTGCCTACATGTCAAACAAGCCTCGTGGCACCTACATGGAGAATTGCTTAGGGGGTCACCTCAGACGTGACTGGCCGTCGTTGTAGTGGCAAGCATATATACAACTAGGGTTCGCGCAGCAGCATGAAGGGTCGCACGAACTCTCTATGTTGATGACCTCCTCGTTGCCCCTCTCGCGCTCCACCTGTTGACGGAGGTAATCATTCTGCTCTTCAAGACTCTCAATGCGTGCCTCCAATCAAAGATTCGCTTCCACAATGTATGCACGTATGTTGACATGTGCCGTTCTTGGGGAGGATCGATCCATCACACGAAGTCACATTTATTCACCTGCTACAAACAAACGTTAACATCGAAGATATATTAGTAGTACAACAAAATAGACGAGTGCGAACTTGTACCCCGGAGTATGGGCAACGAAAGAATCGTCGACCACCATCCATATGGCCTTCTGCCACTTATACCACCGCTTCTTGCATGTGTTTGCATTTCGGCCACACTGGCTGAGCGCGACTACTTGGCAACAAGCGATACGTAAGGCCGAAGTCATCCTTTCTTTCGAGCGGAAGGTCCTACTTTGGTGACCCATGTTCCAATGGTCCCTCACCGTCCGTCATGATGGCTTACTTTACGACGGAGAAGATAGTTCTTCCAACCAGCACCACCCCGTCCATTCATTATATAGCGTAACTTCGGGCCATATTTGCTCGGTGACATGACATGACAACCCAGCTTTGCGCAGTGAGAAGACCGGGTGCGCCAACTTTGCGCAGTTAGAATACTAGCTTTCCGCTGTGACATGATCGCACGGACCAGCTTTTCTCAGTGACATGACATGACGACGCAGTTTTTCGCAGTGACATGACAGTACGGGCCAGCTTTGCGCAGTGAGAAAACCGGACGTGCCAGCTTTCCTCATGACATGACATGACGACGCAGCTTTTCACAGTGACATGACAGCACGGGCCAGCTTTCCGCAGTGAGAAGACCAAACGTGCTAGCTTTGCGCAGTGATAAGACCTGACGACGCAGCTTTTCATAGTGACATGACAACATGGCCCAGCTTTGCGCAGTGATAAGACCGAACGCACCAGCTTTGCGCAGTGACATGACCGCACATGTCAGCTTTCTGCAGCGACGAGACCTCACGGCCCAACTTTACCAGATTTGCACACTATAAAATGAGGACCACGGGATTTCTCAAAGAATACTGCGCAATCAAACACCACACTACACCACGCTTTCTTCACCACAACAGGATGGACAAGACAGAAGAAGCAATGGGACAAGATGATGAAGCAATAAGGGCGACTAATGGAAGGGCGACTAGTTGCAGTCCCCTGACGGTCGGGCGACTGGACATATATCGCCCCCCGGTTTGGCGATTCTGCTTACACCGCAGTACAGTGGTTTTTTTAGACAACGTCATCCTCGACGTGCCTTGCTGTTTTCTTGTTGGTGGCTTTGAGCGCCATCTCTCCGACGAGTTATTTCTTGGTTGATTTACTGATTATCCTGTTCAGTGTGCCATACTAGTGACTTAGTTGTCAGTTTTGTTCTAATCTCTAATACTGGGTGACTGCACATGATAATATGTGGGATTGAATCGCTCAATGAGGATGGTTTGTCTAACTGAAGATTAGTGTGACACTTCAGAAATATTATGCTAGCCTTTGAGTTGTTGGTTCTAGTACTTGTACCAGTCTGTTCATTATCAAGGCTTGACTTCTGTTGGGTAGTTCTGTTGTTGCCGAAGTACTTTACTGTTTCTTATCACATCAAATAATCTGTTGGTTATCTATCCAGATTTGCAACTAAGTTTAATTGATACCGTTGATTTACTTTTCAATACTGTGGTAAGAGTTAGAGCTCAAAACTAGTAGTGTTTAGAAAAGATCGCACTGATTATTGATCCTTATTGACAATTGTTTGATAGAAGGCCTTGTGTTCTAGACAAGAGCAACCCAATATCCGAGGGTAACAGTATAATAATTAATAATTTGAGCAATATGCTGATTGTTTATTCTCTTAAGTTTAACATGTTGAGTATAATTTCACTTTTAGATTATATAGAAAAGAGTTATGTAATTGCATACATTTTATTAGTGTACATATCATTTATTTATTGTTGGAATTATGTTTTTATATTCATAATTAAAATTGGAATTATCATGCTATGCTAGTAAAACCAACACCATCCATACTCACCACCACTGATTGGCTGCATTACCTCCAATAATTACCTTACTCCGTTCGCCGGGGACGAGCGCCTAGTAAAGTTCAAATCGTAATCATCAGTCAGGTAAAAACATGAGGCTTGGGCAGAGGAGAAACCAGGAGGAGCAACACAGCGCAGAGAGAGGAAATCAAATGATACGGGCCACGCCCCCCATGTGTTCAACCGATGTAGGAACAGCCTGTACAACGCAGCCTTTTCCCCTCCCCTCTAATGGAAGCTGTCCTTGCCTCGTGCCGCCCGTTCGGCTCCTTTTGTTCGAAGTTCAAACCCTAGAGTAGAGTAGAGGCTTAAGGTGACACGACGACACCGACCGTACGTTGAGGAGCTCCCATGGCGAGGAATCTGAGAGCGCGAGAACGCAACGACGACCTCGACGCTAGCTGGGGTGGCCATCCCTATGAACTCGAGTGCCAAGGGGGATTGGCTTAAAGGGAATCTGCACCCACTCTCCTTAGCGGCTTGGACCTCTGCAAGACTGAAAGGCCATGTTTTGATGCTAGGTATGATTGTCAAAGGCCCTGATGGTGATGGGCATGGGGATGGGGGAGGCAGGGCGGAAAAGGCTACCATGTCTGCACCTTCAACTCCGGCTTTGCGGCCGCGACACCCGTCGGGGTGCTTTCGCCTTCCCGGATAGGCCGTCTAGATGAAGCCATGTGAACCGGTGCAATCATGACCGGTTAGGCGACGCCGGAGGCAGGGGCAACGGGATGACGACGACGGAGATGATGATGATGATAAACTCCGCATGATCACTAGGCAGGGGGGGTACCATTGCTGTTGAGCCTACTCTGGTGAAAGCAGTAAAAGCTACGAGCAAAGACTCAGAGAGGCAATGCGAGAGACGCCAGGGCTCACCTTGCGAGATTGCCTAAATTGAAGAAGCTGCTGCTGCAACAGTTGAAACCTCCAACAGCAGCAGCAGGTACACTGAAAAGTGAAGACGTGCAGAGCCGAAAGAACCTCCTACAAGATGTGCTGCCTTCTTGGCCAACGCAGTCGCAAAGTCAAGGTTAAGCCAAAATCTCATCAGCCGTGACAGAGATTCACAGAAGCTGCCAAGCCCTCAATGATGCACAGTGCCTCCAGAAACAAAACCAGGCACATTGCCTCCAGAAACAAAACCAGGCACATTTGAACAAACCAAAAACAGGGATGGTGGTAATTAACGTTAGACAGCAATGGATTTTGTAGAGCAGTAGGAATTAATTACTGCTGAGTTGGTCTCAGGATAAAAACAAGAACAAAGAAGTTACTGTTTTGTTCATAGCTTGTTCACAGATGAGCAGAGTGATGGACTATGAACAATGTAGGAAGAGTTAACAGTGTGGAAATGTACGAAGCACAGAACATATATAGAGAGGCAAGCCAGGTTGCATTCAAGTGCAAAGCAATATTATTATTTGCACAAAAAAAAAACAAAATGGTTACACGTTCTTCCCGCTTACGGTGCATCGCCCAATTATGAACATATTGACAACAGACTTCCATTAATCTCTGCAAGTTCAATGGCCCCATAGAATCATACATGGCAAGAGACAGTCATTCGTTAACCAAACTTGATGAGCAAAGGATGCATATCCCCATCTCATGCCCGACTCCCCACCCCCACCAAAATCTAGAGCGAGGAAGAAAGAATTAACAACATGGGCACAAGGAAGAAATTCTAGAAAGCAAAAAATAAGTAGGGGGGAAAAACCTAGCAATTCCTAGGGATCAAATTCTACAAAAGGCTAATAGAAAAGGAAAGAAGAAACAATTAAATAGGGATGTTACACAGAGGATGGTTCCACATTGCCAGGCTCATTTAGCACATCATCCTCCCCTTCAGTGAGTAACTCCGCATCCTTGTCTTCATCACTGGTGAAGTCCCTCCTCTCTAGCTTGGAATTTGCAGCAACGAACACCAGCCGGTGCGCGCGATCAATGCCACCGGCCAAGCTCCCAGGAGCAGAGAGCCAGCGCACCATTGACGGTGTGCACCTGAACCCCCTAGCGGTCGCATGGAGGAAGATGAGCCGCACCGCCACCTTCCCCAGCGACTTGAGCTCGCTCAGGCATGTCTCCCAAACAAGTCGGCTGCTCTGCTTATTCGCGACCTTCATCTTCCCCGTAGACGGGTCAGGCTGCCGCACCTGCACTGCCTGCGCGTACAGCGGGTCCAGCCCATCCGACCGCCATTTCATGAGCTCCATCAGTGCGAGGTGCGCCTCCTCCCGCGACACCATCCTGGTGATCAGCCTGTCCACATCCTTCTCCTGATCGGGCGTCAAGCACTTGAACGGCGGGAGGTAACGCCCACTGGCATCCTTGACGAGGTACAGGGGATCCAATATGAACGCCGCCGACCAGGCCGGGTGGTAGTTTTTCCTGAACCTCTTCTCCACCACATTCAGGGCACTGCCTTCGTCAGTGTTGAATTTATCACACCAATCTCGAACCTTGCCACGTAAGTCCTCCCAGAGTGGCAGGCATTGCCCAACGAGAGGCCTGTCAGCCTCCATGTCTTTCACCATGTCCATGATCAGCTTGACGAGCGAATGCACAGCCTCAACCTCGGTCCAGAACGCCACATTCTGCACCATCTCCCCCATCTCCCTCGCAGCCGGGTCGTCGATGCAGACCAGCTTATAGGACTCCTCCAGCACGGCGAGCTGGAGAGCGTGAGCAGAGGTCAGGACGTCGTCCAGCATCTCAAAGGCTGCACGGAAGTCGCTGCCGCTGCCGTTGAACGGCACAAGCGCGACACGCAGGAGCGAGGCGTGCCCAAGCTCCTGGATTTGATGCTTGTGCAGCAGGCGCCGCACCGTCGGTTTGGCATTGAAGTAGGCAGCAAGCTTGGCAGATTTAGCCGCGGCGGAGCGGAAGAGCGGGAGCTCCCGCGCAAGGTCCCGCACCAACCGGGTGAAGCCGTGGATTTGGCAAGACAGGTTCACCATGCAGTGATGCTTGTTCTCGAGATCACGCAGGGCCTTCGATTTGAACCGGTCGGCGACGATGCCCGCACAATGCTGTAGGTCGTTGGAGGAGCCAGAGGCAGACACCGACGCCACGGCGTCGAGCAACGACTCCTCGGCGAAGTCGGAGGGCGCCGGGGAAGGCACCGGCACGGCGCGGTGGAACACGGACGTGCCATTGGGGAGGTTGACAGAGAGAGTGGCCACCTGCTCCCGCCACCCGTCGGCGGCGAGCTGGAAAAAGAGGGCGTCGCGGACGCGCGCGGTGGCGTCGGCGCGGGCCTCCGCGAACCGGGCGTCGAGGCGCGGGCCCGCGAGGTCAGTCCGCTGTAGGTCTGGCAGACCGACGTGGCGGAGGAAAGCCCGGAATTTCGGGTGGCCGGCGGCCGACAGCGAGACGCCGCCCGACGACTCGAGGAACCAGTCAGCGAGCAGGGCAAGCGCCGCGTCAGCCTGCTGCTTCGGAAGCATCGCCCCCGGCGACGCCTTGGGCGACTTTAGGCGCTTCACGCTGTCCTCCAACATGGCCAGCGCGCCGAGGTCCTCCTTGCCGCCGGAGAGCACGAGCGCCGACTGGGCCTGCGGCGGTGGCGGCGGCGGCGGTAGAGCGAGAGGCGTCGGGGAGTAAACCGACGACGGGTCGACGACGACGAGGTGGTGGTGGTGGGACACGGGTTCCGCGGCCGTGTACGCCGGAGGCATGGAGTGGCGCTTCCGGCTGCCGGAGTGGTGATGGTGATGCTGCTGCTGCCGTTGCGGCTGCGATTGGTAGTGGTGCGGGTGGGAGTGGTGGTGGCGCGGCGAGGAGGGCGCAATGGACGAGATGGGGATAGGGGACGATGCCGTCGAGTTGGGCAGCAACGCCTGCGCCGTCGCTTGCGGCGTTTGCTGCTGATGCTGCGAGCCGGACGCGCCCGCGCCCGGCGGCGGCGCGGAGAAGTTGGGGCAGGTGCCGCGCTTGAGGTGCTCGGAAGCCGTGCGCGAGGGGTTGGAGGCGGAGAAGACGGCGGAGCAGAGGGCGCAGCGGAGCTTGACGGCCTTGGGCGGCATGCCGGTGTCGGCGGGCGGGATGAGCACGGGCTCCAGGTGCGCCCAGTACCAGGCGCCCTTGCCCTTGACCGCCTTGGCCCGCACCGTGAGGAGCCCCTCGTACCGCTTCTGCGCCGCCCGGGCCACCGCCTCCTCGCCCCCCATTGCCGCTCCCCCCGCCTTCGCCGCCGGCTCCTCCTTCGCCGCCATCGACATGCCGACCGATCGCCTCGCCAGAGGACGGACGACCGATCGATCGATCGATGACGCCCCGCGACAACAACAAAGAACCTCCTTTCTCACCACCAAGCCGCTAATCCAATCTCGCGGCGGCGGCGTGGAATTCTTGACGGCCCGGGGTTAATGCCGGAGGCGCCCGGCAACGGCGGCGGACGACGGCATGGGCGTCGGTGTCGGTGTCGGGGGCAACCGCGATCGGTGCAGCGCATGGGCCGGCGGCGGCCGCCGCGGGCCGTCCATCCACGCGCGGGGTGGTGGGTTATTTCTCGGAGGTTTTGGGGGTTTAGAAAGGAAGATTTGCGAGAAAACAATTATGCCAAGGTAGAGAGAGAAAAAGGGTTTGATAGGGACAAAAGGGGGGGGGGGCACTCCAGAGGGAGATTGTGAATTGAGAAGAGAGTCGAAGTCTTTTTCTCCCCTCTCTCCTTTTTCCTTCTTCTAATACCAACAATAATAATATATTTTTCTTTTAGTTTTTATAGGCTGCCCTGCCTAGTGTGTACACAACACTTGCCCCCCAAAAAAATTAGGAAAAATCGATCATGGCAGCTTATAATTCTGCTGCAAGGCCTCCCTAGGATAGTCGGCTCCTTGCTTGTGGTAAGCCCAAATTTGTATAACTAATAGAAATGGAATGTGGGGGTGGGTAGGGGGAGGAGGAATGGAGACTAGAGATTTGGGGCTCACTACCGCTGCTGCTGGTAGGCAGGGGAGGGAGGGTGTGATGGATGGATGGACAGATTGATAGGTAGACGACGATGGGGATGGAGAGAGGAGGGCAGAAGGGAGGAGGGGTGGCGAGGGCAGCCTAGGGATTTAAGGAAGTGGCTCTCTCTCTCTCTCTCACTTCTCTGATCCTCTCTCCCTCTCCTCACCACTTCTTCTCTCATCCTTCTTTTATTTCTGGTCTTTGGGCAGGGTTGACTGCCCAACCCCGCAAGGGGAATGCCTCTGGTACAATGCTACTCTATTCTTTATGGTACAAGGCCTATATGTAAAGCATCATGGGAGGGATTGCACAAGCGTTGTATCGCGCTGCTCTGCTACGCAGCCCCCTACAATTATTATTGTGGTGGAATAGTTGGTGGCATCTACTAGCACCATTTTGCATTATTGCTTAATTTCTTGCAAGGGAAAAATGCATTTTTATCTCGTAGGTACAAGTGCTGTAGCTGATCCGCTAAGTGTCAAGCTAAAAAAGTGAAAGTAGACCGACCCTGCATTTCAGTTACGACAACTGGTACATGTACCATTAATTCGTCTCAATAATTCAATTATGACCGCTGTTGTTATACGTATGAACAATCCGTCGAAACAAGCTATCGTAAGCTGCCCCTGACATTTACGATGCAACGACATGTATAATTTATTTATTTATTTATTTATTTAAACGTTTGTGTTTATTCATTTGTACATGGAGCACTTCGCTTTTTGTTGCACCATATGATGACGGCCGCTTTGGGTGCAAATGAGCGCGCGGAGTCAGCAGTTTGCGTAGGCCTAATGATTTAGCCATGGATAGGTTCCTGGAGCAGCTGTAACCGATGATATTTTTTTACTGAAAATGAGTAATAATAACTGAAAAAACAATTTTTAAATGAAATATGTGAGCAGTAAAAAAAATAATAGAGATATATTTATAACTATTTGTCTTATCTTTAAAACGAAACATAAATAAAAAAATAAGAAAGTCGCTTTGAAGAACCGTGGCGTTTATATCAACTTAGAAGCAACATGAACATGCCATGTTCTCTCGAACCCCCACCGGCGTGTAAGGGCATCCATAGTGTATATAATCTAAGAGGTCTTAAGGTGGGTCCCATCTAAACCTTAAGGCCAATGCTGTAATGTATATAACCCACTAGACCTTAAGATGGTCCCACTTGTCAGATAAAGAAAAAATGTATTTTAATGCTTATGACCAGGTCTTTAGCTTGAGGCCTGGTCTTAAGGTTTTTTTGCTTATGGCCTGCTTAAGGTCATCCCTGTAATGTATAAGGTCGACCTTAAGGTGGCTTAAGACCCCCTGTTTTTGCACACTGTGGATGCCCTAAGGCAAAGGAATTCTTGGGGAGAGGGAGGGAGTTAATTGCATGCCCAACGTTGGGTACCAATTTTGGTGATTCGCCGTGTATGAGCTGCATACATTATACACGTATCGCAACCCATTAAAGGACGCGTACATCTGGAGAAAAGCTATTCGCATTGATGATAAAAACGTTTGAAAAAGTAGGGTACGTTGGTTGAAATTTTAGACTGTTTCTAGGACAAAATCGAATGGTGTACCTCGGTTATTTAGGAATTTCACATGCACACCGTGCATATCATTATTATTGCTTCTTCGGTTATATACTTTATTTACTTATATACGGTACTATTTTGAATTAAGAGTATTTGCAACATTAGTTAGTTCCTATACATGAGTGAGTACATATACCACAAGAAACTACACATATATGTTGTATAAAGGTCCTATTTTTTTGGGCTACAGTTCATAGTTTTTATCAATGTTTTTCGATACAGCAGTGAACAGCGAAAACGTCGACACGGATGGTGCACAAGGTTTTGGACCCAAAAAATCGTTTGAAAAATTCGCTTCAAAGAAGACGTCACATTTGTTTCGATTTTCAGAGAAACAAAAAACCTAAAAGAATAGAGCCAAAATATATAGTCTAGTAAAGATGCTAATAGCTTCATGGAACAATAAGCATGGCTTTTTTTTTGCATGCGCTTGTTTTGCACAACCTTAAGGCCAAGTTCCAAAGTGTTGCGGCTTTTAGTTGAAATGACACTCTAGCGACTATTAGCTTTTTTGAGTTACTCAATTAAAAGAAAATAAAAAAATAAGAAAAATGAAAAACACTGCTATGTTTGTTAGTGATATGCCCTAGAGGCAATCATGAAGATCGAAAAACACTGCTATGCTATGTTTATGAACATTTGAATAAAATTTTATTTTGTCTCTTAAATAAATATCTTTCGTATTGATCAACAAGTATGTGACTTGTTCGTGAAACTCTTTATTCATGTTTTGATGTTATTCTAAATTATCTCTAATCTTATATCATTATGTGAGACGATTATGATTTATACATCAGCATATGTATTGATTGATGATCATGTTTCACGGATCATGGATATGAGGTATCAAATCAATAATGTGGACGCGTGTTAGAGAACATGATGTTGGATTGACCCATCAAGGGATACTGCGAGAATTGTTATATTCTTAAGTGTCATCAGTTTGTCTCATACATAGTGTATGTAGGATCCTTATACCTGAGGTCGTCATTGTTTTCTACATGTGTAATAGTTTGCTTAGGGGTTACTAAACACTACTCCGTAACTGGGTGGTAATAAAGATAGCTTTCGGGTTTGCTATGAAATATGTGGAGGAATATGAGCGATCAAGATGGAATTTGCCCCTTCTATCTAACAGGAGAGGTATCTCTGGGCCCCTCGATGTGGTTAGATTAAGAAAGTGCATGGCCATACCAAATGTGGTTGAGGAGTCAATCACAACTGAGTAATCCATTAAAGGTTCGAGTGAATGATCGAGCTATCATAGGATATCACGTTTCTCGCATTGAGTTCGATCTGGTATCATGAGGCAAAGGAATCGGTACATAAGCATTATATAGGTTCGTCCGATATGATCTTTATGTGTGTTTAGGAGTCGTTATGTGCTGCAAGGACCGCAACTGACTTATGGGCCGGAAAGGAGTTTTCGGTCCATGGCCAAATACACATAAACCTACAGGGTCACACACTTAATTGGCTGAAACGATAAGGGGTCGGATGATAGTTTCCGAGTGAGATTCGATCTCTACTCGTATCGGATATGGATCCGATTGGAGACTATATAAGGAGAGGTGCGGGGGCTGAGTGATATATCCCGAAAACACACCCGTCGAAACCCTAACCGCCACCTCTCATATCCCCCTGCCATGCACGCTGGTGCTAGCACATCGATGCACGGTGCTTCATCCCTAGACGTGTGGACTTTGGTAGAGGCGCTGCTGTAACTACGGCGCTGATCGAGACGATCACGAGGAGGAGACGTTTGGACGGAGAACGTTCGACTACTAGCTCTACACCGATGCGCTCTTCGTTGAATCGGCTGCTTCAACCCTACTTCTGTTGCACTGCGCATCTAGTGGTAATGATCCATGATCTCTTACTCACATGGTTTCCTGGTGTACACGGTAGAAAAATTTAAATCTACGCTAGTGTAGCCCAGCTATATCCCAACAATGTTTTTATGGATAATACAAAGAAAAAGAAAAAAAGTAGAGAAAAAAGTTATGTTAAGAAACCAATATATTTTAAATGGTTTTTAGTTTATGAAAGCCATAAGTTATAGCTGTTTAGAACGAGGCCTAAGTATCACTACAATAGTAGGATTTGCACGCATTTCGTGCCTTCCAATCAATTAAGAAGTTGATATTTAGAGAAACGTCGTCAGAAAACTTGTTATTTTTCCACGATGGTTGATCCAAAACATTAATTTTTATCAACATGGTATAGGGTGAGTTTTTTTCGGTTTATGGCTTATATTGTATGATTTCTTCGAACAAATAAACGGAACGGTTTCTTCGTTGCTTTTTTGAAGTGAGCTATTGAGACAGTCCTTTTAAAGTAGCTTATCAACTTATCGGTATTCGGTTCGTTCGCACGAACGCTCGCATTATGACTAAAAGCTATCAACCACAACCATAAGTTATTAGCCATAGCAACAAAAAAAAAAACCCACCCATAGTCGTAACTCTACAGTGTGAATTCAAGACCAAAGTTTATTGCACCACATTATACATTTTATCTTTAGAAGGTGGAAACAATTGACTAGTTGTGGCGTTCCATGCCATCACTAGTATAGTAATGATAACAGCTTAAGATTATTACCTGACAAAGCAAGCTTTCTCAAGTAATGACTATAACCAGAGTGATGCAGTAGAGAAATAGTTAGGACTACCTTTATTTCACACTTGACAACCTTAAGAGTAGGCTTCGGGAGTGATTTGCTCTAGCAGTCGAAGCGGTACGGAGTCATCCAATCTTCCTTCATCGCTTAGTAAGAGTGAGTATTTTTTTGTACTCAGTAAGCCTATGTTACAAAGGTTGAATACATGATTAATCACAAAATCATCCGTACCCTATACTACTTCTACCATCATCATCATCCATTCATTTTTCTATTAAAAACAATTTTTAGGAAAGAGTACTTAGAAATCTACTTCACCGTACCCTGAGAAAGAGCTAACTTATAGCTCTCGCAGCCTCAAATCCAAGAGACAAACATGAATTATATTTTTAAAACCGTGTGCAGGTTGTACCATTTTACCTATAGTTACTCTAGCTATGATGGACATCCCACCTAGTACTAAGTACCATGTAGAGTGTATAATGACCCGATAGACCGTGGTTCATACGGTTTTGGTATGACACACAAATACTTGTGAAAGTGGTTTAATTCTTATATGGTTAACCCTATGTAGAGGGAGCCTTAATCTGCCATGACTTATCGGCACATTCCTTGCCCACCGTATAAATCTAATCCGACAGTTTATCAATCTTTCATTATCATCAGGTTTATTTTACAAAGTTTGATGCAAGTACTAGGAATATACAGTCTGAAAAAAAAATTTAGTGCAAGTAGAATCATCATCAATCGACATGATTAAAGGGAGACTTGCCTAATTGTCCATGATCAAGTTTGGCTCCAATAAGCTTTTTTGTACGTCCGGCCTCCAGTCTCTTTCTGCCGTTAAATATGTGCAAAGAATTTAGGTGACAGGTTGGTCAATATTACGGTCAAAATAAAAGTGAGATTGTATCAGCATTTAACTTAAGCTTGTATTAGTTAATTTATTAAATTCCAATACTTCATTTTGGTCCTTAGCCTGCAACTCGATTCTTATGCTACATGGGCTGAAATTAGTCATTACAGTCCATTCGGCCACAGCCTGTTCGCCACAAGTCCAGGAAGCAGCCACTGCTAGCTACTAGCTGCTGCTGCAGCCTACTCTCTCTCCTCCACATAACTACGGGCCTGTTTGGCAAGTTAAAAGTCGGCCGGCTTTTGATTTTTGCTACAGTATCTAACTTTCAAACGGAGTATTTTCTCAAGACGGGGTCTACAAGTTAAATGTAGTACACGTTAAAAGCTCAATATCTGTACCAACCAAAATCGTAAGTGAGTATCGGTCTCTCCGTAATATGTACCGTAAACAGCCAAAATTCAAAAATTTCAGCCAAAAGCCATAAGTCACAGCCAAAAAGAACAGACCCTACTACTAGTCTACTCCTATGCTTCTTTACCCATCTGGCCATCTCTCCGCTCCCACTCCAACTGCACCGCCGCAACCTAATCCGACGCTGGCAATGGTGGAACTTGCCGCTGGCAATCACAAACTGGACCCTTAGGCTACCTAGTGCAACCCCCTTCTCGAACTAGTTCTAAATTACTTTTTTTATAGTTATAGAGTCCTCGTAGTAATCAGTGAGAGTCTGTCAAATATCGTGTCAAATCGAGATAAGACATAAGATCAAACACATTCCTACCAAGACCATGAATCAAAAGATTCCTAGCTTTGTTGTGTGTCTCCATATATGGAACATTTGCTAGAGTGATTTGATCAACGACTAGGACAATACAGGAATGTCTGACCTTTTCCCAGATAGAATGCCCTTGAGCCTAAATGTAGGTTGCCATCCTCGCCTTTCGATATGGGAAGTCAATCCTATCGAAGACGGGTGGCATAGTGGAATACCTGTCTGATGCCATAGTTCTTAAGACTTGTTAAGATTTATAAGGAAGAGCTTAACTGGAATCAGACACTACTTATAATATCGATGCCGACAATCAACAGGGTGAATGATTGTCAAAATTTTCCCAACGATACTCAAAACCTTCACTCAAGTGACTATGAAAGTCACTAAGTTCAGATTACACCAACTAGTTTCACAAAACAAAACTCGAGACCTAAACCAACTAAATTAGGAACATTCAGTGTAGGGCCGGTCAGACTACCATGGATGGACTGGTCTAACTGCCAAACCACTCTGATCGCAGGTTTAGGGCTGGTCTGACCAGTTCCCTGTTCTCAGACTTAAAAACCTATCGATCCAAAATTCAAATTTCAAGAACATGCTCAAATCTCATTCAAGTACTTTTCAAATTTTGCATGAAACTTGTTCAAGACATTAGGAACTTAAATCAATCAAGAATCACAAGGTTTCAAAGCTCAGGTTTACTAACTTAAAGAAAAATCAAATCAACATCTTAAGAACATCCAAAACCCTAAAATCTAAATTAGTTCTTGCACAAGTAGTTTCTAACGAAGAGAATGATCCAGATCTAATATATGTCAAGCAAGATAATCTAGGTATGGATTCGAGATAAAACTATCTTGACCACAAAAACACAAATTTGAGCCATAAACAAGCAAAACCAGGCATGATCTCGAATCTTGCTAGCACTAGGTATTACCCTTTTCACGCTTTTCAAAGTGCACACAACTATTAATCCGCTAGTGAATAAACACTTGATCCACTTAAACTTTTAGCACATCCTTAAACTAAACCACCTCACTTGTGCCTCCTCGCGTCATGGTTTGATCAAATCTCAACTTTTTGGTTTGAGCAAAAATATTGTTTTGCCTCCAAGCCACCTTCCGCAAAGCTTTACGCTTTCTTCGTCCTGAAGTAACTCTGTGCTTCATCTTTAACTCCATATAGCCCTAATGACTTACTACTAAGTTTTTCATGTGTTCAGATACCACAGAACCAACCTCACATGGAAACGGGCCCAAGCCACATGGCACACCACATGCTTCTCCATGCACCATGTCAGCACCTAGCTTCCCTAACCTTTATATCAAAGTATCTCTGCATGCTTTGATACTAGCCCATAGTATCCAATAACTAGCCGTCACGTCTTAATGTATTCAGACACCCTAAATCATCTCTACATGCATCGGTTTTGTTACTCGGCGCACCATATGTACCAACTTACATCTTTACGATTCTTGTCTTCCATGTGCTTCCTACTTGAGCCACATAGTCTCACCCAGACTTACACGATCACATGGAACTTAGCTCTTCGGTAGGTCCCTTGTCATCAACCGCTAACATTCTTTAAGCCACATGCACATCCAAAGACTAAGCAACCATCTTAAGTACAAGTTTCATGCACTTGACTCACGTTAGTCAAAAAATACATCATGCAACTCAACATAACCAAACAACGACACCCATGCCGTGCACACATTCAAACCACTCAAAAACACCTCTCACTGTTCTTTAGTCACTGTTCTTTAGTCACAACCGCCGGTTTGACCGCTCTCCCCATGGCGGTCGAACCACACCAGTTAGACCGCCAACCATTAATCGATCTGACTAGCCCAAACCAAACCAAACTCTCCTCAGTAATAGGGGAGCGGTATGACCACTCACACAAGGTTGGTACTACCGCCTCGGTAGTACCGTTGTCCAATGCCCCATCATACTGGATCCAAACTCACTCAAACCACTAGAAATGTTCCTCTTTGAAAAATCGCTACCGCCAACTAGAAACCAGTCATACCGCAACTACTATAGTACAACTATTTTAACTCTAGTGCATTCATTATTGCTAGGCTGGTACAACTGTTGTTGCCTGGCCGGTACGACCACCTAAAACTGACAACAAAAATCGAATTTTGCCAACTTTTGCAAAATCAAAATCCAGCTCAACAAATGTGCCAATTGTTCATCACTACATGGACCTTCTCACATGGTCCTTCAATCTCCCACTTGATGAATACATTGGCAACTACTATAAAAATACGAATTTGAATTGATTTTAGATATTGTAAGAGAATTTTACAAAAGAGAACTCAACTTGGTCCAAGAGATGCAGAATGGATTGAAAATAACCAATGAGCTAGAAATGAAGTGAAGAAACTAGAAAGAGTAAGTTTTTCACAAAACAGTTCTACTCCACTAAGAATTTGGAAATTTCTCACACTAGGTTCATACAGACAGAACATGTGTTCAAAATAGCCTTGGTCATGGTGAGAAAATATCAAGAAGCTGAAGATATTGCAAGAAAACTCAAAAGACCAAAAAACCCTCACCCCTAGCCCAATTCATTCATTTTTGCCATAATTTCTCCCCATTTTGATACTTATTCATCAAGTAAATAAAGGAAGGAGTTAATGAAGACTAAGAGGAAAACATGACCCTTTTTATGTAATTTTCATATTTTAGTTGGATTAGGAACTTTAAAAATTATCAAATCAATTAAAAGGTATTTCACCAAGTCATGTCATTAATAAATCTTGCTAGATCATGTATAAACATACATAACAAAGCAAGCTAAGAGTTAGCCCAACAGTACGCTTAAGTGCATTAGTATCATGTCAAGCTTTACAAATTCAACTAATTGAGCTAACGGTATCCAAAGTTGAGTTATACCAACTTAAATTGATAAAATGAAGACTAGAAGCTAGATCAAGCATTATAGGTGTGCTTCAAAACTCCAAATGAACCAAAGTTTGTCTAGAACCTAATGAATGTCACATTTGACTAGTTCCTAGATGTAAAGCCTATCTTAGTATGGCAAGTCCTAGACTAGGAGCTATCTACAAGTACTCTCTAAGCTTCGGCCGCAATTCTATCTCAATAAAGCAAGTTTTAAACTAGGAGGCATCTACAACTACCTCCTGAGTTTCAACCAAATTGCACTTGAATGCATTAGTCAAATTAATTGATCTCAAGCCATATTGACTATATCAATTAATAAAATTAAGAAAATGGTCTTGGTCATACACAATTCCCCCTGAGATCATGCCACATGGTAAGCAATCTCATGAGAAAAGAGTGTTGAGATGCATTGAATACCATATAAGATATCATGTAAGCAGTTTCACATTTTCACTTAGTTAAGAGCTAAACAAAGGTTCAGAAAGGAACTAGTAAAGCTCTAAACCAGCTTGACTTAGATTCATGGCTCAACTAAGCATTTTAACATGGTAGGAATCAAAGTGTGATCACTAGAGCTAAACTAGCCAAAAGATTCAGCATTGACATGTCTAAGTCCAGATTGAGCAATATAAATTAGCTAATCATGGCAAAAGCTAAGCTGAACATGTAAAGGCATGATAAGGAAAGGCTATGATCACAAGACATGGCCGAATATAGATAGTAAGAACGGATAATAGACAAAGCTCTAGACTATGTCATAATGCAAATTCATGAATTAAATATGCACTATGTTACAATGAATGCAAATGGGACAAACTCCCCCTTAGAACAAGCTGAATACATGAAAAATCCTCAGTTTCCCCGAGTAAAGACTAATGAAGAAAAACCAAGAATTCATGTAAGAGATTCAGCAATATGAGGCTCGGCCTCAACCAAATGTGATATGACACCAAGTACCACTACTACATCCATGGTGGCCAAAAGAGAGGTGAGGGAAGAAGGCCAAGAAGCTATGCATAGAATACATGCGTACGTGTATAACTTGGGCTGTGTGAGCACATGTATGCACGTGCATAACTTAGGCCATGCGAGCGCATGTATGCATGGACCAAGAGTTGCACATGTGGGAGCTTTGCATGGAGGAGCGTAGGAGTGTATGTAGTGCTCTACGCAGGCGCAACATGAGCATGCGGCACGGGTCACGTGCGTGGAAGCAACTCATGTAGTCACACATGCGAGAACGACTCATATAGTTCGAGTGTGTAAACAACCAAGGAGAGCGCGTGCATGGAGGTGGGACGCATGGAGTGAGAGAGCATGTGTTGAGTCCGATTGTGTGGAGACTAGGTCACATGAGCGGGTGCATGTGCACATAGAATTGAGTGTGCGAGCGTGTGGACACGGAAGAGTCACAAGCAACCGCATGAGGGAAAAGAAACAAGGAAAGGAAAATCAGTAGAGATTGCATTGTATTTGGATAGAATTGATTCCCATTTGGGCTTTTCTCTAGATTGACCTCACCCTTCCGAACTACTTTTTTGTTGTTGTTGATTTTCTATAAACAAGAGTCCATTTAGCATTAATTCTGAGTCTTTGTGCATGTGAGTTAGTTTAGCACGTACGTGCATGAGTCCAAACATGAGTTGTGAGCATGTGTGTTAAACGTGCATTAGAGATATGATAATTAGGGCCCAATTTGCACAGGAGCAGTCCTAGATATGTCCATGTGTGCGTGTTTCATGCGTCAGTCCGTCTGGGCACGAGGCATGTGTTTGTGTCTGGCTAGATCAAGTTGGTGTGTACCTTTGCATACATGGGAGGCTAGGGATAGCTCTCTATATAACCCCAAGTCATGTGCTCTATTGGGGGGATGAGTTGGATAAACACCAGAAAATCATCATGTTTGACGGTCATACCTTGTGCTTGTTCTTGTGAATTCTAATTTGAGAATTGCACTTGGCGTGGGGACTCCTACCGCATACAAGAGTTTACTTGCTAGATTGAGGATCCTTCCATATTAGGTTGTGCATTGTCATGCGTACGGTTGGAGGCGTCTTGTTTGGTAAAGTTCGACAAGAGGGTACCATGAATGATCGGGCCAAATTATTGACCCATCTAGTTTTCTAGATTGGATCTTCATCAGGTGGTATTAGAGCTCTAGTTTGCTTATGGTACCATTGATTGGGTGTGATTTGTACTACTGATCACGGGAGGAGGTGCTACATAGTGTTTCGGTTCCAAGTGATTTTTAGAAGAATTGTTTTTTCTGCTGTTGTGTGGAACTGTGCAGAGGGATAGCTGCGTATTGGATTTGGGAGTTGGTGTTGTCTTGCTCGATGCCTATTCTCATCTAACTCCATGGAACACACCTAGCTCTACAGGCCCTCTCCATCTTTCTTCTCCCGTCTGGCTTGCTTGAAGTAGAACTGAACTAGATGGACATCCCTCTCATATTAGGTGCAATGGTACTTGAGTCGATGAGGATTCTGATCCGCTGAAGAAGCACCTACTTCACAAGAGGGATATTGTGCAAAGCTAGCAAACTTGAAGACAATCTTACTTGGTTTAGTCTCTGACTCAAACAAGTCACTCTTTAGAACTCTCACTACCTTAGGTGGATTCTTCTTGGAATACTCTATGGCATTAAAACCTAGACTTCTATTATTGACACTCACTTTGGATTGATCTAGGATCATATTGAGGTTATTTTTTCACTTGAGAATTGCTCTAAGGTCTTCTTGAGGTAGTCATTCTCTTTGGTTAGGATGACACACGAACTACACTTACTCTTTTTCACTGCCCTAGCATATCTTTCCTTATGCAACCTATCTCATGTTTAAGAGACTCACAAGAGACAAAAGGGGCTTCTCTAACTCTCTTAAGCTAGTAATCAAACTGGACTCTAAATGCCTTATACATATCATCTAGATCCTAACCTATCTCAGCACAAAATGTACATACAATGGATGCAATAGGATCAGACTTGTTAGATGCATAAGATGTAGGAAGCTTTTCTTTAGAGACAATCATTTAGAGTTGTAGTTAATGCATCAATTTCAGTAGTTAACTTAGGACATTTTTCACAAGAGAGTCCTATGGTGAAGCATCATTTTAATTCATCATTCTTATTCATGGCACACTTAAGCTTAAACTCTAGCAAATCACACTTAGAGCAAGATAAAGCAATGTCATTTATGTCCCCAGCTCATAAGAACACAAGAGGTTTGCTAGACTTGAGTTGAGCAAGTTTATCATTTGCATGTTTTTAGTTGTTTAGCATGAGAGGCATAAACTAAGGAACCAATAAGAAACACAACCTTTATTTAAGCTAAATTGTCCTTAGTGACAAGCAACTCATCATCAACAGAAGTATGAACAGTAATGCTAAGTGTAAAGCATGTTTTCATCTTCTCAATTTATCAAGTGCTACTCTAAACTAACTAGCAACATCAGAATAAATGGTTCTTAGCTTGTCTAACTCAGAGTGAAGAACTAGGCACGATTCGCAATTATCATTACCAGGAATTGAGGATCTAAGCTTAGCAATTTTAGCATTCAAGCCCTCAACTAAGAAGTCATGATTCTTTATTTTATTTTTGCATTTTATAAGATCATGATTTAGGTGAACTATAGCACTAGACATCTCATCGTATGTAGCCTTTACCCCATCAGGATCGTTGTAAAGATCATCCTTCCAAAAATGTCATCAATACTCACCATGAAGCACATGACAGTGAAGTCCTGGGCCTTCCTCTTGGCTCACGGTTCATCCTTGTCATTCCTAGTCCCCGAGTCCATATCGCTCAAATCAATGTTCTCAAGAGTGGCAAGGAATAGGTGGACTACTTTGCGTAGTTGAGCTTCTTGGGCTTGTCATCCCAAGCTCGAGGATGCTTGTAGGTCTCCTCTTCCTCCTTGTTCATGAGCTTGGGGCACCTAGCTTGAATGTGGTTAGCTCACCACACTCAAAATATACAATAGGATGACCTCTCTTCCTATTTATCACATTGTAATGTGTTTTGGTGAATTAGGTGGATAAGAGAGCTAGATCATCTTTTGAAAGCTGCTCTAATCACTCAATGCATGCAATGTAGTCAAGGAAAATCTAGAAGAAGCAGAATAGGTACTCTTTGCGGGACCAGTCACAATGCTATTGACTAAGGCTTGTTCTTGCAAGAGAACAAGTCGATCTCATGGGTTTCAACCTTGAATAAAACTTATCCAAGGTGAGCTCGCTCATAATAGTGTTGTTAATGATGGAAGTGACTTTCATCTCCCGAACTGATATGTCCAAGACTCCAACACTTGGTGAGCATTTTCAGAGTTGGGAAAGGCACACCAATAGCATGCAAATTGCTCAAAATCTTGTGGAACTGAGAAAATAACTCATCTAAGGACTCTTCACGTCTCATCTCAAACTTATTATACTCCTTGAACTGGTTTTGATGCACTTCTTTCGATAGGAGAGCTCTCATGGTAATCAGTAAGAGTTTGCCAGATATCGTGCACTGAAGCGAGATGAGACATACAGTCCTACCAAGACCCTGAATCAAAATATTCCCAGCTTTGTTGTTTGCCTCTATATCCAGATGACTTGCTGGAGTGATATAATCATTGGTAGGGACAATATAGGAACCCTTGATCTTTTCCTAGATAAAATGGACTTGAGCCTAATTGTAGGTTGCCATCTTGGCCTTCTGATATGAGAAGTCGATTGCATCGAAGATGGGTGGTTTGGTGGAATGCCTGTCTAATGTCATGGCACTTAAGACTAGTTAAGATCTATGAGAAAGAGCTTAACCGTGCTTTGATACCACTTATAAGACCAATGCCGATAATTGAAGGTGCTAAATGATTATCAAAACTTCCCCAACAGTATTCAAAATCTTTACTCAAGTGACTATGAGAGTCACCAAGTTCAGATTACACCAACTAGCTTCACAAAGTAAAGCTCGAGACCTAAACCAACTAAATCAGGAACATTCAATGCAGGGCCAATCAGATTGCCATGGATGGTCTAGTCTTACTACTAAACTGGTCTGATCGTAGGTCTAGGTCCAGTCTAACCATTGATCCCTAGTCCTTAGGTTTAAAAACCTCTCTATCCAAAACTCAAATCTCAAGAACTTGTTCAAATCTCATTCAACATTTCCAAATTTTGTATGAGAATTGTTAAAGGTATTAGGAATCTAAACCAATCAAGAATTACAAGGTTCTTAAGCTCGGATTCACTAAATTGAATAAAATCAAATCTAGGTCTCAAGAACACCAAAAACCCTAAAATTCAAATTAGTTCTTACTCAAGTAGTTTCTAATCAGGACGATGACCTAGACCTACTACACGTTATAGCAAGCTAATCAAGGCATGCATTCGAGATAAAACTATCTTGACAACGAAAACCCAAATTTGAGCCAAGAATAAGCAAAACTAGGCTTGATCTGAAATCTTACTATATGAGTGATCTAGATGGGTGAATATTGATTAGCTAGACTTATTTTCTACCTCTTACTCAACAAGACCAATGAGCTTAGGATAGAAGAAATCACATCAAGAACACAAGATACAAGCAAAGTTCAAGATATGAACAACTAGCAATTTGAGAGAAGGTTTGATCTTCATTACCACATAGAGAGGAAGGATTACAATAGTACAGAGATTATAAGGTGCTCCCAAAGCATCACTCTTTCTTCTCTAACTCTCTCTCTCAAACCTTGGAAGGAGGCCTAGTAGAAGAATAAAAACCTCAACCTTAGAATCTTTGGATCTAACATCTCCTCTCCTCCCTTTAATAATCAGTCAAAAATCCTAATAGGTCCAACCCATTAAGACAACTGGAAAAACTCGTTAACCCTAGCTAACATCGGGTTTTACTATTTTGCATACTTCTCAAAGTGCACACAACTATTAATCCACTAGTAAATCAAGAATTGATCCATTTAACATTTTTAGCACATCCTTAACCTAAATCACCCCCTAAATCACCTCTCTTATGCCTCCTCATACCGTGGTTTGATTAAGTCTCAACTTTCTAATTTAGGGTAAAAAGACCGTTTTACCAACCACATTTCATAAAGCTTCGCTCTTCCTTCTCCTTGAAGCAACTCCATGTGGCCTCAATGACTTGCCACCTAGCCTCTCACGCATTGGATCTTACTGAACTGTCCTCGCTTACAAACATACCCAAGTCACTTGGCACGCCACATGCCTCTCCATGCACCATGGTGGCACACAACTTTCTTGACCGTTCTGGACCTCATCTTCTCCCTAAGCTTAGTCCAATCCACCTTACCGTTGCCCATCATGTCCACCACTGATAGCTCCTGCTTCGGTTCCTTGTCTTCTCGGTTTGTAACCACTCCGCTAGCATTAGTTATCTTCTGGTGGCACCTTAATCATTCTAGACCTCAGCTCCTCTAGCTTAGTCCCGATCCCTTGACCACTTTCGACCTAAGCACTCCTAATTTAGTCTCGGTCCTATCTGTCTCACCATGACCAAGCTCCTACAACCAACACCAACAGCCAAACCGTCACACAGCACCACATAACACAAAATCATTAATTGACACAATTGATGAGCCAAGAACACTTACCTTCACATTAAAGCATCTCCACATGCTTTAACATATAGCCCGTAGTGCCTAATGACTAGTCATCATGTCATGTCTTCACGCATACAGACTCCCCCGAACCATCTCTATGTGCATCAACCTTGTCACTCGGCCTACCATATGCACTAATTTGTCGCTTTACGATCCTTGAATTTCATATGCTTCTTGCTTGAGCCATGTAGCTTCACCCTGACTTACACGACCGCGCGGACCTCAACTCCCCTGCCTAATCCCTATCCCTTGTAATCGACCACTAATGTTTTTCAAGCCACCTACATATCCAAAGACTAAGCAACCATCTCGAGCACAAGTTCCATGCACTTGACTCACGTTAGTCAAAATAATGCATCTTGCAACTCAACACAACCAAATAATGGCACCCTTATCATGCAGAGACTCAAACCACTCAAAAACGCCTGTATGTACTTTGGCTGTAGCCACCTGTCTGACGGCTTCCCCATGGCTGTTGGACCGCACCAGCTAGACCACTAACCATTGACCGGTCTGACCGGCCCAAACCAAACCAAACTCTCCTTGGTAACAGGGGAGCGGTATGACCGCTCGCATAAGACCGGTACTACCACAACATACCGGCCCCGGTAGTACTGCCATACATGCCCGGTCATACCAGATCCAAACTCACCCAAACAACTAGAAATAACCCTCTCTGGAAAGTTGCTACCGTAAACTAGAAACTGGTCATACCGTAACCGCGATGGTACCACTATTTTATCTCCAGTGCAACCATTGTTGCCATGCTAGTACGATTGCTTGAAAATGATAATAAAAACTAAAATTTGCCAAATTTTACAAAATCATAATTCAACTCAATAAATGTACTAAGTGTTCATCACTAATTAACCATGGATCTTCTTACATGGTTCTTTAGCTGCTGTGAGCTAGCGACGTTGGGTCTAGCGCACATCGCTGCTCCAGCTCCAATTCTGATGATTTGCTCTCCTACTCTCTTGTTCCCCCTTGTTCCCCGTACTACTCTACTCGTTCCACTCCCCTCTGCTCTCCCTCAGTTACACTACATCCTCTGCTTTGCTATGCTCTCTACTGAACTCCTCTATGGTGGCATGTTTCAAGCCTAATTGCTATGCTATATACATGGTAAGATGATTTCCTTTGATTGATGCTACAGACTTGGGTTTAGCATGAAGGGTAATTAGGTTGTCAAAATACTTCTCATGATCACTTAGTTCCAAACCACATTTCTACAATATATATATGACGAGAAACATAATTTGTAGATGACTTGCTTGTAATTTAGCAGATTAAATCTTGCTACCTAAATCTAAATTTTTAGCCAGAACTAATTTGGTTGCCAAGGTACTAGTTTCTTGACCTTACCATTAATTTAGCCTAAATCACATTATGCCAAGATAAATGGGAACATGCTTGCCGGAAAGAATCATTTGCCATTTTAGTACTACTAAGGTCTAAAATGACCATACCAGGGTCATTCATGTCATTTTGGAGGCCTTGGGGCATGAAAAAAGTGCGGCCCTTCATTCTAACATAAGTATATAGCAATATCTTTTATATCAATTACAAAAGTTAAAGTTCAATACAGTAATCATTATACAGTACATCACAAAATACAAAGTACTTGTTGGCGACATTAGACTTAGTACATCACAAAATATAAAGTACTCATTGGTGACAATCCGCTGACACGTTAATATTATGAATAAGTCTTAGAAAAATATAACATTCTACAAAAGATAAAACAATTTAGGAAAACACTACATTAGCCAAAGCACGCTAAAGGAGAGCCATGAGCCATCATCTATCACTTGCCGAACAAGCAAGCGCATTATGAATAGAATGATCACAGAAACCAATTTCTTCTAACATTTCTAGATGCGGAGTCATTGATAATAGTATCAACATCAATCTAATCCAACATATCCTTCTCAATGCCTAAAGTGGTCAGACCATTCAAACTTTCATGTGACATTGATGACCTCAAATAATTTTTCAACATGTCTCTTTTAGATCTAATGGACATCTTTATATAAAAATAAACTGATGTTACAAGAAAGTCCAAGATTTTTTAGATAGTGTAGATGTTGTGTTAGAGACTTGGAGTGGTATTTAACAGATAATCAAGGAACAAAAATTAAGAAAACATACCATATATACAAGGGCTATATGAGGGAATTTCGAGTATAACCATTGCGAAGTGAAGAAATTGAAGGCGAATTTGTTAGGAATCGATGAAATTGGGCTCTCCTCCTCCATTAATGGCGACAGTGGCGAAGTTTGTTTTTGAGAAGAGAAGACTGAAAGAGGAGTGGAGAGGTCAAGGGGTGTAGGAGGTGGCGTGATCGATTGGATCTGGTGGATGACTTGCTCGATGCGTTCTCTCTATGAATGTCCATACTTGGATGTGAATGTCCATACTTGGATATTTAGGGAGTGCTCAACACTGGATGCATAGCATGGACCAAATAAGCCATTACTTGACTTTAACAGCTGGCCTAACTAATCATTAATCAACTATGTTCAATATTCAGTACACAGGCTATATCATACATGCATATATACTAACATACATGGGCTAGAGGCCCCTAGCTTTCATGGGCCCTAGGCGGTCGCCCTGCTGCCCAGGCCCAGGGCCGGCCTTGGACCATACGTCCTAGTTTCAAAATCTTGCCATGCTTACATGATTTAATTCCCCAATTCAGCCTTGCCACTCTCTAATTCCAACTGTTCTAGATATGAAATATTTCATGCCTTGCCACTCTCTAATCCCAACTGTTTGATACTCAACTAGTCCATTTTTCTATATGTTACTAGTGGACAAAATGGTGAAGGGTTATCAATTCATATCCTGCTGTTCTATTGCTTGGTGCTACTGCTATTCGCCTATGTGGGGATATTGGTTGTGTGGTGTGACGGCAAAAAACTTAGGAAAACCTATCCTCTTCCTTGGATGGCTGGTCATCTTATCCTCCTTTGCTTCTCTTTTACCACTCCTTAATCAAGGGAGTAGCCTCCTCCCTATTGGTTGGAAATGGCCGCCCATAATTCTGTTACTCTTGCTGCGACTACTTGAGGGCGTGCAATTCTGGCCATGCTGTTTGCACTATTTGATGTTTGACTACGCTAGGATGGCAAATGTGGCTTCCTTCCTGGTGGCCTGGTGGCCCAAGTGTGGCTTCTAGGTGACTCATCGGAATTTGTCCTTGCAATGTTGCCATGGATGGTTTAAACAGGCTTGAGCTGGTTTTGGTTACCTAATGGTGGTTTGAGATGGATTTGTAGGTGATTAGTCAGACCATAATACCCGTTTATTAGTGAGAGGTGCTGACCAGTCCTAGACGGTCTCGATATCTCAGAGAGGTAAAAGAATAGATACTATACGATCTATGGGTTTGATGACATACTATAATTAAATTCTATTTAGTTTTGCTTGAGTTATTACCATTTCTTTTCATCCTTTTTTATGCATGTTACCAAAATATACAATTCCTCCTACAAGTTGTGTTGTTGTAGTTCTGGTGTTGATGTATTTACGTACCTACTATTATAGATGTTGTTGTAATTTTAGACGAATATGTACTTACTTACGTACTCTCTCTGTTCTTTTTTACTTGATGTTTTTTATTTTTTTGCTGAAACCCAAAATTGATAATTCATTGGGGCGTAACCCTCTTAGGGATGCACCATATCAGGACCCGGGTGTGGTGATAAATGAGCAAGGACTGGGACGTCACTCCCTTAGTGATGTGCTACATCAGCGCCCAGATGTAGTGGAAAATGTGCAAGGTCTTTACACTTTACTCGACAGTACGAGGGGCAAGGAAGCTAGCCAAGGAGAGTAGGATCTGTCTAGGTAGTTAGAATGTAGGCTCCTTAACAGGTAAATTAAGAGAGTTAGTTGATATGATGATTATGAGGCGTGTAAATATCTTGTGCGTTCAAGAGACTAAATAGATGGGTCAGAAGGCAAAGGAGGTGGAACATACTAGCTTCAAGTTGTAGTATACTAGAATAGAATAAAATAGGAATGGAGTGGGCATCTTAATCGATAAGCGCCTCAAGAGCGGAGTTGTCGATGTGAGAAGACAAGGGGATATGATTATCCTAGTCAAGCTAATATTTGGCAACTTGGTTTTGAATGTTGTTAACACATATGCTCCACAAGTAGGTTTGGATGAGGCTACTAAGAGACAATTTTAAAAAGATCTAGATGACATGGTTAGAAGTGTGCCTAATAGTGATAAGCTTTTCTTAGGAGGCGATTTCAATGGTTATGTCGGTACAACTAGTGGATGGTTTCGGAGGATGCATGGGGGGTTTGGTTATGGTGATAGGAACCAAAAGGAGAAGATATCTTGAACTTTGCCATAGCCTATGATTTCATGATATCTAACACCTTTTTTTAGAAAGAGATAGTCCTATTTAGTTACCTTTAGCAGTAGTTAGCATTCTAGCCAAATCGATTTTGTCCTTGTTAGGAGGGACGACGAACGAGCCTACATAAATTGTAAAGTTATACCTGGAGAGTTTGTTGTCTAGCAATATAAGTTGGTATTCTCTGACTTTTTATTTTAGGATACGGGTTCAACAGGCTAAGGTCGCCAAAGCTATGAGAACGAAGTGGTCGAAACTCAAAGGGGATGCCCCACAGGCGTTTAAGGAGAGGATGATCGCGGAAGGGATATGGAACGTGGGAGAAACAAATAATATGTGGATAGAGATGGCAACTCATATTAGGAAGGAGGCTACAATGGTGCTTGGAGTGACCCAAGAGGCAAGATGCGAACCTAAAGACACTTGGTGGTGGAACGAGAAAATACAAAAAGGCTATCGAGAAGAAGAAGATATGCTACAAGCATATGCATCATGATAGGAGCGACAACAACGTATATAAGTACAACACAACAAAAAAGAATGCAAAGAAAGCAGTGAATGAGGCATAGGGAAAGGCTTATCAAGAAATTTAGCAGAAACTAAGTACAAAGGAGGGTGAGAAGTATGTCTATAAGATGGCTAAACTTCAAGAAAGGAAGACAAGAGATTTCAACCAAGTTAAATGTATCAAAGACGACATTAAAGGGCTTTTAGTGAAAGACGATAAGATCAAGGATAGGTGGAGAGATTACTTCGATGAGCTGTTCAATTGAGACAATGAGGACAACATGATTGAACTATATGATGCTTTTGATGACAACGATAGGCAGTTTCTTCAAAGAATTCAGGAGTCAAAAGTAAGAGTGGCCTTAAAAAGGATGAACGTGGATAAGGCGTTGGGGCCTAATAACATTTCTATCGAGGTATGGAAATACCTTGCAGAAGTGATGATCGTTTGGCTAACTAATTTGTTCAATAGTATTTTTAGGTCGAACAAAATGCTTAACGAGTGACAGAGGAGCACATTAGTACCAATTTTCAAAAATAAATGAGACATTCAAAGTTTTACTAATTATAGAGGAATTAAGCTCGTAAGGCACATAATGAAGCTTTGGCAACGAGCGATTGAGCACCGTTTAAAAAGAGTGACTAGCGTGATGATAAACCAATTTGGTTTTATGCTTAGGAGGTTGACCATAGAGGCGATTTTCTTGGCACGACAGTTGATGAAGAGGTATAGGGAGCAAAAGAAGGATCTTCACATGGTGTTCATCGACTTGGAGAAAGCCTGTAACAACGGTCCAAGAAAGGTCATGTGGTGAGCACTCTAAAGGAAAAAAGTCCCAACAAAGTATATTACTCTAATCAAGGATATGTATGAAGATGTTGTGACTAACGTCAGAACATGTGGTTGTGATACTAATGACTTTCCTATTACGATAGGACTGCACCAAGGGTCAGCGTTGAGTCCATGCATTTTTGCCCTAGTGATGGACGAGGTCATGCAGGACATACAAGGGGATTCCCTTGGTGTGTGCCTTTTGCTGATGATGTAGTACTAGTTGATGAGAGTAGGATAGGTGTTGATAGGAACATAGACTTGTGGAGAAAGACATTAAAATCAAATGGCTTTAGACTTAGTAGAACAAAAATTGAGTATATAAGATGTGATTTCAGCGGTGCTATGGCACAATACCACAGCAAGGGTCATTAAAGACGATTCAAAACCATCATCACAGACGATTTTGACCCGTCTAAAATTATGTGTCTGTGATAACAGGTGGCTATCATAGACGGCTCTCGAACCGCCTGTGATAAGATACAACACAGACGGTTTTAGTTAAAAACCATATTTGATAGTGTAATATCACAGACGGTTCTAGTTAAGAACTATCTGCGATAGTCTATTACCACGAACGGTTCTAGTTAAGAATCATTTGTGATTGTGTTCTAGCGTCCTCATAAATAGACCTTATTTAGTTCATCAATATTCTTTGATTGCGCTACAAAATAGCGCAATCAGATAATGCAGATGAACCAAAGCAGACCTATTTATGAAAACAAGATCATCGTACAATAAACATTGTCACCATATTTTCATCCTGCAATAAAATATGGATTTTAACAAGGGCCGAAACCCTAGACACCCATTCATCATCACAAGTATTAAGGCATCAACAATTACTTTTCACACACACGAGCATCAAGATTTACATGGATGAAACCCTAGCCATCCAAAAATTTTGGATGGGGGATATATCACCGACGATGAAGGAGAGGCGGCGACAGCGTCACCGTTGTGTCATTATGGTGACACTGCACAAGACACTCTTACGATACTTATGACAAGAGTGTCTTGTGTTGTGAACCGTGGCGTCACAACTGGAGGTGGAGGAGCTCACGGCGGTAGTTGGTGTCGTCGAGGGGACATGGCACATTGTTTTGGGTGAGGAAGCAGGAATAAGGAGTGGATGAACTAGAAGCAGCAGGAAATGTCCTCATCAGTGTTGGTTCTTAGAATAAAATTGGGGGAAGGAAGAGGGGAGTAATAAGGGGCGAGAGGTGGGAGGAGACCAGTATCTGCCATTCGATGCGGAGATAATGGATAGGTGAGATCGAAATCCTGGGAGAGATGCCATAGATCGGTGATGTGGCATTATCATAGACGGTTTGGATTAAAAACCATCTGTGATGTATGCTGACATCATAGAAGATTTTAATCCTAACCGTCTGTGATATTCAAAACAAAAACCGTCCGTGATAAGTACAGACATCACAGACAGTTTTTGTTTTGAATCGTTTATGATATTATTACAGACGGTTCAGAATAAAAACCGTCTGTGATAAGTAGGTCATTACATATGATTTTTTTCCATCGCGGTGAACTTAGATGGTCTATCTTGTAAAACCGTCTGTGGTAACTTTATCACTGATGGTTTGTTTGAACCGTCTGTGATGAGGCGTCTAGGATGACCCTTTTTGTAGTAGTGGCAGATGATGAAAATGTTAGTCTAGACGGACAAGTAGTACCTAGGAAAGACACTTTTCGATATTTGGGATCAATGCTACAGTGGGACGGCGAGATTAATGAAGATGTGAGCCATATGATAAGAGCGGGGTGGGTTAAATGGCACCAAGCATCGGGTGTCTTGTGTGATAAAAAATCCCTCAAAAGTTAAAGGGTAAGTACTATAGGATGGTGATCAGACCTGTGATACTATACAGAGTGGAATACTGGGCGATTAAAAGATAACATATACAGAAGATGAGTGTAGTAGAGATGAGTATGTTGTGGTGGATCTATGGTCACACAAGGCGGGATCAAATACAGAATGATGATATACGTCATAGGGTGGAGGTAGTAACAATTGAAGAAAAATTTGTCCAGCATCGCTTGAGGTGGTTTGGACATCTTCAATGGATGCCTCCTGAGGCACCGGTACATAGTGGAATTTTAAGACATACCAGAAACGCAAGAAGAGGCAAAAGTCGACCAAGGCTGACATGGGAGGAAGCAGTTAAAAGAGATTTGAGGGATTGAAATGTATCCAAAGAATTAGCTTTTGATATGAGCACATGGAAGTTAACGATCTACGTACTGGAACCATACCATAAGAAGAAGATTTAGATGTAGTGTTTTAGGCTCTCTGTTCATATGGTAGGATGCAGACTGAGAGTTTTTGCTTGTAGGTTTTATTACAAGGCTCTTATTTCTTTGACCTTGACGAGATTTCATTCCTAGCCTACCCTAACTTGTTTGGGACAAAATGTTTTGTTGTTGTTGTTTTTGACTTTGCATGGTCTTTGGAGATGCAACTTTGACCATTAATTTTTATAACTTTACACTAAGATATACTAATAAAACTATAATATTTATTCAATGGACAAAATAACATATTATTCAAGAGATCATAAACATAAAAGTGATACAATAATCTCCATGATTGCCTCTAGGATATATCACTAACAAATACATGCTACAAAACGGTATAGATTTGTTTTCCTCCCCAATATGGTCGTAAGGTTTTGAGGGAGCGTCGCACAAACCCCTTTGGGTTCTCCTTTAGCACTCAAATGTACGGGTGAAAACGGATCGGATGGTGCCCAAATCACGTTCGTATTCGTATTTATACATGAATATGAACATGAATCCAAATATTCTCATATACAAATCAAATATTGTAAATAATACAAATTTGAATCAAATATCTACTCAATTCAGTTGGATCCGGATATCCTTATAACTTATGTAGTATGAAGACATTAATGACATTTTATCCTCGTACAATCACGGTTAATCATTCTAATTCATTTACTTCACCTAAAGAAACGCAAATTCACGTTCAATTAAAAAACTTATCCAACTAATTAGTCGTATTGTAATAAAATATGTATATTGCTTCATCGAATATGAATACGGATAGTCTGGATAAAATAATATTTCGGATGGTAAAAGTCCATACCATATTCGCATCCATATTTTTTATGCGAATTCGAATACGAGTAGGATGAAAATTGTTAATCAGATGGGAAATTTTATACCATATTCGCATCCTATCGAATATACCATATTCTCATCCTATCGAATTACGGATAATTCGTATCCACTTTTCACCCCTACTCAAAGGGCCGCCATGTGTGCATGACAACGAAGCGACAACTGTGTGCAAATTGAAGAGCCACATGAAAGCAAAGGATAAACTAGACAAACTCAGGTTTGTAGTAAATTATAAGAGAGTAGTCTTGTAGTCCTGTTCGTATTGGCTTTGGCTTCTGCTTTTTGTTTAGAGAAGCCAAAGCCATATGAACGCCCTGGTTTCTATCAGTCGCTACTATTCATCAGCCACTATTTTGCACTTTCGTATGTTATAATATACTTTGTATTTTATTATATCATAATTCTATAAGTCACATGGTAATCCGAATGTTGAAGTACCTTTCGTTGCACCGTAATTTGCTCTCTTTCTTACATAATGCACTCGGCAAAATGCCAAAAGTTATAAGCTAATACGAACGTCCTAACTTCTATAAGTTATTTCTATTAACTACTACTATTCATCAGTCATAATTAAAATCTATCAGCAAGCCAATGTGAACGGACCTATAGCGTATACAGTTTTCCTTTATATAGAGGGTGTCTGGACGTCAAGATGGCAATAAGCTCTAACACACCAGACAAAATGGTAACTTACTAAATAAGACGACAAATATATGCCACACAGTTTAGCATGTTTTCCAAAAAAAAAAAAGGTTACAAGTTAATTCCCGACCATCGTAAGTATCTTAAGGTCTAAAAAAGTCCTACATGTAGTTTCCTATTAAATTTAACAAATCAACATTAATAAAGTCCATCTAAAAACATTAAAATAGAGTCGCTAACATGTGAGAAACATACAACAATAACCGGTTAATACTCCATCACTAAACATAGGTCATTTGGGATAATGACACCATCTCCAAAGTCCTGCTTTGGTTGCTAATTTTTATCATAATATATTGTTACAGATAAAAAAATGAAAGTGTGTATTCACATTTTAAATTTTGCTCTTGAGATAAATTCTTAATTTTATTGAAATTTTGATCTACTTGTCTGTTATATCTAAATCTTTTAGGTAAATAGCTATTGTTATCTTATACTTTCGATGCTATTTGAGAAAGAGATAAACAAAACGGTGAAAAGAAAAACTAAAAAGGACGTAAAAATTTTGACAGAAAACAAAACCAATTTTCTAGAGGTTTCGTAGAACTTCTACGTTCATAAAGGATCCTTGAGTCAGCTGACTTGACTGCGCGCCCCTCTCCCCTAGTCCTACTACGTTCCGCAAGTCAACTCAGTCTAATTAAAAGTGGTACATCTCAGTCCACTCCACGTATGATACAACTTATAGCATATTTCCCCCGCTGCAAAAGATTTCCTACTACCATGATGTTGCAGAATTTTAAGCGTAAATCTATTAAGGTACAGATGGGCTATACTAGCGCAGATTAAACTTTTTCTACCATGTAAACCAGAAAGCCATATGAGTAAAAGATCATAGATCACTACCACTAGACGCGGAGTGCAGCGGAAGTACGGTTGAAGTAGCTGATTCAACGAATAGCGTGTCGGTGTAGCGGTAGTAGTCGAACGTCCTCTGTCCAAATGTCTCCTCCTCGTGATCGTCCCGATCAGCACCGCAGTCATAGCAGCGCCTCTACCGAAATTCACACGTTCAGGGATGGAGCACCGTGCGTTGATGTGGTAGTACCAGTGTGCACGGTAGGGGATACGAGAGGTGGCGGCTAGGGTTTCGACAGGTGTGTTTTCAGAGGTACACCCCTCAGCCCCCGCACCTCTCCTTATATAGCCTCCAATCGGATATATATCCGATACGAGTAGAGATCAAATCCCACTCGGAAACTATCATCTAACCCATTATCGTTCCGGCCCATTAAGTGTGTGGCCCTGTAGGTTCATGTGTATTTGGCCATGGGCCGGAAACTCCTTTCCGGCCCAGCGGCCCCTAGCAGGACATAACGACCCCAAACACATATAAAGATCATATCGGACGAACCTATATAATACTTATGTACCGATCCCTTTGCCACATGATACCAGATCAAACTTAAAACAAGAAACGTGCGATCATATGATAGCTCGATCCTTCACTCGAATCTGTAGAGGATTACTTAGTTGTGATTTACTCCTCAACCACATTTGGCATGTCCATGCACTTTCTTAATCCAACCACATCGAGGGGCCTAGAGATATCTCTCCTGTTATATAGGAGGGGCAAATTCCATCTTGATCGCTCATATTCCTCTGCATGTTTCATAGCAAACCTGAAATCTACCTTTATTACCACCCAGTTACGGAGTAGTGTTTGATAACCCCTAAGCAAACTATTACACATGTAGGAAACAATGATAACCTCAGGTCTAAGGATCCTACATACACTATGTATGAGACCAACTGATGACACTTAAGAATATAACAATTCTCGCAGTATCTCATGATAGGTCAATCCAACATCATGTTCTCTAACACGTGTTCACATTATTGATTTGATATCTCATATCCATGATCTATGAAATATGATCATCCATTAATACATGTACTGATCTATAAATATTAATCGTTCCACATAATGATATAAGATTAGGGATAATTTAGAATAACATCAAAATATGAATAAAGAGTTTCACGAATAAGTCACATACTTGTTGATCAATATGAAAGATATTTATTCAAGAGACAAAATAATATTTTATTGAAATATTCATAAACATAGAAATGATACAAACATCTTCATGATTGTCTCTAGAGCATATCACTAACAAAACCCTACGAGGCTATCCCTCGCATGCTAGCCTCCAAAAAGTTGCTTTTCGTTGAGTGGAATCTTTTTTATGTATACTACATGCTGCTTACATTTAGGCTGTGTTTATTTGAGTTTTAGCTTTTATCTTTTAGTTTCTTAAATTCGCCTGTTTCTAGCATTTTAGCTTTTTAGGTTTTTAATCTTTTCTTTTTTTCTCTATTTCTTTTCGGCATCTATGATGATGTAACTTTTATTTATTTGTTTTAATTTAATTATGCCGAAAAACTCACCGCAGATACATTAAAAAAAACCTCAAACAATGTCAAAAAAAAGGCTAAAAACTCATAGCTAAAAGCTAAAATTTCTCTCAAAATGTCCAATTTTGCCCCTCCCTTGAGGAAAAGATGGGTGAAAAAGACCCTGATTGCCACAGATGTGCGCTAGTCTGGACAGCAGCAGCGGCAAGCAGCTTGTGCTGAAAGCTCCTACATACTACCACAGTTTCCAGTATAACACTAGCAACTACTACTATTATAGTGTACTACGGTATCCCCTCCATTGAATAGCACAGCCAGGGTCTGAGTCAGCAAAGTGTGCTCTTGCTGATGCTACGTATTCCCAAAGATAATCTGACAATTATATGATGCTTTTAGCCAAAACAAACTTAGAAAGCAAAACACTAGTAGGGATTATATATATATATATATATATATATATATATATATATATATATATATATATATATATGACGCTGAAATTGGGCACCAAGGTGCCCGAGCACCTTAATTTCAAATGCGCGAATTCAACCCAAATTCGGGTATATTTTTTGAAAATATCAGTTTTAAGGTATATACCCATCTATAACAATTCAAATGAAACATATACCTTTGAAAAAATATACTCGAATTCAAAGTTTTGAACGAATTTAGATCACATGCTTTGCTGATTTATATATAATCAGCACATACCTACAATCAAACTATCAATAAAAAGGACAACTACAGTTCAAATTTCAGTTCGAACTTGTTTGAACTAGTTAGTAAACTAGTTAAACTTGATATCCAAGAAATTTTAAAATTTTTTACACGTGATACATACCTATTTTAGACTTATAGTGTCCGGGCACCAAGGAGCACTCATTATTCCTTTCCATATATATAAGCTCTCCAGGTGGGAGCCACGTGTTTCTCCAGAGACACGTGGCAGCATCTCGCGAGGGCTCCCATATAATTCCTTTCCATATAAAACTAAGACGGGAAAAAGACGGCGAGGAGGAGCAGAGCAAAGTCCCACAAGTGTGCCGGCGCTGGTAGGCATAGCGTCTTCGCGCGTAGAGAAACATCTATTATTATTTGGGGCGGTGATTATGACTACCTTTTGGTCATTTCAATCGCTTTTTTTTTTACATCGAATGATTCGTGCAATCCGCTGCCGGAATATTTTAATGCATCGCATACTTCCGCGTATCATTTGCCACACACAAAAAAGAAGGAATAACGACCTAAAACACGATTACGGGGTCACGAATAATGGTCGGTGTAGTGGTTTCGGGGTGGGCTCTATGACACCCCCTGTTTGCTCATAGTTTTGTTTAGGAATATTGCTGACCCACGTGGCCCAAAACCAAGAAGAAACTTGTGAGAATCCAAAGATATTTCACCTTGGGTAACTAGGATCCGTGGAAAGTTTTTTTTATATAAAATAATCCTTTTTGAGAGCCATTTTATTAATAACCCTCCTAACTTTATTTATAAATATGACACTTTTTGCTACATCAGCCTGGCGTGGACGTGGCAATGTGAACGGACTCGCTCGTTTAGGCTTCATGTTCTGGTTTTTCACTACTAGTTTACTAATCCTTAATTTTGTCTTTTTTTTAGTTTTTTCGTTTTTTTAGCTTTTTGCCTTTTCTTTTTCAGTATTTGTTTGTATTATCCGTGATTGGCTAACATATTTTTTCTATTTTTATTTTTTTTAAATTTAATTATGCTTAAAAAGCCACCAGCAGATACACTACAAAATAAATCAGTTACAGTGCCAAAAAAATCATAAGCAAGATTATATTAGCCGAAGTATTGTTTGCCACGCTACGGATGGTAGCGTGACCAAAGATTAGCTTTGAAAATATATAGATGAAAAGTTATTAATAAAAATAAATTTAAAAGAGAGTTAAATAATAAAAATTATTCGAATCCGGGCGAGCGGAAATATCCAACTGTTATCACGGCAACCCGAAAGGAAGGCCTCCGGCTAATCACACCTCAGTTCTAACCTCTTGACTTCGAGACTAGGGATATAGCTATGTAAAAGACATCTATAGCTCGTGGATTGTTGAAAATCTGGTATTTTTAGCTGAAAATAAACAATAGTGTTTAAAAGAAATGATTTTTTAAAAAAAATAAGTGGCGGAAAAAATAAAAGAGATATGTGCGCGAGATCGAAGCGAGAAAAATAAAGTACATGATATATCCATAACCCTTGTATTATCCTCAGAGTAAAACAACAGTAAGAAAAATAAAACAACTGTTTTGAAAAACAGAAACTTCGTGTTACGGTGTTACCTTCTAACTTCTTGGAGCCGATATGAATCTCTCTTAGAAGCTAAAAACAAAAGCTTCGGATTAGACATGACACCTTTTTACGGATTGAAATTTATCGGCATCGTTTCCGATCCTTTTAAATTTGATTTATGATTATACTGTTTATAGTAACTAATTTTTAAATAATGTGTTTTTTAATATGGGACTAATAAAAAAATTTGTAGTAAAAAGTATACTGAGTTCAGTTGTACCGACCAAAATCGCATACGACTATTTTCCTCTGCGTACTGTCTCTCACGAACAACTAAAATTTAAATATTTAAATCATAAGTCATAAATCATCGGTCTAAAAGAATTCATCCTATGTATGAGCTTCTAGGTCAGTTTTGGTATTCTCTAACGTGCATAGTATAATTGGTACATATGCCTTATAATTATTTCGATGAAATTATTGATTTCTAAGCACACTCTTGGAATATATAAATATATCCTCGTCAGGTATTGAGGTTCCTGATATTAGTATATCAGTGTATTTTAACAGTAGAAGTTCGTGATATACTGATATATATTGATGTTAGAGTTTTGATCTTTGATCAGGTAAAAGCTGTTAGGTGATACTTGAGATTAATTTGATGCAATAAATTTGCTACCTTTTCTTTTTTACTTTGCTCGATTGTGACGGCCAATTTCTGATCGAACTGTAACTTGATATGATGAGAAGGTAAACAGTAAGGAAATTTTTGCTGCTTTTTGTTTATGAACTCTCACCAGGTGGGATATATAATGGAATCTTCAACGTCACCAAACTAAAGGTTAACCCTAGATGAAGATAGGTGAATGTTTGGTGAGTGTGGAATTTCTACTTTTTTTTTATTAATCTCGAGTACTATTTTTGGTTCGCCATTGCACTCGTGGAATGACGTGGGTGTAGTGTGCCACTTGAACTCACTGTTGAGTGCTGAGGTATATTCACACAAAAAAAGAAACTCACTGTGGAGGTAAACTTTGCAGACCTTTTTGTTATCATGATATACATAGGTAAGAGAAATCCTATACCACCCCCAACACTTTTTTTTTTCGTTGCGACGAACCCAACACTCTTTTATAACTTTGAATATATATTTTCCTTTTGTTGTATGGTCATGTTAGCCATGATATGCATCTAAAATGCATCTCGGTCATGGGTCAGCTGGGCGTATAAGATGCCAACACGATATAAGCGAGATGAGCTAGCCCCAAATATTATTGTACCGTATAGCTGTACGTAGATATCTTGCCAGGCAAATTCAGTGGCGTAATGGCGTTGCTCAAAAAAGAACAGGCCAAGTTGATTGGACCATTCCCATCAATCATACATGGAAGTTAGTATCAGCCACCAACTACTCTCTGTTTTTTTTTCTCTCTTCATAATACAAAGCGATATTTACAAACGGCACGAGGTACTAGTAGGCATATAGCCATATGAGGCCTACGAAAGCAAAGTGGCACGAACCAAGCAAGCCGGACCAGACCCATGTTAGGTCCATGGAAGCTTATGGAAAAAAAACTAAAGGAGAGTTAGTCACCGTAGGGTACATCAAATTAATTAGGTTTACTCACATTAGACCTACATCCACAGCGGCACGTACATATACTTGGTCCTAGCTAGAAGAGTCATGCATGTGTTGACGACTCTAGCTAACTTGTACATTTATATCAGCTTTTTTGTCTGACAAAAGGGCGAAGGAGCTTGTAGCTCTAGAATAGGAGACGAGGAGGACCTACCCCTCCTTTTTTTTGCCTGCGTGAAAACTCCAGCTTGAAGAAGTAGCTGTTGCGTAATGTTTGTAGTCGTCCTTGATCAGCCGTTGAAAAACGCAACAACTAGATGAGGCACTCCCAATAGCTCATTCAAGAGAGCTCTGAGTTGCAACCACCAGCTCTTCCTAGAGCATACAAAAAGAAGGTACTTCAATTGCCTCAGTTGTGATCACAGAGCTCACTCCTGGAGAGCCCTTCAAGGTGGTGTTCAACATGGCTTAAGCTTATTTTTGCACTATTCATAATTTCATCTTTTTTTTGAATTATTAACTTTTTTTGAGCTTTTTTGTCGGTTCTTTTTTTCTCATATTCGTTTGCGTTGTCTGTGATGGACTAACATATTTTTTATATTTTTTAAATTTAATTATGTTAAATAAGCCTCTCTCATTCATGATATTTTTCGATCACTCTGGTGTTTTCATCCATAAGCTTTCAGCTTTCAGCCGAACCGATCACCACCAGTGCTTTTGCTGCTGTGCTCTGGCCATAAAGCCAGAGAGTGCTGCCGCCCAAGGTTCCCCTCGCCCCTCTTGCATGCATAGCTACTCTAGCCCGACCACGACTACTGGCCCAGCCACTCGCCTAACAGAGGACACCTCTAGGGCTGTAAAAAAGCTCGAAGCTCACGAGCTACTCAAGTTCGGCTCGGTCTAGGCTCGATTCGAGCTCGGTTCGAACTTTAAACGAGCTAAACTCAAGCTTGATCTCGAGCTCGCGAGCTTTACCGAGCCGAGCTCGAATAGTTCGCGAGATCCGATTCAAGCTTAAATAGTAATACATATTAATTTTTACCGAGCTTACTCGAGCCGAACTCAAGCTTGAGCTTTTCTTATTGTTGAAAATTAGTGTATATTTGAATTATTTTGACTATTATCGAGCTTACTAGAGCCGAGCTCGCACTTAAAATTTTCTTATTATTGAAAAATAGTGCATAATAAATTATTTTAATAGTTATCGAGCTTCACCGAGCCGAGCTCGAGCCTACTCGAGCTTAGGCCGAGCCGAACTCGAGCCCAGGTTCAAGCTCGGACCCCAACTCGAGCTCGGCTCGAGCTTCTACCGAGCTCGAGCCTGGAAGGCCAAGCTCGCTCGAGCTCGGCTCGTTTACAGCCCTAGACACCTACATCATCCCCTCAATCAGGGAGCTACAAAAGAGTGAAGCCTACTCGGCCGTCGTCTGGCTAGGCAAAACAAGGTCCGAGACAGAGCTCCGCACTATCGTTGAAGATTTAAGGAGGAGGTTCAACCTAAGGTCCTATAACTTCTCAGTGCACCACCACTACCTTGAGAACTTCCGCGTCAACTTCAAGCACAAGCACCACAGAGATGAGGTGACCAGCCTCCACAAGTTTGACTTACACAACCTCGAGTTCCATATGAGGCCTTGGAAGCTGCTTCGCCATGCCTTTGGAGCATCTCTAAGGTTCCACGTGCGGCTGCGTCTGGAGGGCATCCCATTGCATGCATGGAACAAGGAGGTCGCTAGAAGAGTAATTGGCAAGAAGTGCTCGCTTGACTAATCGACGAAAGATCACTCCAGTAGGAAGATGCGCGTACGCTCGACCTGTGGACAAGGATGGTGAATCCCAACTCCATACCTCAGGTAACCTGGCTCATCTTTATTGACAGATCTCTTGATGCTTCGTCATCAGGTCTACAGACTGATACAACTCAGCCTGAGCGTTGCAAAGAAGGGACTCACCATCAGGATCCTCCTACACCTGGACTTCATCGAAGACTTCTTGGCTGCCCATTCGATGCTGACCTCGGCACAACCAACTATGTGCCTTTCAAGCCCACGAAGCATGACCTGTCCTGGCATTCTGTGTTGTTGACGGCACCATCACACCAATGAGATCACCTGGCAAGACAGGGGCGCCACTAGCACCTCCTGCCGTAACAAGCTTGGGAAGTCGACCCACAAAGCGTGCCGCGATGATGACAAGTAACATAATAAGCGATATCAGAGCGATGACGATGACCATCATCACCAACGCAAGCACAACCAGCTGGGTCAGTGGAGACCTTCCACCCACGAGGTTGGCCGGCATGGGAAGTTGCACGCTCTAGAGTGCCTTTGTGACAGATCTCCATGGCCGCGCCACACCACAGGAGGAAACCACGAATGACAACACGACGAGTCGGCCGACCCTGTCATCTTTGGCTCTGTCGAAAACTGGCATGGCAACTAGCCAGTTTTTTGTCGACAAGAGTCTCAAAGAGTACATGGACTCCACTCTACAAGCGTTGTTTGCTTCCCACACTATGCTTCTTCGCCAAGAGCTGGCCGAGCTCCTTGAGAATAAACTCCATCAGTCCAAGGAGGGGGTGCAACACAACCGCCAGTTATGGCTCCGCAAGGCTGAGGAGTACCTAGGTGCAGCGAAAGATGCTAGCAACCAACTGCTCTTACCACTCCACCACGACGCGGTCTCCAACCACTACCCTATCGACCTGACTAGCTTAGCATGCTGCACTCCGGCATTGGTGGACAAGCTTGCAGCCTTAGCGCTTGCCCGCGACCAAGCTCAGCATCCATGCTCCACGACGACATCGCCCAAATTTGCTCATGCCGAGAAAATAGTTTCTAGCTTGCTACAACAAGACAGAACCAAGCTGTGCGCTGAGAAGATAGTTTCCATCTTGTTGCAATAGGACGAGGCCAACTTGTGCATCAATGCCTCACCTCCAGCGGTACTGCTCTCCGAGGCGGTAGTGTCTCCAACGGACACTACCTCCATGCTGCCTGCCATTGCATTCACACTAGCAGGTGATGCCTTTGAGGCTGCAACACCATCGATGCCTGCTGCTATGACGATTGCGGTCGTTGCCCTCACTATAGTGTCTTCGGTGGGCACTACCTCCATGCCACCGGCCGCTGCATTCATGTCAGCGGGAGATGCCTTCAAGGCTGCAATGTCACAAATGCCTACTGCGATGGCATTGGCCGTTACCTTCACTGAGCCAGTGACTATAGTCCCTACCTACCCTCCTCCACTGCTAGCACAGCAAGCTCAGCTCCCTCGCTCTTTTGAAGATATCTACTACAGTGCAACTATCCACAACACTAGCTATTGTGCTCGCCCTCGCACTAATGGTCACTGCCCCTAGGTGGAAATAGAGGGAAATGGCATCCCTCTAGTCCTTCAAATGCAACCACCACTACCCGGTATGTCACTCAGGGACAAAGGTTATCGTCATCAGCCACGATCAGCAATCTCGACACTTAGGGTGGCATCTACACTCAAGGCGATGACAACAACCTGCTGGCCAACATCTTCATGTCGCCTACGCCCTCCCTCCTGCCTGCACCTATGCCGACAGTGCCAACCAAGTGAGGCTGAATCCCAAACTTCACACCTCATTGCAGCGAACACCTAGTAACGAAGCGCTGCACCACCTCTCATAAAGTGTGCCTAGGAAGTCATAGCATGCAAGCTCCACATCCTTGAAGAAGAGTGGGCCATGACAGACCAGGCACTCAATCAGTACTTGGCCATGTTCAATGGACCATTACCATTGACGACCATACACACCCTCAACGCACTTTTCTCTTTCAACTCATAATAAGCTTCTCAGATCGATGACGCCTTGGTGGAACAAGCGGAAGTGGTGCAGTTGGAGCTTGAAGACGCGGCCACTCAGGCGGCTATGTAGTTAGAGTGCCACCTACCTGGCTATTCCTAGAAGGCCAACCCCACTACATGAGGCCTTCATCTAGTAGGAATTTTATCGGAGCAACTTGTGCTTTTGCTTCTGCCATCACCTTCCTCTGTGTGTACTTTGTTTGTTCTATTATGTGGATTGCACTGGCCATGCCACTACTAAACTGCTACCTAGTCATGCTATCATTACTTAACTACTTGCTAGTCTTGCCACTTTGCCTTCCTCTGGGTGTACTGCATGCAACCTGTACCGCCAACCCCTTCTATGGCCGACTTGCATAGCGTTGCTTCCCTCACTACGTTACCTCCTCGACTAGCAGGGCTCCATCTATGCAATGTCAGGGCATAATCTAACCATCATCTACTAGAATGCATCAAGACTCAAGGTCGATAAATCAGTCGTGTTCTTGATGGTGGTCACTTTTATCTACCAAACCCTGAGGTCTAAGGCAGAAAGTATATGGAGTGCGGGCCGTGCGACCATACAGGGCCCCCCAATTTCTAGGACCTCAAAAAATCAGCTCAACAGGAGAAGGCCCATGTATTCGTGTGAGGACAGAGCGCCAGATAGGGGTGAAAACGGATCGGGTACGGACGGATAATATCTCTACCATATTTATTTTCATATTTTTTTGAATACGGATACAAATACGGATAACTCTAATACGAATACAAATACGAATAATATTGAATACAGATACGGATCGAATACGAATCGAAACAAATAAGGTTACGAATATTTATCGGAACATAAAAATCCCTTAAACTATACATCCAAAATTAATGAAAATATATAAATAGTTCATTTTGTCAAAATATTCATGAAATCTAAACAAGCATAGTCTTTTTATCCATAATAAATATACCCAATAGTCGATCATAACATAACTACATAAGTAGCAACAACGTGCAATTCATGGAATACACATGATGACATAATATCAATTTGAACAAGCATAAGAACATTTCATTCCTCCATTTCATCCACCAAGTCCTCCATGATAGCAATTTAAATAAGCATAAGAATACTAGGTTTACTGTATCTGTATCCGTATCCGGTTTCGTATACTGGGCTAAAATCCAGGATATCCGGTTTTGTATTATCCGAATTATCCGTATCCGTATTCGACGGATACTAGGTTTGCTGTATTCGTATCAGTATCCGATAAAAAAATCCGTATCCATATCCGATCCGAGAACTATCCAAAAAAATCCGATCCGACACAACCCGTATCCGTATCCGTCCGGATCCGACGGAAACTATCCGATCCGTTTTCACCCCTAGCCCCAGAGCCTAGCTCGAGTCTGCGTGCGCGTCTTCGCGCGACGACTTCGTGTGCGTGGCGCTTCATATTCTCGGCTCCGAGCCCCGAGGCCCCCACGGCGTTTCGTATTCTCTCTTGTATTCGTGACTTCGTCAGTTCGTGTTCATCTCGTCTCCGCCGAGCGCCGGCCAGCCGGCTCGTCCAATGTCCATTCATCTAGGGTCGTGCCGTTACTTAGAGCTTTGAACAGGGCCTCCAAATTTCACGGCACGGCCCTGCTCCATCCTAACCTCCTTTTATATGTAGGAAACCGGCCATCTATACTCCTTAATAGATCATATCCACTACCACACTAATACTTGTGATTCTTCCGATTTTCCTAGTGCTTCCAGAAAATAGCCCAAATCAATAGCAATATTTGCAAAATCATTTCACCATTACACAAAACTTGTAATGGTTCATCATAACAGTATCCTGGATCTTCTCATATGGTCCTTCACAATTGTATACATATATGATTAATCTGCACTGTTATAACCCGGTTCTACAAAAATAAGTGGTGGAGATGTTTCTCTTTTTTCTTGATTAATACGAGAATTTCTAAGATTCTTTTTTAGGATTATTGAGAAATTTTTTTATCCTTAAAATAAAAGAGATGCTTTGAATCTCACCAATTGTTTTTATTTATATAGATTATAGGAAAATTTTGCTGGCTAGGGAACATTTGCAAATCTTAGTATCGCTAAAACACGGCGAACATGAGGCTGGTACGCGGGCTATGGGCCATGCACCTGGCACAGTGCCACATCCTGTAGATTTAACCGCACCATACATGTAATGGCACATCAAACCAAACCTGGAACGTGCCAAGAAACGACTGACCCTTCCGATTCATACCATGTTGCATACAATTCATACAAGGTGCCCCCATCTCGCATCATTTCACGCAGGTCAGGTATTCTCACCAGCAGACACAATACGAGACGCGAGCACATGCTCCTTTTAATATATACAGTCAACTAACGGCTAATATAGGAACCTAGCAAAACGCAAAATATGTACACCAGCTAGTAGTAGAGCATTAACCGTGTTGCTTGCTCTATCTCCAAGGCCTTGGGTTCAGTGACTAACATTTCCTGGTGGTCACTGACACTCGAGTTGTTCCATCCCTTTCATTCGATGCCTCTTTCGCCATTTCCATCTTCTCGCAAAGTAGCAGCTAGCTAGCTGCTAGTACGTACTGTACCACGCAACGCCTAAGAAATCCAAGCACAAGAGAGTTACGTACGTGCAGTGGGTGGCAAAGCAGCTTAGCACGCTAGAGCTCATCGCCATTGGCTCATCTCATGTATGCTTCATACTCCTCAGCCCAGGGGCGGAGATGGGCCTCGGGCCGGTGGGGCAACGGCCCGAGGCCCAGGAAAAATAGCAGTGAAATTTTTTTGTAAATATAACCCGAAAAATTATTGCACAGTGTATAGGCCCGAGTCTTATTGGCCGGCCCGGGACTATTCCCGGCCGGCCCGATTCCCACCGCCCACCTCGAGCCGCCCAACCGCGAAACAGGCCAAATCTTCCGCCTAACCCTAGCTCCAGCCCCAATCCCGCAGCGGCGCAATGTAGTCTCGTCTCGGCGGTCTCGCGACTCCTCCAGCCGCCTCTCCGCCTCAGCAACTCCGCCACGGCCGCCCACCGGCCAGCCCGCCTCCTCTCCGCCGCTCCCCGCATCCTCTCCGTCATCGCGGCACCATCCCCAACGGGCCACGGCCCCTCCTCTCCGCCCGTCCCGCCGCGCCTCCTCTTCGCCGCTCCGCCGCCGCCGCCGCCGCCCGCTACGACGCCTCCTCTTTGCCGCTCGCCGCTGGCCGCGCCGCCGCGACGCCTCCTCTTCGCCGCTCCCGCGCCGCGCCATCCTCCTCTCCGCCCGTCCGCCTCATTGCGACGCCTCCTCTTCGCTGGTCGCCTCCGCTGCGACGCCTCCTCTTCGCCGCCGCCGCGGGGGCGCGCCAATCCTCCTCTCCGCCCGCCCGCTGCGACGCCTCCTCTCCGCCGCCGCCGCCGCTCCGCCGTGGGCCCGTGGCCCGCCCGCCTCCTCTTCGTCGGCCGCAAAGACATTGCTCGCCGCCTCCTCTCCGCCGCGGCCACGGCGTGTGGCACCGCACATCCGCTGCCACGCCGATGCTTGAACTTAGTTTGGCACTTCAGTTGCTTTCCTCTGCAATTTGCTCACGTCAATGCATGCTATTGGCTCTTCTGATCTTGCCTTTCTTGCAGGTACATCCGTGGCTTGTGCCATCTGCGCGAGCAATCTCCCCGGCGACATCTGCGAGAGGGAAGTCGAGGATGTCTTCTACAAGGTTAGGTTTTTGGATTGATTGAGTTTACTTTACTCGTACCTTGTCCTAGTGCTTCTTGGCTATAGGAAAATGCCAGATCAACTATAATTTGCAATTTGAATTGCTTGAATTAACTGGAAGGTGGAGATTATAGTTTCTGTTAGAACAAAGAACTACTATTAGTTAAGGGATGGCTTGGACAAACTCACAAAAATACCATCTAAACCTAGAGGTTTAAGATCTGACGCTTTTCCATGACACGGCAATGCTATAGCCAAATCAAATCAGCCATCTTTACATGTGAAGTTTCAAATTGATGGTTGAAGGTTCTAGTCGAATTATAAATTTCTTAGTACTGTAAAAATAAAGGTTATGTTATACTTTTGTTATGGCTAAACGTTGATACAATTCGACGTAAGTTGTAGACTTATAACCCTTTAGTTTTGGGCCCGAGGCTTCATGAAATCCTGGCTCCGCCACTGCCTCAGCCCATGCATGGCATTGGAGGGAAGAAGGGTGCAAAAGTAGGCGTTTGTTTGGGTGTGGGGGGGAAGGGGGGGCGCAGGCGGAGCTGGAGCTGAGGCCATAACATAGATCAGCATGCAAGGGGGGAGGCCACACCCGCAGGCCAAAAGCTGGTAGACCGAGAAAGTTGCCTCCACTTTTCTCCCCCTCTGCTATTTTCTCTCTCATGCGTAGTTGCACAATACTACGGGTTATTCTTTTAAGCTGCCGCTTATAAATTTTAGCTATGGTTTATAAGTCTAATAAATAATAATTGGTAAGAGAAACCAAAATCAGTTGAAACGGCAAAAAAAAACATGCCATGACGACTACCACCATTGAGATGGATATCAGCTTCTCTCCTGCACCTCCTCGCGAGATGAGACTTCAACTCTCTTAAAAGGTGATGGCTTGACATGAGGAGGCTGGTGGATTATTAGAGAGAGAAGAAAAGAGGTATTCCCTCACCCTCCCTAACGAAGGAACGAATGCTCTCTCCCTCCCTCTCTCTGCAAGCAGCATGCACCAAGCAAGCAAGAGCACCAGTCCTTGGCATTGCCACAATGCTTCTTTCCTTTTTATTTTCTCTTTACAGGGATGGAGAGGGACCATGCATCATTATGCTCACATCCTTCATCAAAGGCTGGGTTCTCAGCCTCAGGTAGTCAGGTACTCTACTAGTCTCCTTTGATTGATGACCTATGATGTCACTGACAAGGAGGGGAAAAAAATAAAGCAGCAATGGCGATCAACTAGGCCATGCATGGCAGTGGTAAAAAAAGCCGCTCCTCGTAAGGACGTGGGAAGAGAGAGAGAGAGAGAGAGAGAGAGAGAGGAAAAGAGTAGCTCTCATCCCTTAGCTTAGCATGCACATAAGTAAACAGAAATGACTGGCAGGTTGATTTGTGTATCAATGGCGAAGCTTTGTAGTGTCAGAATCAAACACCCATAATTGCTTTCTCGACGATTGGTCAAAAAGACCGTGGCCCCGTCATGATTCCACCGCGACTGTGGCGCATTTCCAGGACGGAGGAACGCAAGCGAGCAGCTACCAAGCATCCCCAACACGCTCGGCACACATACATTTCTCCTTCTCTCTCTCTGTCTCCCTCAGCTCAGCTCCTCCCCTTTTCTTTCACTTTTTGCTGCTCGTAATCAGTCACAACTATCACTCGCAAAGTTACGCGACATTTCTATGCTCCCTCCCCGGCTTTCCTTCCTTTCACTTCCTAAGCCAGTGTCACAAGTAGAAAGGACCCTAGGCTCGTCAGAAATCACTATCTGAGGGAAGTGACCTTTTCAGGGCACTTGCTCCTGTTGCGCCTCGCTTCCCATTGGAACCCCGGCCCCGGCTGGCCGGACGGCCGGGTTAGCCCAGTGGTGTATCACATCGGGCTTCGCACCATCATCGGGACTCTCGTTGCCGGCCCGATGCAGAATCGACGGCTCAGATCAAAACAAGCCATAATTCTAGCATACGGGGGCTCTCCCCACCTCAATCTTAGCGGTTCGAGGTTCGCTTGAGCGGCTACAGAGGGTTGTTGGAACTAAGGCCCTGTTCAGCTGTGCAAAAGCCGGGTGGCTTTTCGCAACCGCTACAGTACCTAACTTTTAAACGGAGTATTTTTTAAAAACGGGGTCTACAAGTTAAACGTAGTACACGTTAAAAGCTTAACATCTGTACTGGCCAAAATTGCAAATACGTATCTGTTTTTCTGTAATCTGTACCGTAAACAGCCAAAATTCAAAAATTTCAGCTAAAAGCCATAAGCCGCAGCCAAAAAGAACTTAAGCATCCCGGCTCTCAAAACTGCAGGAGGCAGAAGAAGAAGGGGTCTTTAGAAGCGTCCGAGGAGCAGGAGTTCGTCTGCAAGCCGTTGTCGGTTCATAGTCGTCTCTGAGTCCAATTCACATTTAGTATTCGATTGTGATTGTTTTCTTGTACAGAACTTGCTATAGTTACATGTACTGCTACTACTATAAATTGAGGAGAAAAAAGGGAACGAAATTGCCCTAACAAAAATCATTGCTTTGCATCTTGTGTTCGTCTGTTCTGAATTGTCCCGGAAGCGCTACATTATTTTTCGGTCCGACCACCGTTCATCGTCCGGTGTGACCGCTGCCGCCCGGTCTGACCGTCGTATTGCGCCCGGTCTGACCGCCGCTGTGATCCCAGTTTGACCGCATGAGTTCCTCCGGTCCAACCATTGTGACAGGAGAAGATTCAGACGAGATTGAAAGATTCAAGCAACAGATGATGTCTGAATTTGAAATGAGTAACCTCGGTTTACTCAATTATTATCTCGGGATCGAAGTCAAATAAGGGGAAGAAAGCATCACGATCAAGCAAGAAGATTACGCCAAAAAGCTGCTTACGAAGTTTGGGATGATCGATTGCAATCCCACGAAAATCCCCATGGAGCCGAGGTCACAACTGAACAAGGATCCGGATGGAGAACCGATGGATGCCACGCAATACCGAAGTGCCATCGGTTGTCTTAGATACCTACTTCACACCCGGCTAGACTTGTCTTTTGCAGTTGGCGTGCTGAGTAGGTTCATGGAGAAGCCCACGGTGATGCATCAAAAGGCAATAAAATAGGTCCTTCGATATGTGAAGGGTTGATGAGCTATGGTCTTGTGTATCCTAGAGGAGGGGATCCAGAAGCAATCACCAGGTACATAGACATTGATTTGGCCGAAGATAATGATGACCGGAAAAGCACTGGAGGTATGGCATTTTACATCAATAGGTGTTCAGTGTCTTGGAATTCTCAGAAGCAGAAAACGGTTGCTTTGTCATTATGTGAAGCTGAATTCATGGCAGCAACGGCGGCTGCGAGCCAGGCATTATGGTTAAGAAGCTGCTGGGAGAAGTGACCGGGAACAAATATGAAGCAGTGAAGCTATTTGTTGATAACAAATCGACGATTGCATTAATGAAGAATCTCGTGTTACATGGACGCAGAAAACATATCGATATGAGGTTCCACTTCATTCGGGAATGTGTCGAGAAGCGACAGATTGCTGTGGAGTTCGTATGCACAGATGAGCAGCGAGCCGATCTGCTAACAAAGGCTTTGCCGGCATCAAAGCTAGCAGTGATGAGACACCAGCTGGATGTTCGTGATCTCGGGACACATCAGGATTAGGGGGGAGTATGTTGGAACTAATCCTGGAGCATCCCGGCTCCCAAAACTGCAGGAAGCAGAAGAAGAAGGGATCTTCAAAAGCGTTCGAGGAGCAGGAGTTCGTCTCCGAGCCGTTGTCAGTTCATGGTCGTCTCCGAGTCCAATTCACATTTAGTATTCGATTGTGATTCGTTTTCTTGTACAGAACTTGCTATAGTTACATGTACTGCTACTACTATAAATTGAGGAGAACACGGGGAACAAAATTGCCCCAACAAAAATCATTGCTTTGCATCTTGTGTTCGTCTGTTCTGAATTGTCTCGGAAGCGCTACAGTATTTTCCAACAAAAATCATTGCTTTGCATCATTGCTTTGCATCTTGTGTTCGTCTGTTCTGAATCGTTCATCGTCCGGTGTGACCGCTGCCGCCCGGTCTGACCACCGTATTGCGTCCGGTCTGACCGTTGTTGTGATCCCGGTCTGACCGCAGGAGTTCCTCCGGTCCAACCGCCATCCTCCCGTCAGGCTACAGTAAGTTTGCTGCCTCTGGTCTGAAGACGTTGGTCTAAAGTTTTTAGGCCTTGAAGGGTCAGGGAGCGCACAGACGACGTAGGAGGAGGGCTACGTCAACATCAGCCTCCTGGTGAGTGATAAAGGTGGTGGCCGGCAGTTTCACGATTAGCATCGTCCGTTGCCGACTTGCCGTGTAACTTTTTCAGGTAACTTTTCCTTCAGCCCCATACTCGCTTTGTCGACCTACAGGCTACAGTCGCGCGCTGCACTGCACACCAAAATGGCTCGGGAACTGCCCCTCATCAGGGGGCAAAACTTTAGCCGGCCATAGCTCTGTTTATTACAAAGATAAGAGGCAAAGAAAGATGCCATGCAATGCCATACCCCAGCTTGCCGTCCATCCAGGGCATCGAACAGAACAATGGATGATGGCAAAGTGATGAACAATTGGGGTGTTAGAAAGAGGGATCATCAGGTTCAGGTGTTCTTAGCAGCAAAGTACGATGATACCGCGCCGAGCGTAAGGACAGGGGAGGTGTGCATGCACGCTGCAAGAGCCCAAGAAACCTGGCGAGTGCATGATGAGAGCGCAATGATGCGGATGGGTTCGCGTTGCTACAATCGGATGTGCTACAGGGGCAGTATTTGTTTAGCTAGTCATCTTTGAACTACTCCGGGGAGTTGGGCTGGCCCTAGGCCCAGCTGGCATGACACGGTCCAGCCACCACACGGCACAACACGTGGTGGGTCGGGCAGGTACGGCACGAACTACAGGGTGGGGCCAAGCCTGAGAATTGGGTACCTAAGGCGACACAGCAAGACACGCTCCAATGGATCGTGCTCGGGCCGGCACGGCCTCAAAAACCTAATGTAGCTAGACGCACCTCATTGATGTTGTCGTGCCCATCAAGGAAACGGGAGGAAGACCGCTGCCGTGACCCATCGCCAACTCACCACCCCAAATGCACCCCCTATGGCTCTGCTCAGATCTGGGAGAGGGGAAGGGGATAGCCAGATAGCCACCGCCGTCGTGGTGGGCTTCGTGGCCGCCCTGCCGGAGAAAGGGAGAGGGAAAGGGTGCTGGCGATCACCGTCGTTATGGTAGGCTTCACGACCACCACCGCTCAGATCTTGGAGAGAGGGAGAGACCATGCGGGCCATGGCTACCGTCGACCAACTGTTAGGAGAGGGAGAGAGTGAGTTGAGAGAGTGAGCCGGGCGCTGTGGCCTGGAGCATGCGATGGTGTCGCAAGGGAGAGATAGAGCTCACGAGGGAAAGAAGGAGCCAATGACGAGCCGAGGACCTTGGGGCAGCGGGCGGCCTCCTCGTGTGATCTGGCTTTGCTCCACTGAATCCTCGCCGGCGGCTGACACCTGCTCCTTGTTCGCGGTGCCATCCATGGCGATGGGCCGACAGTGGCGGCGTCCATGACTCCACATGTCCTATAGGGCCGGACCTGAGCCGATATGGCGATAGCTTATCATGTCCTGAGCTGTGCATAGGCCTTACTGGAGGCGAGTCATGCCAGTACGATGGGGCGGCCGTGCCGGGGTAGCACAACCTGAAGCGCCCCAAGCCCATTGGGCCTGTGCGGCACGGCCCAACTCCCAAGTCTACTTTGAACTCAGCAACAGTCGTTAGCGCATATAACGAGGCTTCATCAGTTCATCTCGAGGGTTTTCGGAGAAGGGAGGGCATAATCTGGCAGGGATTTCAACGTTAGGAGACAGGTAGTGCCACAGTAACCCCAATCAGAGCTTCAACCAGCACAACCGTTCAATGTAACATGTCTGGCGAAAGCATCATGCCCTGTAGATCTTTAGCAAACAAGAAAGAGCACAGTGGTAGATGGTACATGCATCTTCGATGCCCTCTAAAGAGCAAAAGGGGAGGCAGTAAAACTTGAAATGAAAGGCTTTCTTGGCTTTTACCACCATTCTATATTTCCCTACTCTACAAATTCCTCGTTGCGCATTGTTTCAACAGCAACAGCAGGTATTGGAGGATATTTTGCGGGGTGACAACATTCAGATCAATTACTTCAGAAGATGTTTAAGATCCCTCCAATCCCATCCTTCCGGGTCATTCTCGGGACCTGATTACACCGTTCACCGCTTTCTGCACAGGTCACGCGGTCTAGCACAGACGAGCATCCCCATCGACGCCTACCATCGGTAGGTACATATCTTCCATCTCAAGAAAAGCGGCGCCCTTTGGGCCAATGGAAAACCCTCGTCTTAGTGCATCAAATTGAGCTTCACATGTGGATTACTTGAAACAACAAAAAAGACCGACTTTATGAGGATAATTGTTGCACAACGTACCTGCATATGGACAAGACATTGGATGAGCCAAAAAGTATGTACAAGCAGAGCCGGGCAAGGGTCAGTAAGTGCAAGCTTTAGGGGGGCCTCTGGCTTGTAGCACTAACAAATGCTCTGCAGTGTGCAAATAGTGTGCCTGTCAACGTAAAAATCAACCGGTTAACACAGCTGCCACTCCTCGCCGACTAAATTTCAAACACACGAACCGCTCCTTACGACATGGAAAATGGATCCGGATCGACGACCAAACAGCTGTTCCTGAAGACAGCTATTCAACCAATAACATCAACAAAGAAAAGTTTGTGTAAGGACCTTACCGTACTAGTTACACACATTCATAGCTTCCAAAGTGCTGTAGAAAAAGGGCTCTCCTAAAGTAAAAAAAAAGGATTTAAAAAGAAAGAAAAAGAAGATAGAAGATAAGAATAGAGGGAGGCAACAAATGTGAAAGTGACAGTGTCATGAAACTCTACCATTGTAATTTTGTTACTTTGCTCCAAGTGGTGCCAAAAAGAACACTTGGGTAAGCTGGTTGTTACCTCAGTTTAGCAAAGTTTGGCATGCCAAACATGCGAATTGAGTAACTTGGACAACCAGGAATTATCAGCTTAGGATAGAAAGTAAAGCAATAGGAATTGTATTGTCAGTCCTGATCATGCTTGACATAACATGAATGTGGAAATGCAACTGCTAGCTTCAATTTTACTGAATTAAATCCCAACAGAACAAGGTTATCCAAGTCCATTTTCCCCTTTGTTTTTGTGGGGGATGCGTGTGAGGAGTGGAGGGGTATATGCAGGGTTGACAGATCGATGGTTTCCGATGCTGTTCAGTTTTACAGCTTTACCTTTAGACAGCCACTACTGGCAGACTTAAAGAGAAGCCCAAGAGTTTAATCAACAAAAGTTTATGAAGGTCAGGCCAGGCTGGACCCAGGTATTTATGTTACGTTCCTTTCGATGATTTAAGAGTAGCTATTACAATATTTGTGGGATACAAGGGAAATCGCAGATGGGGAAGAAAGAAGAGACAGGGACAGGAGAAAAGCTCGTTTCGGCTTCAGCTTCTAGTTTCTGGTTTATTTTTTACTATTCATAAATTTTGTCTTTTTCTTAACTTTTGGCTTTTTAAAGCTTTTTTGCTGGTTCTTTTTTTCCCGTATTCGTTTGCGTTGTCTGTAATAAGCTAGCATATTTTTTCTATTTTTAAATTTAATTACGCCAAATAAGCCACCTTCAATTCTGGTGCAATTTTAATTGCTACTGGTCAATTTCACCATGTTCACGCACTTTTCAGTCCAACCGAGCGGGGCATCGATGCACGTATCAGATTGCGGCCGCCTCCCAAGTAATGTCCTCCCCAAGTCTGCCATGTAGGCCCCAGAAGGAAGTCTCACGACTGGTCTGATTACATGACCCAATCAGCTTGAGGATACCTGCTGCTGGGCCTCCTATCCCTTGTGTTGGCTGGGCTAGTGTGTGGTTTCCTTGTTGACCCGTGAACAGGATCAGGTATTGGAGCCATAACATTTCTCCTTCCTTTGGAACTGGTTTGTCCCCAAGCCGGAGCTGATGGAAACCGGCACAACAGGTCGTCATAGTCTTCCCAAGTGGAGCTGAAGGGAGAGGTACCTGACCATTGCACCAGCACTTGTGTGGAAGCGGAAGCCCCTTTCTGATAGAACTGCTGATCCAGAAGCTTGACTGGTACCCACCCCTCCTCCGAATCTGGAAGCTCCAGCTAGAAATTTTCTCTAGGCACCAAACCTTGCTTCAATTGGGATACATGGACGACCAGATGGATACTGCTGGTGGTAGGTAGGTTCAGTTTGTAAGCTACAACCCGGATCTTTTCTTCTACCTGAAATTGATCAAAGTATCGGAAAGCGAGTTTATGGTTAGCTCTCATGGCCACTGAGGACTGAACATAGGGCTGGAGTTTCAGGAAGACCCAATCTCCAATAGCGAACTTCCTCTCAGAAAGCTTTGTGTCCGCTTGAGTCTTCATGTGTTGATTGGCTCTATTCAAGTGTTGCCTCAGGAGCCCAGTCATGATTTCCCTCTCAGCCAGCCATCTTTTCAAGTCTGGAACAGCACATTGTGAGATATCAATAATACTATAATGGCAGGGAGTGTGTCCATATAATACTTCAAATGGTGATTTTCCCAACACCGAATGCGACGAGGTGTTATACCAAAATTCTGCTAGAGCAGCCAACCAATCCATTTCTTGGGACAAGCGTGCACAAAACAACGGAGGTAAGACTCTACGCATTGATTAACTCTTTCGGTTTGCCCATCCGTTTGTGGATGATATGCGGAACTCATTCTCAATTGGGTCTGCACAACTTAAACAACTCTCTCCACAAAGCACTAGTAAATATGCGATCTCTATCCGAAACGATCGACCGAGGCAACCCATGTAACTCGAATATATTGTGGAAGTAAGCCTGAGCTACCTAAAAGGTAGTAAACGGATGGGATAATGGCATAATGCCACGAAGTGAGCGTACCGTGAGAATTTGTCCACCACCACCATAATACTATTGAAGCCTGCCGACCTCGGTAAGCCTTCAATAAAGTCCAATGACACAGTCTGCCATGCGTGTTCTGGGACTGGGAGCGGTTGAAGAAGCCCAGGATAACGAACATGTTCAGACTTGGCTTGTTTACAAATAGTGCAAGCAACAACATAGTCACGCACATCTTTCTTCATACCCGTCCAAGCAAATAATTTGCAGATCTAACTATAGGTGACTTGAAACCCCGAATGACCTCCAATTGCACTTGAATGCATGGAGCTAATGATGCTTTGTTGTAACATCGGGTTGGAGCCAACCCAAACTTGCCCTTGCCATCTCAGTATGCCGTCTTTTAGCTGCAACTTTGGGTGCTTGGCATGGTCTACCCTCAATTCTTCTATTAACTGACTGGACTTGGGATCTCTATTATAACCCTCCACTACTTCCTCAAGCTAAGAATGAACACAAGGAGATTCTGCTGCCAGGCTGTAGGATATGAAAGCGGATTCAGCTGCCAGGTTGCGCGTGAGACGAAGAGACGTATCGGGGAGCCGAAGCACCATTCATACGTATAAGAGATATATATCACAGACACTTCCAACCACAAACCGTCTATGATATATAACTATCACATACGGTTCATATTAATAACCATTAGTGGTAATATCACACACGGTTCTAATTAAAAATTGTCCGTGACATCTATAATTATCACAAACGGTAGACGGTCATGCTTGTAAAACTGTTTATGATAATTACAGTATAGACGGTTTCCTATGAACCGTTTTTGATGAGGTGTTCAATATAGTTTGTTTTGTAGTAGTGTATGTAGCTATGCGCACAATTCATTTACATCACTTCTGTGTTGCTATCCGTTCCTATAGTGCTTTGATTGTCAATTCCAGGTGTATTGTTTTGTTCCTTCTAGTTTCCTAGTTCTGCTGAATTGGCTCACAGCTTTAATTGTTGATTTCTTTGAACAAGCATAATAAACATATACTAGAAGCAAATGTGTCATTGAAAGTAACACCATGTTACATTTTCAACTGAACTTTACATTTAAAATTTTACTAAATGTAACGTAATTTTTTTTCTAATACCACTGCATCCCTTTTAAACTTCAGCAAATCAAAATTTTACAATAGATCAAATGAAATGTTTTTATAGGCATAGAAAAATGTTAGCCAGTAAAATTAAGAAATTCTTAAAAATAAAGAAAATGCTACTCTATCTGTTTCACTATATTTGCCTACAGCTCACCATGCTCATAAACTAAGCAATCACTAAATCTAAGAAATAATTAACGAGAAATAACCATACATACTTCTATTAGATGGTATACCATAACCACTTAACCTTTTCCAAAACATTTAAGTTGGGTAGAGAGTGAAAAAATTGTAATAACTACACTCTAAATTCCTTCACTGGACAAGTATATTGAAAAGAATACTCCCGAGGTTATAGACAAATACAGTGAAACGGAGGGAGTAGAAACATAGATGATTATCATGAGTTATATCAAAATATAGATACAAACAAATCTAAGGACTTGATTTTCAACTCAAAACATGTAAAATTTTGGTTGCACCAGACCCACACATAATTCCAAGTTTTAGCAAACAGCTTCCAGTTGTTTTAAACTTGACCCAAGCCATACTTATGCATGGGGTAGTTCTAGTTGACTAGCTTGTAACAGTTTTTTTTTAATATTTTCCAAACCACAGCCATAGATCTGGTTTGAATCAATTTTTAAACAAAAAGGTACATTATTTCATAGTATGTCAATGATTATTTCAATTATTCTGGCATCGATGCAGCACTATCCTCAGTGGCGGAGCCAGAATTTAGTTACGCCCTGAGCTTAGTGTTAGAATGATCTAGGATATTTATATTGAACTATTAAAATATTACCCTGTCTGAACTGAATTTACCCGGGCTATACACTAGATATTTTTTCACATCCCGGGCTGAAGCCTACCCTGCCCGGGGTGTGGATCCGCCCCTAACTATCCTCGTACTGAACAATATGTTTCCATCTCATACGTAATTGTATGTCAATAGGAATTTTACTGCAAACCAATAATCTTGACTCGAATTCACCATTTCATTTACATGTGGGACATTAGGAGTTAGGACACCTGTAAATTATTGCCAACATGCTTCTAAGTTATAACCACGTTTAGGTATGGTCGATATCCCCTAGAGTTCTTTTTTGCTAGTCAATGGATGGGACAGTAACTTCAATTTGCAGCACGATATGCATTAAGTACTTTTAGCCTTAGTGAGCAATCATGCACAATGCTTACAACATGCATATGTACTCACCATTACATTGAAAATAGAGTACAGTTTCAGAATCTGCATTATCTCTCTTTTTCATCTGCCAATAGTCATCAAAACATGTTACCATCTACTCAACTTCAAACCAAAAACAAGTAGAGTTGTCTCAACACTCAAACAAAAATATTAATAGAATATAAAAAGAGGTGGGAAACCACTCTACCAAAATTTTTCTCCAATACATGAACTAGCAGTACACTTGGGATTGGGTGCAAAACAAGCACAACAAAGAAGATGAGAATACAGATGTTACTAGCAAAGGTCTTTATGCCTTGCTATCAGAAGTTCAGAACTCTCCACTCGTGAGGTACAGCAACTATTTTTACTTGACCCTGCCACTAAATACGCACATAACATCCCCCCACTCCCTTCATCCCCATCAATGAGAAAGCTAGCAAAATAAGAGATCGGAAAGAAAAAGGGTCTAGTACAATGAAAATTTGTCTTTTCACTCTTACCATCACACCCACGGTGCCATTAGTTTGTATTATGTTCTTGTTTCGAAGAATGGGCTACAGAAGATAATTCAATATGGCCTATGGGATAATTGAAAGTACTACAATCCTAAATCCGCATTACATAACGGTTACATGCCGTTCTGAAAAACACTAGGAAAAAATAGCTAGTCCTTTTAGTATGATGACACTATGACAGGCAAATTCAACTTCTCATCCTGTTCTATTAGGCCTGTACGCTGCGTGATTTCATCAAAGCACTACCTACTAAATGAGCACATAAGTGGCAAGTGTAAGATCGCAAGGACATTACTTGAGGATAGGTCGGGATCATTCTACAGAGATGCTGTAAGAATAAAAGGTCTCTTTGTAATGTGAAGTGTGTATGGACAATCAGATCATGGGGCTTATGTCCAATAATGTGTTCTGAAGGTAGTTCAAATTGGTGAGCGCAAAAATTTACTGAGTTAAAGTCTCTATTCTTGTAACAACTACTGAGATGTAAGGCTACCAAAACAATGTGCACTGTAGAATCTGTTGGAAATGTGGGTAATATTTTAATTCTAAGTTTTAGTAGGAGACAAATACAATAAACTAATGATGCAAAACTCACAATTAACAGCAGGCTATTCATCATACTTCAGAATTTACTCAATAACAATATAGTAACTAAGTCGACCGTGCGCACGAACGACTTACTTGTTAGCCTGAAGATGAACAGGAAGCCGCGCAGGCTTGACGCAGTGCAGAACGTAGATGTCGCAGTGCAGTGAGCGGTCGCGCAGATGCGCCGCCTGAAACCTTATTGCCGCCCCGTGCAGGTACTCTCTGCGGCAACGGTTCGGAGATACCCGCTCTCCCTCCTTCCGTGTGCACGGGAAGAAAGGTCGACGAGGTTCGACGGACAAGATGCTCGAGCACGTAAACACAGAGAAGAAGGAAATAGAGGCCGTGATTTCTCACTCATACCGGACGTCTCCGGGCATATAAAGGCATTGATAATCGACATGATTAAAACAGCCATTTACCCACCGGTAATCGACGATTCAACCGATCATTTATCCACTGGTAACTGTCTGTCATCAAAACCCCAATAAAGCCTCAAATTCAAACGTTTGAATTGCATTCAAACAGAGAGAGAGAGAGAGTGGTGCAGAGTTCAGCAAAAATAGAGATGGACTTGGTCTGCCAAGTGGCGCGCCACGTCAAGTCACGCGATTTATACGCGAAAATACGCGATATCTGCTGGCAGCGGCAAGGCGCTGCGTGTGACTACACAGAACCCTCCACATACCATCTCTATCCATATTCAAAGAGTGGAGAGGACTCCACCTTATAAATTGGTCTTCCTCTCATTTCCTTAGCAATATGGTACTAAACAAAGCATGCTTTGGAATTAAGGAAGTGGGCCATAAAATGGGCCATATTCTAACAGAATCATATATGCTACAGAAGGGTGTTGGACTAATTGAAACGCAGTGTAACCTGTATACACACCCCCATCGATCCCAAAGTCATGTTGGACATGCAATCCATATCACCTTGTCCTACATTTGATTATGACCCTTGTCCGAATACTGAAATGAAGGGTAATTTTACTTCCTTGCAGAATTGAAAAGTACAAAAAAAAACAAAATCACAGTTGCTTAGATGTTTTTTTACAATCTAGCATAATATTAATTTTGTTTTAACTATGTATCAAGACTTTTTATTAGCTTGCTGTGGTAAAAACTGTGTGAATGTCTCTGTTGGGTGTTGGCCCTTTTCTATGCAACAGTACATTGAAAAGGAGATGTTCTTGAAAAGGGATTTATGTAACACTACCGCATGCCACAGTTCCATGCTACAAGTTGGGAATGTGTTGGTCCCATACATAAAAAGACCATCCACAAAACCATTGAAATATTCTGGCTCTTCTAAGCCAATGCAAGGCTAAGCAATTTCCATGGCCTATAAAGGCAAGAATTTTCCTATCGTAGTAAATATTATACATAATAACAATGAAACAATCTTCATGATCTTCAAAGGGGAGATCAAATTGGATCCAACTTAACTACTTCATCCAGTTTAGTATAACAGTATCACACTGTTTGCATTGTTACTATAGTGCCAAATTGGAGCTACATCCGCAGTTAAATTGAAATTCCTCTTATAGAGAAGCATGACATTGCCAAACTGTCACCGGTAAACATCATGAAACATCTGTTAAAAAAAACGTCATGGAAGTATGTGCCCTCCTAAAGTATTCCTCCAAAATAATATTTATTAATTTTAGTCAGCAGGCAATGGTGTCTTTTTGCATCGAATGCAACTCCATAAGAAACACTTCGACATGTCAATCAAGATGCATTCCTACATGGGCTCATTTGAACTAATAACAAAACAGAGAAAATTACTGTTTCCTACTACCGTTCAGTTAAAACAAAAAGAAGAGAAAAAGAACAGATTACTCTGGGGACCAAGAATTCACTCCGCCGACCAAATTTCCAACAACGACGACAGCCCGCATCCTGCTCTCTACCCCCTTCCACGTAGTTGACCGACCACACACACTCCACCAGCAGCAAGACAACAAACGGCCACCATACAAGTACAACAGCAAGAAATCACCCAATTTCCGTCGGTTTTTACCGTCTACAACCAAAAAGGCACCTAATTTCCCACAGGGTTCTTATCTTGTGCGGTAAGGAAACGGAGGCCGAGACGAGAGCTCCGCCGGGAGATAATTGCGTCACCACGGACAAGAAACAAGCGAAAGAGGATGCATGGTGGCGTGGTGTCGGCGTCGTTCCTCTTTTCCTTTCAATTTTTACCTTTGGAAAGGAACGGAATGGGATGGAAGCGGTCACCTTCGAGGGCGACGGCGCTTGGAGTGGTCGCTCTCCGCCTCGTACGGCTGCCGCTCCCCATCGCGCGGTGGCACGGTGATGGCGTCTGTTGCCTTATCTGTGCGTGTTGTGTTGTGTGGGGGCGAACGGGGGCGACAGCGAAGCGGCCGACGCGTTGGCGGAGAACGCGGCAGTAGTTACCATGACTGCCTCGTCCTGGGCCGTAAAATAACGGAGATGGTAATTGGATTTTGTTGGGCTCTAGCCTGCCGGGGTGTTGGGCTCTAGCCTGCCGGGGTGAGTTGGGCTCGACGCCTTCCGCTACTCTGTTCAGCCCATTGCATATTTGCATGTCTGTTGTTGCTCACCAACCACCTGACAATTGATGCGAAGTCATGTCCAACAGAGTGTCAAGCATTTCTATAACAAAGCCCCACATACCATGTACTGATGTCGACATGAATGCTCCATATACACCATATATGTCCTATGATTGTTCTTGTTCAGAAAACATTGTGAAAAATGAAGAGAATGTTGAAACAATTGATTCATATATATACCATGTATATATATGTTGTTTTCTTTGTTTAGCATATTTTTAGGTTATCAAAAGCCGATAACAGTTTTTTTTGAAGAAAGGGACGATAAGGACATTCCAAGCTCTACCACTATTCTTGATTATTTTCATGCTGTTATTGATCCTTTAAGTTCTATTAAACTCCATGGAGATGTATATCAAGTTCCTATGACAAAAGATACAGCTAAGCAAATACAACATGAGGTGACTACTCTTCTTATTGAATATACTTGTAATGTATTTGAGAATTGGTTGCTGTCTAATGCGAGTACTTGTGCTTAGGTGTATTCAAGAAGAAGCTTTTGGAGTTAATAAGGAAGGAGAGGAGGATGCATTCGGCCACAAAGGGAAGGAAGCCAAGCAAGGAGGAGAGCCATGCAGCCAGCTAAAGCTAAGAAAAGGAATGGCCTATGGACACACCCAAGGAGAAGCCCATGTGGCCAACTCAAGCCAAGGGAAGGGAGGGCCCATGATGATACTAGGCTGCTAATAAACCACACCTAAACAGAGCAATATATGGTCATGCTCCCTGATCTGCTCATGAGCTTTGTAGAGAATGCCTCGTTCTTGTGAACTACGGCCACACAGTTAGGCTCAAGTAGGTGTATTCTTTCTAGATATCCTATACGCTAATACATTTTCCTTATTTGGACAACAGAATATATTAAGGCCTTATACTAACATTCCATATAGTCGTGAATACTTTGTCTATTAGGACATGGATATGATGAATATGTATTGTCTTGTTACAATATCAACTTATTTTTCTCATTGCCTAAGTCATAGGATCTCCGATCAAGAAGGTATGGATTATCATTTTGATGTAACTTAAATGGATCTCATTCATATGGTCCTATTTCTAACAAGAGCAACTGTGATTCCTTTAAACATATAGCTACATGGAGCTCGGCTAGGTGCAGTGTGGGCAGAGCATGACGACATGCTGCAACACAGTGTAGGGTGGGGCTCTATTGGGCAAGAAAGCCGAGCTGACAGGCTGGTATAGCCCAAGGATGATAGTGAAGGCACTATGTAGGCCAAGCTACGTGGTGGCAACCTGACATACGGAGGTAGGCAAAGACTAGGGCCTGTTCATATTGGCTTCTACTGATGGCTTTTAGCTGCGACTGATGAATAGTAGTGGCTTATAGAAGCGGCTGATGAATGGTAGTACATTATGTAAGAACGACGAAGCAACGAAAGTCACTACAACATTCGAACCGCCACGTGACTTACGGAATTGTGATATAATAAAATACAAAGTACGTTACAATATGTGAAACTAGGGAATAGTAGTGGCTGATAGAAGCGGCTTATAGAAACTAGGGCATTTGTATTGGCTTCAGCTTCTAGAAGCAGAAGATAGAAACAGAAGTCAAAATGAACAGACCCTAGTTCACATGGCAGCTCAAGGGGATCTAGCGGCGACGAAGAACAATTGAGACCCCCCAGCTGGGGAGTGTGGTTGTAATTATTTTCATGTCTCTAGGGTTTTGAAAGCAAAAGTTTGCACTTGTGTAATCTATAGAAATGTAAGGTCTGAAAAATTGTTGGAGTGAAATGCAAAAAACGAGGAATCTTTCAAACATGTAATATAATTTTTAATTTGTAGCACATGCATTCGACTAGTTAGTTACAAATATCTCATCAACACATGCTGTTGGACTGCCTCTTTTGTATCACCCAAGAAAGGTAATGTTGTAGTTCGGGTCCTTCCATTTGTTTGGCCTACTCGAGGAACTATCAGGCCAACAGCCCACATCAACAGAGCTATGTGACAATATGTTTGTTCTCCTATTTTTTTGCATGGGCAATTGGATAAAAGTGTTGGAGGGTCCTTGGATTTTTCAGGTAGGGGTGCAAACGGGTCAGATTTTTCTCGACCGACCCAGTACCAAAACTAGTTGGTACCAAATTTGGTAAGGCGGTTTGCTATCCAGTTAGATTTGGTACGGTATCCGGATACATTGAGGCAGATTCGGTAGCGAATTCGGGATGGGTAATACCGATCGAATTGCTTCGGTATTCGGTAAATTCGGTATTACCTGGTCGGATATCCGAAACAATCACAAGCCAGCCCACCCACCAAGCGTCAAGAGTCCACATGAAGTCCATGCGACCACGCCTCCACATCAAGAGCCGTAGCCACACCATGTCTCGGATTCATTCCTTCATTCAGTTCCTTGCACAGCGGCTCCACCCCCCGATCTCCATCGCCTGGATCTCCACCATCGTAGCTCTGCCCCATATGTCAGCTAGTCATGCTCCCCTCGATCTCTACTACATGGATCTCCACCACCACGGAGTCCCTTCACCTTTGGCTCTTCACCGCCACCGCATCCTCCTCCTCCCTGGATCACCACCGCCAGCTGGCCCACTAGCCAAGTGGCCAGTCCGCCAGTGGCTACTCTCCTCCACCAAGTCGTAAGAAGGAGACTAGGGTTCCACGGTTCCACCTCTCGCTGATATCGTCTCCCACCCATCGCCGCCCTTATTCTAGCTCTTCTCTCGACACTGACCTCCTTCTGCCTTGCCATATACCGCCCCGCCGACGCCGCCCCCAAGTTTCGCCCGCCTCTCTGACACCATCCTCTGCCCACCTATCGCTGGTGCTACTGTCTCCCTTGCTGCCTGGACTGACGCCGTCCCCGCCTCCTCCCCATGTGCATCCTTACTCCGGCGAGGTAAGACTCCACGTCCTCCCCCACACAAAATTTCAGATCTGAGTTGTATTTCCCCCCTTGTTGCATAATGGTTGCTTAATCTGATATTAGTGCTTTGTTCTCTCATCATTCTGCTCTGGTTCCATCAGAGTCTGTAATCTGTATACTCGATTGCCTTCTAATGTCTCATCTCTTGTTCATGTTGTGAATATCTAGTACTCCTCCCAGCTATGCAATCATGTGAAAACATTTCTAGTCGTTTCAGACCAGCATACCCATTTCAAAAATTCTCAAGACATCGCAGTAGCATAGCTTAATTTCTTGTGTTGTGTTGGTAGCTTGATATTGCCTTTTACATGCTGCAAAGTGCAAACGTTGAATTTTGGTTTTAGTACTGGATGCAAGTAGCATTATGAAATTTCATTGTGTTATGATCATTTCACTGAATAGCAATGGATGTTATTATTATGTCATAGATGGAAAAATAGTATTTGTTATGATATTGGCATTGCAAAATACCAAGTAAAAATTTGAATCTATAGTGGCATTATAGAGATATTATAAGTTTATAACAAAGTTGATGTAGCCTATGCATAACTAAGATATATATTTTGATGATTTTGGTGAATGATTACCTTATGTTAGCTCTTAGATTATGTGTACCCGTGGTTTGCTCTCCACGATCAATCTTGTGTAACTTTTTAGAGTTCTAAAATAGCCAATCAATGTATGATATGGCTGTATAGTCTGCGTTTTGGTTTTTCAGCTAAGCAAAAGAACTGAAAGACGCTGTCCAAAATGCATATTCAAGTCCAAAAGCTTTCTCAGCTGTTGGTTTGGCCAAGATGCATATTCAAGAAAGACTTTGTGCATTACTATTGTATTACTTGTATTCTCAACAGTTCTTATGTCATCAGGAAACATCTAGAAACAAAATCTTTAAGTGATATACCAAGTTACCAACTGCCATTGTGTTATGCATTTGATTTCTTTTCTGAAAGACGAGTTTATGCTTGTGTAGCAACAGTTTTGTCTAGGTTGTGCCAATTGCTAACTAGATCTATTTACCAGGATCATCCTGACTGATGGTTTTCTCATTTTCTCCCTGGCTGATGGAAAATGTTGTTGGTGGGTAATTGCTACATGTTGTTACTTTTTCGGTTATATTAGCTTATGGATGAGTTGATGCAGAATGCTGAGTTAGAATGAAGCTTCATGTAATATGAATATTCTGGACATGTTGATCAGAAGTTCAGAACAGCTTTGGTTGATGCTGCGAGAGTGCAAGGTACTCTCTAATATTCATTTTTGTATGTCCGTGCTATCCATCTATATGATCGGTTTCTGATTCAAAACTATTATGTATCCATCCTGACTATACCGTATTCGAAACTCCGAATACTTTGAATTCATATTTGTATCCGGCCTTAACGTATCCGACTCCGAATTCGAGAAAAAAATATGAGTTAGGATACAGTATAAGCAATATCCATCCAAATTCGTACCAATTGCACCCCAATTTTCGAGGTAACATGATGTTGACTGAGGACTACAATGGTGTAACTAGGCCTTCTGTAGTAGTCTTCAATAAGCTACCTTGTTTTTTTTGAGAAAGAGAGAGCTTTATTATCGAGACCCGAATATGCAAATTCGGACTCTTTGTGTGTACTGCACTAGTCCAAAATCACGCTAGTGCACACAATGAATTCATAGATGGAATATCAACCATATTTATGATTAACTAAGAAAAAGACTCAAATATTAATAATTATCAGAGTTACGACCTTATGGCCAAGTTTTACATTTTAACAGCCAGAAGGGTTTAACAGAACTAGCAACGAAAACACAACAAAATGAAGTGGCTATTTGACATGCCCACAGACAATCGACTGGGAAGCGAGACCCTATTCCAAAAAGTCATCGAAGTATTCTCCTTCAGGTACCTCCAGTTGATATAGTTCTTCTTTTTCAACTGAGCAAATGTGGATATAGCCATGAGTACATGGAGTACTCAGCAAGTCGTTTGTAACAATAATGCAATATAGTTATGCAAAACTTACCAAATGATGGCTGAATGGTTATTTTGCAGAAAGCAATAATTTAAAGTAAATATAGTAAATTGATATAAAGTGGACTTTGAAAATGATTAATAAGTAAATAATCAAAGGAATTAAATAAACCACAAGTGAACTGACCATTCATCAAACGAACCACCCGTGAACTAACCATTTACGTAATGAACTATTAGTGAACTAACCATTCACTTCCTAAACTCAACCCAACAAGTTTCTATGAAATATCTATCCCTCATGTGAAATCACTAAGCATTGTCCATAACCAGAGACATGGCTATTCGAATAGTTTTACACCCTACAGAGGTTTCACAATATTACCCACATGATATGATCATCTCATAGTGACCCCAGAGCAACACGCTTCCTTGGGCATGCTGACTAAGAAGATCATAACAAGACCATTACAACGCTTTATCTCAACTTAGTTTCGCCTGCTAAGATTTCACGATCGAGTAGGCTAACCACCTAGTTGAACAGATTCCTTTTATTCCCCATGGAAATGTCTAACTGACACCCACTGACATACCGATGGTGAAATCAAAATTGAAACATCACAAATTAATTATCCAGGTCCATCCTGTACTGGATATGTGATTATATGATAAGGCTCAGATCAATAGCATATAAAATTAAGTCCTTAGATATTACCTAGATGAGACATCCACATCCCAGAAGTGCTAACTACACCCCCTTTACTGCACGATCACTCGTCCAAGTGAAAACCATTTTGTATAACCCATACCAATGTCACTACCCACGCCATGCTCAGTTACCAACTCTTGGTCCTTAGATCCTGCTTCAGCTCCTTCGAAGACATTATCTAACGGGAGAGAAAGCGAATGAAACATAAACAAAATTAGATAAAATTTAAATGAACATAAAAAACTTCAAAACCATAACTAAAAGAATCGGGTCAATAGGAGCTAGCATGGATAAGAACGGGCTCTTGGAAAATTAAATGGGAAGGAAATGCTGGAAACTAAAAAAATACTACTGTGTTGTGAACCCGGTGCATGGAATAGGACAATCTACGGTGGACTCGGCTCATGGAACAATGCGCATGTGGTAGGTTTGCTGACGTGGTAGGTTTACTGATGTGACATCTAGGGCTAGCATGGCACGACACTGTGCACTTGGGCTGATGTGTCTACTGAGGTGGCAAGACGATGTGGCAGTGATGTGGCATGACACATGGCTCGGGTGGCTGAGGTGGTAGACACGTGGCATGACACATGGCTCCTAGGGCTGAGGTGGCCTGCTGAGCAGGACGACACCAGGCTAGGGCTAACGTCATCCTCATGACGTCATCTGGCTGACATCATCCGACGTGGAGTGTGAAATGTCGCTGAGATCTAACAACTTCTACCTTGCCATGTGAATGAATCTCGGCCGTGAGATCAGAGTGTAGATGCAAATTTGATCAGATGGCCGCGATGGCAATCGTATGGGCGAGAGGACGACGCGTGGTGCACAGGGATTGGCTGACGGAGACGAAGCGTCGGCGACGGTCAAATGGGCGAGGCAGTGCATCAACAAGGCAATCGTGCACACGAACCGAGGTGATGGTGGCTGGGGCTTCAGCTCGGTGGTGCACCGAATGATGACCAACAGAAGACGATGGTAGGACTTACCGGCGAGGGCGAATGGCGAACCGACGATGGGATCGGACGTCGTCTATGAAGAAGACGAGGGCAGCAGCGCAAACAACTGCGGCGATGGCACTCAGGTGAGAGAGATGACAAACTCGGCTCAGGATTCAGGATGTGGAACTCAAGGGGCAGCGTGGCTTTATAGGGCGCGTACGCCGAGATTGCACGATGGGCGCGGCCCGGACACCGAGTCCATGGTGAAGATGGTGAGCGCGGTTTTCGAATCGACCATGGCAACGAAGTCCTGGTCGGAGACGATGATGAATAGTGCACGACCCACTAGATGATCGATACATGGCGCACGATGTGATCCAACAACTGGCGTGAGGCTCAGGCTGGATAGCCGACACGTTTCATGGCATGAAGTGAACGACTAAGAGAAGATGGGCCAAAACCTAGGTGGGCTGGACTGGAAATAGGGATTTCAGCCTAAAGGCCTTTTTGGATTATTGAGGAATTTCCTAATTTGATAATTAAGTTTTAATTCGGTTGAGCTCTAGAAAATAGCAAATGAACCTGAAAAAATTATAGAAAATTCAAAAAATTCCTTGGAGAACAAGGAATCAAAATAAAATATTTGCAACACTAATTGAAGCTTAAGTTAGTCACATTAAATCTTTTTAATCTGTAAAAATTTAATTTAAGCTTTAATTAATTCCAGAGAAATCCAAATGGGGAATTTTATTTTAAAAGCTTCAAAAAAACCCTGAAAAACAGGATGATACATTTATTGATTAGCTAGAACGAAAATTACAATCATAGTCTATCGGTTGGGCAACACAGAGGAATTTGCCTCAACCAGAGAGTGGAATGCTTTATGCTCCTAGCTAATTGAGCTAATTCATATGCTACTTTATTCTGCTCTCTCCTCACTTTTAACAGTTGCACAACCGGCGACAATTACACCAACTCTTTTGCTTCGGCGACCACAAAACGAAATGGCAAACGGTCTTTGGATGTAAGAGTCCGTGTTGGCAGCACTGCAACAAAATCATGTTGGAAATGTGGGCAATATTTTAATTCTAGATTTTACTAAGAGACAAATATCACAAACAACTAATAATACATAAAGCAGACCTAACAACAAGCAAATCATTATATTTCAAAAAATATGTAGAGATAGAATTTAAACAAGTCGATTGGTCACACGAGCGACTTACAGTTGGGTGTGAGGAAGAACAGGAAGCAGCGCAGAACGTAGATGTCGTAGCAAAGCGAGCGTGGCACAGATGTGTACTGCCCAGAAATCTTATTGACGCCCCTATGCAGGTCTTCACGGCAACAACGGCTCAGAGATACCGCTCCCCTTTTTTACGGTGTACGCTGGGAAGAAGAGTCGATGAGGTTCTGACAATGCAGCACCACAGCACAAGTTCGCAGAAGGAACAAATGGAGGTAGTTAGATTCTTGGCTGTATACTCTGGATGTCTCCAGGCATATATATAGATAGATTATGAACTAACATGATTAAATAACCATTTACCCACTGGTAATTGACACATTTAACTAGCCATTTACCCATTACCCACTGGTAATTGTCTGTCATCAAAATCCAATAAAACCTCAAATTCAAAAGTTTGAATCTCATTCTGAGAGACCATGTGAGAGGTGCTCCCATGTTGGTGATGAGTAATTGACAAGTGTGCTGAAGTTCTGGAAATTGGATCAGGTCTGCTGCTCCCAGGTTGAGCGGAACTACCGCAGGTTCAACTGCGGTACTATCGGTCGGCGGTACTACCGTAGTGGAACTGGCGGTACTACCGCGTGTGCGCAGACAGAACAGTGAGGGCATAAAATTTGAGTTTGGTTTGGGTGATTTATGTAATTAGGGCATATGTTTATTCCATTATCTCGAGCGGTGCTATTTGATGTGTTTCCTGTCTGTGTGGCTGCAGGACATCGAGGCGGAGTCGTGGCGAGACACGGTGGACCGGACTAGGCGCAGGTGGCGCTGAGGTCAGAACGGTCGGGATGTGTCGAAGACGACGTGAACTCGAGGTGGTTGCGAGTCGGGAGACGAGGAACCGAAGCTGGAGCTACCGGTGATGGACACAACGATCGACGACGAGAGAACCGGGACTAGACTCAGGTGGAGTCGGAGGTCTCGGTCGATGTCGGATGGAAGCGACGGGCTGCAGCGGAGCGGACCGGACTAGACTCAGGGAAGGGTCAAGGTCAAGATGGTCAAGGCGCCGGTTGCGGGAAGCTTCCGGGAAAGTGCTTGTGGGGCAATTTGGAGAATTGACTCAAGCATGAGTGGAGGGGCTGGTTTTTCCCTCCAAAAGGTTGTGTTGACTTCTTGCCTCATGTGTGCATGTGCTCTTGGAGTGGGCTTTGTATGACACTTCTTGAATTTCCATATGAGGGTGAGGCCTTGCCTTTAAAAAGAGGAGAGGGAGGCTGTAGTAATGAACTACTGAAACATGAAAGGAAAGTGAGCTGGGCAGTGTTGTGTTCTTCATTTTGCTCATATGTGTTCCTCCCAAGAAACATGAGGTGTTCTTGGTGTTCTTGAGGATTTGAGAGAAGGGAGAGGGTGGAGTTGAGTTGAGAAATCTTGTAACCATCCCTTGTTCTAATGTCCATGCGTATGGGGACGTAGTTCTTTGTATCTCTCTGTTTTTATGAATGAGATCTGAAGTTTTTCATATCCTGTACCTCTTTGTTCTTGTTTTTCTCGTCTAGGTTTTGAGGTCGTTTTTGATTCCCTTTGTGAGATGGCATGAAACTTGGTATCTAGAGTCCAGAGGCTATCTATTAGCTACCCTCAAAGTTTCATAGCCAATGGATCAAAGATTGGGGAGTAATTTGATTTTTGGTCTCTCCTGCCAAAACTTTTCAAGAAATCCGATTCTCTCTTGATTTCTTGATTCTCTCAAGAGATCTTGAAATTGGTTCTTGGTTTAGTCATCTGGAAGTGTTTCCTTGTTTTCCTAAAAGTTTCCAAAGCTAAGAATCCAAGAATCTTGTGAATTTCTCAGTTTTCTCATTTTCTGCGTGTGCTGTTCTTGGTGCGGTACTACCGCTCGTCGAGAGGTACTACCGCTCAAAGGTACTACCGCATTTTCAACAGCGGTACTTCCGCTCAGCGGTACTACCGCTCATATCAGCGGTACTACCGCTCGTGCGTAAAACGACCATTTTTCCTTACTCTCTGGATTTGATTTCTTTTCTCGATCTGTGACTTCCAGTGAGTTCTTTTCTGCTGCATGAGTACTTGAGGGGAGGATTTTAATTCTTAAAAGGCACCATTCACCCCCCCTCTGTTGCCATTTCGGTCCTACACATTCAAATAGAGAGAGAGAAAGAATGGTGCATGGTTTAGCAAAAATAAAGGTGGACTTGGTCTACCAAGTGGCGCACCACGTCACGACACGGTTGCGCATCGCAAGTCACAAGTCACGCGATTTTCACACAAAAATGCGCAAATACGCAAACGCGTGCATGCGCATATGTGTGATTAGCCATGGCCATCCATGTGTTACATGATTCAAGTATTGGCAAGGCCTCCACCTTATAAATTGGTCTTCTCCATCTTGCCTTAGCAATATGACACTAAACCACGTAAGCTTTGGAATTATAGGAAATGGGCCTCACTAAAATTGGCCTATTTCTAAGAATTCCCTACCAATTCCAAAGCAAGAAGCAAAAATATACCAAAGATATTGTGCTAAAGTTATATTAATATACCAGTCTTTTAGTGTGGGTCTCACACGGGTTGAACTTACTCCTAGAATGACAATATTCATTTTCTCATAGCTGATGAATGGAGTATACCTTGAATTCACAGCTTTTCGTGATCAGATTTCACTTAAAATCTTAACTGGTACTAAGTTACCAAAGAACCATATCTAAACAGAGCGTTATATGGTTATGCTCTCTTATCTGCTCATAAGCTTTCTAGAGAATGCCCCATTCTTGTGAACTGCGACCACAAAGTTAGGCTCAAGTAGGTGTATTCTTTCTAGATATCTTGCAAGCTAATACATTTTCCTCATTTGGGCAATAGAATACATTAAGGCATTATGCCAACATTCCATACAGTTGAGAGTACTTTATTTATTAGGACATGTGTACAATGAATATGTACTCTTATTACAACACCAACTTGTTTTTCCCATTGCCTAAGTCACAAGGTCTCCGATCAAGAAGGTATAGGTTACGATTGTGATGTAACTCAAATGGGCATTATTCCCATGTTCATAGATACAATAGAAATCGCTTTTTGTGCTAACCCCTTCGTAAAAGGGTCTGCCAGATTTTTCTCAGTGTGAATATAGTTCACAACAATCACTCTAGAGTTTCTCAGTCTTCTAACAGATTTAAACGCATGCTTCACATGTATAGAGGACTTCATATTATTCTTTGTACTTGTGACTTTGGCCAACAATGCTTAATTATCACGGTACATCAGGATTGCCGGTATTGGTTTCTCAACCAATGGCAAGTCCAATAGAAGCTCTCTCAGCCATTCAGCCTCAACAGTGGATGTGTCAAGTACTACAAATTCTGCTTCCATGGTTGACCTCATCAATATAGTCTTCTTGCAAGACCTCCATGAAACTGCAGCACCAGCTAAAGTAAACACATAACCACTTGTAGCTTTGATCTCATCCACATCGTAGATTCAATTGGATTCACTGTATCCTTCTAATACAGAAGGGTACCCAATATAATGAATTCCCAAAAATGTTGTGCCCCTCAAGTAGCGAAACATTCTTTGCAGTGCCTTTCGGTGATCATCTCCTTGGTTAGAAGTAAACCGACTTAATTTGCTCACAGTAAATAAAATGTCTAGTCTTGTGACTCCAGTTAAATACATGAGTGACCCAATAATTTATGAATATCTCAATTGATCTTTCCTAACCCCTAATTCTTTTGAAGCTTAATGCTCGCATCATAGGGCATTGGAGAAACTTTACAATTTTCAAAACCAAACCAGCTCAATATTTTCTCAGTATAATGGGATTGATTCAAAGTGATCCTATCCTCACTTTTGATCAATTTAATATTCAAAATGACATCCGCCTCTCCCAAGTCTTTTATATCAAAACACCGAGATAAGAAAGATTTGACCTCATCAATTATGGCAGTGTTTGTTCCAAATATAAGTATGTCATATACATATAGGCATAAGATCACTCCTTGACCCCCACCATAATGGCAATATACATATTTATCAGCTTCATTCACAACAAAGTCAGAGCATGTTAAAGTTTCATCGAACTTCTCGTGCCATTGTTTAGGTACTTGTTTTAGGCCATACAAGGATTTCAATAATCTGCATACCTTACTTTCCTGTCCAGAAATCACAAAACCATCCGATTGATCCATATAAATTTCTTCCTCCAACTCTCCATTAAAGAAAGCTGACTTCACATCCATTTGATGGACATGTAAACCATAGGAAGATGCTAACGTAAGTAGCACTCTGATGGTGGTTAGTCTAGTGACAGGAGAATAGGTATTAAGAAATCTTCTTTCTCTTTCTGGGTGTAACCCTTAGCCACAAGTCTTGCCTTGTACTTCTCAATAGTACCATCAGACCTTTGTTTCTTTTTAAAGACCCCATTTACATCCTACAGGTTTGCACCCGATAGGACGATCAGTGATCTCCTAAGTCCCATTAGCCATGATAGAGTTCATCTTGCTACGGACTACCTCTTTCCAATACTCAGCATCAGAAGATGCATAAACGTCCAAAAGAGTCTTTGGCACATCATCCACGAGGTACACAATAAAGTTGTCACCAATTATCAACTCTTTGTCTCTTACTCCTACGAGGAGTTTCTGTGACTATATTGTTATCCTCCTCAGGGATATCACATATTGGTTCAGTAGTGGTGGGAGGTTCGGAAGTTTGATTATTCTCACTTTTCAATATTATTAGTTTTAACATTCTCAGTTCGTAAAGTACTGCTTGCTGTTCTCATAGGAAAGATATTCTCAAAAAATGAAGCATCTCTAGACTGTATTATTGTGTTAGAAATAATCTCAGGAGTTTCTGATTTAACTACTAAAAATCTATAGGTCGTGCTATTTTGAGAATATCATAGAAAAATACTATCAATTGTTTTTGGTCCAAGCACCCCTAACTTCGCAGAAAATTAATATCAGGTTTTCTCACCTTCCATCCCTCATATAGAGTAATCTCACTCTTTTTAGTGATTAGTCTATTTAGGATGAAAGTTGCTGTCAATATAGTTTCCCCCACCATGCCTTAGATATACTGGAACTCTCTAACATGGCATTAATGAAGTCTGTTAGTGTCCGGTTTTTCCTCTCAGCTACCTCGGTTCATTGGGGTGAATATGGTGGTGTAAACTTATGGACTATTCTACCAATAGCCTGCAATGTATTCTGACAATGTATTAAAATACCTTAAATACTCTCACAAACCTCGGACAATAGGTTGTGTCCGCGCCTCCATGCTAGGTTCCTCTGGTGTTCGCCAAAGGATTGTTTATCCACTTGACTGATTTTGGGTCATATAAGGGAGTTCACTGTTGGACAAGAAGGATGTGGAGCCGGGAACAGTTATAGAGTCCAACACCAACAGCCTAGATGTTAAAGTTACATGGAGGCGTGTGGTTAGGACTTAGCCCAAAGAAGGGGCTCATGAAGTTAGTTATCGACCCATGGTGCTCGAGAGGCGAAGGTATACACGGGAGTGCCAAGCCCGACTCATGTAGACAAGCCCACCAAAGGACAATGAAATCTGTGGGGGCGAATGGGTGACCCATGTAGGGATGTTAGAAATAAGTGCTTAACTTGTAGGCTCAAGATGCACAGAGTCCTTGCGTAATAGGGTCGTTGCATGACCTCGGCGGGATAAGCATGGGTATACCGCTAACTTGAGGCGCATGAAGTTGATTGGGGCGTACGTATCCTGATTCGCAAACTTGGTCGACGATGCTAAGTTGGACGACATCTTGAGACGTGATTAATTGATGCCTGCCAACACATCAAGATGTTCACGATCGGTGAGTGTACCCGAGACTAGCCTGATGGGGTTTGACCTTCAAGGTGGGGGATACACACTAAGCTGTCGTTTGCTCGGCCCGTTGAGGCATGGTGCTAGAAGCTTGGAAGCATGCCATTTACTCGGCTCATGGAGGCGTGACCCATGAAGCAGGGAGTGCCCTCCACGAATCCACGCTCTATCGAGGGATGGCCCTTGAGGCCGATCAAACCGTGCTAAGGTGATATGCTAGTGCTTGTTGTATAAAGCGATTAATTTGACAAACGTGCACAACTAAGGAGATGTTGATAGATCGAGCCGAGTTTGGTCGAGGGAATGCCCTGTACATCGTGTCGTATCATACGATGTTGAGGCAATTGTGGAGTGTTGCCCCTAGCTAGGCGAACTATCTCGAAAACTAGGAGTGCACTAGGGCACGAAGTACTAAATATTGATGAGCTGCTTATGAGGTGGGGAGGCGTGTACCGAAGTGCCCATTAGCCAACTCCCGGAGGGGCCACCCGCGGCACGAGTGGGTGTGCACAGAAGTGCTAGATACTCAACTTGCCTCAGGTATGGCCTTGCGAGGGGTTCTCGACTTACTTTTGAGGCGAAGAGATAAGCACCCGAACGCAAGGTGGTCGATTCATCGGAGCCTGTGTGGCTGACTCATCGAAGCATTGTCTATGAGGCACAAGATACTCTACAGGTCAGGGCATGGCCCTCGACGGAAGGAGGTGATTTGGTTATCCGTAAAGCTAGGGAGAGTCCACGGTCAGAGAGATGCAATCAAGGTGAAGCAAAGTTTGATTGAGGGGAAGCTAACAAGACTGATCGATCCACATCGGGGTCAAGCCATGGCTCTCCAGATACTCAAAAAGCTTTGATGATACACTAGAAGGGCCAAGGAGGTGGGCACAGTGAGCCATGTGTGCATTAGATTCCTATAGCGTCACTGCGGCAGTGAAGTTGACTTCAGTCAGGGTGGTGGTGCGTAGTGGACGTCGAGTCCAGACAATGGCACACGTCTCCCACCAGGGAAAACTTGGCATCTAGGATTCATTTTTGCACGAGAGTAATGCTAGCTTGTGCACTGGCTAGTGCGGCATGAAGCTAAGATATTCGAAGTTTATCCCACGTTCGATTGGCCTTTTCTGGCAAGAATGTAAAGGGGCCATAACTACCTCTGCTCCTAATTTTAGAATAAAGTTTGCTTGCTACTTTTTTACTAGGGGTATGCTATTACCCCATCCCCCATCAGAAAAAATATGGTGCTCGGGATGAAGCTCATGAGCGGCACTTCAGTTAGGGAGGTGAATTCATCGCTTTCTCCCATTAGAAAAGACATGGCATTCAGGGCGAAGTTCGTGAGTGCCACTTTAGTTTGGGAGGCAAGAACGTTGATGTCCTCTATCAAAAAAAACTTAGTGCTTGGGGTGAAGCTCATGAGCGGCACTTTGGTTTGGGAGGCGAGAATGTCGTCGTCCCTACCGGAAAAAACTTGGCGCTCGGGATGAATCTCATGAGCGACAAGTTCACTTGGGGGTTGCTAGGTGGCTTGACCATCACAAGCTCAACTCCAGAGAGGGAGAACAAGCCCGACCCCGAAGGGGAGAATAAATTTGACCCTAGGGGGAGGAACAGCTCAACCCTAGAATGGGGAAATCACCAGCTCGACTCTAGGCCGGGGGAGCACCAACTCGACCCCAGACTAGGGGAGATCACCAAACTCGACCCCAGACCAGGGGAGAACTTGAACTCAACTCCAGACCAACTCGACCCCAGACCAGGGAAGACCTTTAACTCAACCCCAGATCGGGGGAGCACCAGCTCGACCCTAGACTAGGGGACACCGGTAAACTCAACCTTAGATTGGGGGAGACCTTTAACATGACCCCAGATAGGGGGAGACTGCAAAACTCGACCCCAGACTGGGGGAGACCTTCAACTCGACCCCAGACCGGGGGAGCATCAACTCGACCCCTTCCTGGGGAGACCTTTAACTCGATCCTAGGCCAGGGGAGCGCCAACTCGACCCCAGACTGGGGAAGCGCCCATTCGACCCCAGACCGGGGGAGCGCCAACTCAACCCCAGACTAGGAGAGCACCAAACTTGACCACAGATCGAGGGAGACCTTCAACTCGATCCCAGACCAGGGGAGCATCAACTCGACCCCAGACCGGGGGAGACCTTTAACTCGACCCCAGACCAAGGGAGCATCAACTTGACCTTAGAACAGGGGACCTTTAACTCGACCCAAGACCGGGGGAGACCTTTAACTCGACCCCAGACCGAGGGAGCATCAACTTGACCCTAGAACAGGGGGACCTTTAACTCGACCCCAGACCGGGGGAGCACCAACTCGACCCCAGATCGGGGGAACACCAACTCGACCCCAGACAAGGGGAGCACCAAACTCGACCCCAGATTGGGGGAGACCTTCAACTCGACCCTAGACCGGGGAGCGCCAATTTGACCCCAGACCAGGGGAGGCCTTCAACTCGACCCTAGATTAGGGGAAATCATCGACCACACTGAGGCCATGTCATTGAGGCATGTTGAAGATCAACGAGGTGAATTCTTTGAGCTAGGGGAGCCCCTAGTCGAGCAGACACCCTTGAGCCGAATCAAAACTCAGCCGAGTCGAGCCACGTCGAGGCCAAACCATCGAGGCGTGTTGGAGATCACTAAGGTGAATCCTTAGAGCAAGCGGGAGCCTCTAGTCAAGTAGACAACCTCGAAGAAAATCAAAGCTCGGCCGAGACAAAGCATCGAGCCCGAGTCAAACCATATCAAGGCCAAGCCATCGAGACGTGTTGGAGATCGTCGAGGTGAAACCATCGAGACAGGGGGAGCCCCTAGTCGAGGAGATACCATTGAGGTGAAGTGAAACCTGACCAAGGCAAAGCCATCTAGGCCGAGTCAAACCACATTAAGGACGTCTAGAAACGGACATAGTCTGCTCACAGAGATCGTTTGGGGATGGACGTGGTCTGACCGTGCGACAAGTCTGAAGCACGTGTGGCCTAATGGGCAGCAACCTTACCACTTGCGGCAGTGAACACCACTGACGGGCAGCAACCTTACCACTTGGTGGCCTTGGTATGCAGAGGAAGGCCCGACTGAGGAGGGTGTTTGGGAACGGGCACGGTCCTACCGCAGAGGAGGTCCTCGAGCAGACATTGTTCGACCGCGGGGAATGTCCGCGAGTGGATGTTATCTAACCTTGGAATAGGTCCACGAGCTTGCATTCCAACCTCAGAGAGGCCCGCAAGCAGGCAAGGTCTGGCCATGAAGCAGCCTGGGAGTAACACCACATGAAATAAGCCTTGGCATGAGGAGCCACATGACCGCATATGAAGTCCAAAGAAGCTACTGATCGGGCACGGTCCGACCACAGAGGACATCCACGAGTGGACGTGGTTCGGGAGTGGCGGTCGATTCGGGAATGGAGCCAGTTCGGGCATGTATCCAGTTTGAGTGCAGCCGTGCTACCTCGGGCGAAATCCGGTTCGAGTCGGGATGTGGGCAATGTTCGGGCGTGGGCGGGGTTTGAGGATAGACCAGGTCTGAGTGCGCGTGACAGCTCAAACGGGGTTCGAGCGCGAGCGAGGTTGGAGCGCGGACTACTTGAGATAGGTGTGAGTCACGTGATGACTCAGCTTCGGCCAGGTGATGGCATGGGTCCTCACGGCGCGAAAGGTGGGGTGGACAGGGAGCCCAGTCGCGGATGAGATCCAAATACTACTTAAAAAAAAAGCTTATATTAAATACTTCATCATAGACAGTTGATCTAAACCGACTGTGTCATATGCAATCACATATGGTTTAGATTTAGAGACCATCCGTATTACTGCCAACACTAAAAACCATCTGTGAAGATAATATCATATACGGTTCGTGGTGAGAACCGTCTGTGATATTGCGAAATATCACAGATGATTTTTTATTTAAACTGTCTGTGATACTTCATAGACGGTTTGTATTACAGACCGTCTATGATATGATTTTTCGCTTCGTAATCCCCTAAAATTTCATAATCTCCCACCTGAGTCCGAGTAGGATTCCGTTCCGAGACACCTTTAGTAAAGTGGGAATAACTTTTGCATACGGTGTCCGTTTTCGACGTTCTAGAACTCCTTGGAAAACTAACGACGAGCCCGATACAAAAAAATTATCTGCTTGTACCGTCGCCCTCTAACACACCAAAATGGGACATCTTTAGCCTCAAATTTGCGTCGCAAGTTTTTGGTTTCTGTTTTTACCAAAATTTTTGATCTTCCGTTCGGAATTTGGGGTTCACCTCAACTGCAAAGTTGTAGATCTCGTCGAAACATTTCAAACGAGCATATATAAGCCATATAGAACTTTGCTATTTTGAGGCTAGCTGTTTACATTGCACCGATACACACACATATATAGTATAAATAACAGGACACCATGGTGCCTAGTCTCTATGATTGAGATTTTCCATCCATGATTGATCAATGAGTCCCTTTCCAAATCGATGCCTTTTCGAATTAATGAATGTTAACGGATTTACCTGATATATTATATACCATTGCACTAGCACGCATCTAAAAACAATCCAAAGATAGGGATGTTTGGTGTCCAGATACCATGGTGCCCCATTTCAGCATCCTATATGTATTGTCTTTGTGGTCTAATTCACAGACAGTTGGTATATAGAACCGTCTGTGATACTTGCACATCACAGACGGTTCTAGCTACCAACCGTCTGTGTTGGGAGAGTATCACAGACGGTTTGTATATAAAACCTCTATGATAAACTGACCGTTGGGCCCATCGATTCTCCCCAATCCATTCCCAACCAATAGAAACCCACCAAACCCCACCCCATGGATCGTAGTTCCACCTCTCCCTCTATAAATACTCACCCAAACCCATCCCCTACCTACAGTTGCTCAAAAATCTCTCCAGACTCTTCCTCACCGTCCTCCTCGACCACAACCCCGATGGCAATTACGAAGTGGACGCCAATGGCTACCAAGACGGTGTTCAAGTCGGCGTCGACGACCGTGGGCGTCAAGGACATCCAGCTCGTGCGCTGCATCAGGGGCAAGAGGGCCTAGGCATCAGCTTGTCTAGGCGGTTAAGCTTCTACTGTCTACTAGGATCTTTGTTTCTTCTATGTTCTTGCCATGTTTAAGAATTGGATTCATAGGATTAGAACATGTATTCTTGCTATGTTCTTACTGTGTTGGATGGGTAACCTATTCGTTATCTTATTATACTGTAATGGTGGATTCTAATTGTAATGGAAATCTAATGTATTGTTGTGTTTGTTGTTGTATTTGCTTGTTTTCAAATGGCATAGCTAATATTTTTTTAGGCTAGCTAGCCAAAAAATAGAAAAATATTTAAGTATAGAATGAACTATCACAGACAATTTGTGGTATCAACCATTTATGAAGGTCTATCACAAACGGCTCGAACAAAAAACTGTCTGTGATTTTCGCACATCACAGACGGCTCAAACAAAAAACCATATGTGATTCTCGCACATCACAGACGGTTCTATCTACTAACCGTCTGTGATGGAAAAGTATCACAGACGGTTCTATATACCAACCGTCTGTGATACTCGTCCATCACAGATAGTTGGTAGCTAGAACTGTGTGTGATGTTTGAGTATCACATATGGTTTTTGGTTTGAGGCGTCTGTGATAGCATTTGACCGAAGAGGGCAAAGCCCGAGGGCGTGAACTGGCAAGGCCGGACGGCGCCGCAGAGGTGGTGTCCCCACAAAGAAGAGGGCATTGGAGGTGCCCATGGCCATCGCCAATGCGCTGAACACCTCTGTTCGACTATGGTGCATCTGGATGTACACTACCACGGTGAAGGCCGCGATGGTGCCAAGCGTGACAACCAGGTAGAAGAGGTTGAAGAAGCAGTCGAGGCGGCACTTGTACCCAGGACTCTGCCAGGAACTAGTTGGCCCTAAATGAGGACATGCAGGGTGTCGATCACAACCCAGTAATCTGCAACAATCAAAAAACAATTGGGAACAAATCACTATCAGGAAGACACAACAAAAGCTCACAGATTTGGGGCAAGTTTTCTCTTTTCTGTTGTCACCGACAAAAGCCTTACACGCCATAGCCAACTGAGTTAAACTCTAAAGAAAAAACAGAACATAGACTCTGAAAAAAAACTGACTTCGCTAAAAACTAGCTAGCAGGTGATCTGATCCGCAATACTCGGTCATGATCCAGACCTCACAAAATACCTTAAGACTCGGACTAGCACCAGCTCAATGTCTCGATTATTACCAACAGTCACCTCCCTAATCCTCGCTGTCTTTCAAAATTTCTAACTCCTAGCTTCTCCCTCATTTCAGTGAACTTAATTCTTCAGAGGGCTTTAGTCAGGACGTCTGCACATTGCTCTTCAGTACTAACATGCTCGACGGTGATCTGCTCCTTCTCCGCACAATCTCGTATGAAATGAAATCTTGTGTCTATGTGCTTGCTTCTGCCATGAAATACGGAATTCTTCATCAATGCAATAGCTGACTTATTGTCCACATAAAGCTTCACTGGATCCTGAAAGCGCCTTGTTATATCATTCAGCAGACCCTTCAGCCACACAGCTTGACACGCCGCTGATGTCGCCGCCATGAATTCGGCTTCACAAGAGGAAAGAGCAACACTTATTTGCCCAGGCTATCATGTTCCCACGAAGATAGAATACTAATATGCTAGTGCTCCTTCTATCATCAACATCTCCGGCGAGATTGCTATCACTATACCCAATCAGCCATTCTTCTCTTCCTTTTGAATATACCAAACCAAAGTTCATAGTCCCTTTTACATACCTCAAAATGTGCTTGATGGCTTGGCCATGGGACTTCTTTGGGTTCTCCATGTACCTGCTTGCAATACCAACTGCATACGCAAGATCAGGCCATGTATGAATCAAATACCTCAAACTCCCAATCAAGCGCCTATACTGAGTTGGATCTACTACTTCACCCTCTTCATCTTTGCATAACTTGAGCTTTGGTTCCATTGGGTATTGCATTGCATTGCAATCACTCATCCCAGCTGCCTGTAGTATCTTCTTTGCATAACTTTCATGCTTTAGGATGATGCAGTCCTATTTATGCTTTACCTCTATTCCCAGATAATATGCAAGAACCCCGAGATCACTCATTTCAAACTCTTCTCTCTTCTGCTTCTTGAATTGTACAATTTATTTGTCACTTGTTCCAGTAACTATCAGATCATCGACATAAACACTCACTACAATCATTCCTTCTGCATTGTACCTCTTATAAACTGCTGGTTCATGTGGGCATTTTTTGAAATCCTAGATCCTTTAGACTCCTGTCCAACCGGATGTTCCAGGCCCTGGGTGCCTGCTGATGTCCATAGAGTGCTTTGGCAAGTTTATTGTAACACCCTAGGACCCACAATGCCCTGGGATGCTACTAAGACTACTCTACAACTAGCCAATTTACAAAATAAAATAAACTGGCAACAATACTAAGCAAGATAGTATAAGCGGAAGCATAAATAACTAAGGAAAAAACAGAATAATAACAATTCAATAATCATAATCAACTATAACAAAATATCTATAGGAACGGTACACAAATTTAATATACTAAGAAGAAACATTTGTCAATAAGATAGCTAACCAAAGACTAGATTTCTTTCAACTTTATTTCAGCATTAAGGTTACAATACAAGTGAATCAGTGTGGTGCCGCTCTACCCTTCCCAATGCATGCTCAAAGTCCACCTGTAGGGAGGGGGAAGCAAGAGTGAGATAAAAATCTCAGCAAGCAAACTGTTTAACAAGTTATTCAAACTACAAGCAATTTAAACATCATCATTATAATTCCATACATCCACAATTACAATTTATGTTCATAAATATTAAACCACCATAAACTTTCATGAATCAGACATCTTAAATTTCAGATTTAATTAGCATATGGATACAATCATTTTATCCCGTATTGAATGCAAAAGAAACTCCACAAACCACAATAGATTAATCAACAACATTTAATCTTCCACAATTAACAACGTATATATTCTTGACCTCAATACACTATCAATGACGGTAAAATATTAACAATTAATTCATGATTGACTGCATTAAATCCTCAACCACTACCACTACCAAAGACAATAAAAACATATGTATGTCTTACTTCAATACTATATTACTTCTCATATCCACAATTACTATAAACAATTAAAGCAAGAGAAAAGAGTTTCGTGCCACCATCACAATCACACGAGGGACGAACCACATTTCAAGATCACAACCACAACCTTCATTCCGTCAATAGCTCACAAGAGCCAATTCCACATTACAACTATGAAGTTGTACATTCCACAAAATAACTTCACCACATTATATTGCATATGTATGCAAATGATTATTCCACAATGCAATGCATATGAATGCGCATGAATGCTATGCTCCACATTACTCTTGCCAGGGCAGGAAGTGCAATGCATCGTATTTCGGCAATATACGATGCTTCCGCGGCGAAGAGGTGCGTCAGACACGGCAATATACGATGTTTGTCCGCACGGTCGCGGCTATAAGCGGCGACATCCACATACACAAAGGGCATGATATGACATGAATGATATGAATGATATAAAAATTCATTAATCACATTACTTCATCCGCAAGGAGCATTATCATGCTCTCAACATAGTCACATCCACCACATACTAATTTCATGATCCACATTATAACATTAAGCAAGAATTCCACATGTCTATTAGCAATTTATCAACATATCCATGAATAAATAATTTCTTCCATCTACACAATTAAAATATCATGCAATCATGGCAATTGTATCAAATTACGATAATAATGTAAATTGAATGTAATAAGAACAACAGGTTAAACGGTAGCAACCACCGCTACGTTTACTTGCCTCAATCCGACGAAGCGAAGCACAACAAAAATCAAGAGCGCTCAGGGACAAGACCACATGTCCATAAGACAACTCTCAGCACTCAACCACAGCATACAAACACGACAAAAAAATATATAAAACAGCGCTAGAGACCCGAACCCGCGTAAACTTCTCTCCGCTCCACAATTCAATAATTTTATCTCTGCAGCAGCGCTGCTTCCTAATTTTGTATCTTTAAAAATATAGATAAAAAATAGCAAATGATACCTCTCTGGATTCATGACTTAAAAACCTACAATTTTCATGGAGAACACCTATTTTTATTTAATGCCCAAAACAGAGGAAGAACTCTGCTCTGGCAGATTGGGCAGCCACGTTCAACGCGTGCCCAAAACAGTACAGAGGTCTAAAAATTATCAAATTTATATAGAAGCTAGATCTCTAAACTATCTACAACTTTTCAAACTATGGCCAAGGCCAGAAAAATTGTTTACTATTTTTAAACCCCGGATCACCGTCGGACTGTACCAATCTATCCGCCTGCCAGACAACGGTATTTCCGACCCCGTATCTCCCAGATCCCACAGTAGAAAAATTTGAAAAAAATATCGAAGGTACATCTGGAAGTTCTCTACAACTTTCCTTTTGGTAAGACCCGTAGGAAAATTCGTTTTCTAGATTAAAATCGCGAGACAAGCCGCGCTGCGCGAATAGATCTAAAATTAGCCCGCGACTAAACTCTAATCGGGCAATTGATCTATTATCTACCAAAAAATTCCGTGCCAAAAACTTTAATTAATCCATAAAACAGAGGATTTGAGATGGAAAAAAATTACCTAGATGAAGAAATTTTCCCAATCTTTTCCTCCTGTTCTTCTTCTCCTTCCTTTTCCTTCTCCTCCTTCTCCTTCTCCTTCTCCTTCCTCTCTTATCTTTCTTTTCTTCCTTGGCACCATGGCAGCAGCAAGGGGGGAGAAGGGGGGCGCCCAAGGGGGTGGTGACGGCTGGTTTGGGGTGGAAAGAGGGGAGGGGCCAAGGGAGGGGGTTTATAAAGAAGGGTGCTAGGGTTTGGGAGGGGGTACGGGCCCCCATTTGGGCTGACTGGTCCAAAGCGGCTGGCCCACCCCTTCGGACAACCCAAAATATTCAAATTAATTATTTTAATTTATTTAATTTATTTTACAATGTTCTACAATTTATATTTTTCCCTTCCCGCGATTTACCGAAAAACCGACGATTCCGCGATTGATTTAAAAACTTGCGCCGTAACGGCGTTCGGGATATTACATTTATAGACCTTCATCTCTTTCTCTTTCACCGCAAACCCCTCCAGTTGTGCAACATATACTTCCTCCTGAAGTTCACCATTTAGAAAGGCCGATTTAACATCTAAATGGTGCACTTTCCACCCTTGCTGTGCAGCCAAAGCTAGTAAAAGACGCACGGTTTCCATCCTAGCCACTGGCGCGAATACTTCTTCAAAATCAATCCCTGGCTGTTGCACATATCCTTTGGCAACAAGTCTTGCTTTGTGTTTCACAATCCTCCCCTCAGTGTCTTTCTTGAGTTTATAAACCCATTTGAGGCCTATAGGTCTGTGTCCTGGTGGCAACTTAACTAGCTCCCAGGTTTTGTTCCTGTGAATAGCATCAAGTTCACTCCTCATTGCTTCCTCCCAACATGAATTGCCAATTGCTTCCAGATAGGACATTGGTTCTTCTACTGCTATCATAAGTAACTCATCAGCTAACTCAACTTGTTTTGTTCTTGCATATATTTCACTCAGAGATTTCAATTTCTCAGGTGCATCTTCAGAGCTTGCACCCGAGATCGGAGATACTGGTGCCGCTGTAGTACTTCCCGGCGTGCCAATCACATCTACCATCTTTTCTTCTGCAAAATCTGGTCCTCCTTGTGCTCCTGTTGTCTCGCCTGACTGCATACTTGCCGCGTCAGGTGAATCACTTGCCATTGCAGGTGAAGTGTTTGCCACAGTAGGTGAAGTATTCCCATTGTCTCCTGCAACATCTGCTGGAGTTGATTCAGTTACTTCAACCTCTACTTTCTCATGCTCAACAGAGAACGTCACCTACTTATGAGAAGCACTGTGTACATCAACTTCCCATTTCCAGATTAAAGACCCATCGAAGATTACATCTTGGCTTACATGCACTTTTCTAGTTCTTGGATCCACCATCCGATTGGCCTTACTTCCCTCTTCTACACCCAAATACACCATGCTCTTACTCTTGTCATCCAATTTTCCTATCTGACTAGATGGGATCTTGACATGACCAATACATCCAAACACTTTCAGATAATCGAGATGAGATTTCTTGTTGGACCAGGCCTCATAGGGAGTGATCTTACTCAGAGCTTTGGTTGGCAATCAGTTGAGAATATACACGCATGCCTAATGGCTTCTTCCCGTAGCCTTCCAGGTAACATCTTTGTTTTTAGCAAACTGCGAGCCATCGCCATCATAGCGCGGTTTCTCCTCTCTGCTACCCCATTCTGCTGTGGTGTATAAGGTGATGTGAGGTGCCTTTCGATCTCTTCTTGCTCACACAATGCAACAAACTCATGTGATACGAATTCCCCACCCCGATCAGTCCTCAGAACTCTGATCTTATGCCCAGATTGGTTCTCAATCAATGCCTTCGATTTCTTGAAGGCAGCAATGGCATCACTCTTGAATTGAGCACATACACCCATATCATTCTACTAAAATCATCAATCAAGAGGAAAAAGTACTTATTACCAGTTGGAGTCTAAGGAGTGATCGGTCCACATAAATCTGCATGAATCAGCTGCAATTAGGCATCCTTCACAGATCTTCATTGGGTGATCGATCCTTGGCAATCCTTGCACCACCTTCTCATCATGCATCTGCTTCAAAGCCTGAAAATTGACATGGCCTAACCGAGCATGCCACAGCCAGGCTGGTTCATTCAAGCTGATTGCAAGGAAAATAGGTTTACAAGTTTCAAGCACAATCTTGTAAAGCCTATTTGGTATCCTTCTAACCTTCATGAGCAACTTTCCACTCCTATCATGAACCCATAAGAATATGCCATGTAGGACAATTTTGCTACCCTCTTCTGACAATTGTCCAAGTCTTTGCTCACCATGCTTACACTGGAACAATATGGACCCTTTTCCCTTGATTTGCACTATTGAGCCATCACCAAACTTGTCATGCCCGCTGATGCTGTTATCCAGTTCATTGAACTTGGAGCGATGGCCTGTCATATGTTGCTCGCCCTGTTGTCAAGGTACCAAACATCTGAACCAGACTACGCTACTTCATTCGGTTGTAGCTTGGAACCACTTTCTCCTCATTGAGTAGCGCAAACTTGTGTGACTCCTCTAGTTTGTGTGCCTCCTCCACACATGCAGCTATGAGCAATGCCGGCTCATCTTCTTGCGCTTGAGTGAGATTGACATCTTCATCTTGTCGCTTGCTGTGGCATTGAGAAGCATAGTGCCCCATGTTTTTGCAATTATAACATTAGATATGGCTCTTATCCTTACCATTGCCACTGCTGCCTAAAGCTCCTTGGCGAGGTGTACTGAAGCCCACTCGGCCTCCCCTGCCACGGCCATGCCATCTGCCACGGCATCTTCCTCGGTCTTGCCCTTCTAGACTGCCGGAGCCTCGCCCTTTGCTGGTTGATGACTGTCCTCTACCGCCATTTCTCTATCGGGCCTGCCACTCAGCATGAGTGAGCAGCAGCTTCCCTTCATTGCCCTCACTCCTGCCGTGTATATGCTCCTCGTATGCTTTGAGGCGTCCAATTGCCTTCTCCAATGACATTGTCTCCACATCTACAAACTGCTCTATCGCGGCGACTACCTGTAAAAATTTGTCAGGTACAGAGACAAGCAGCTTCTTCACAAGGACTGCATCTTCCATAGTCTCCCCAAGGCTTCATATCTTCCTTGCAATAGCATTCATCTTGCTAACAAACTCATCAATCGAGTCTGTTTCCTTCATGCGCAGTGCATCAAAATCACTCTTCAGATTATGGACCCTCGCTTTCTTCACCCAATCTGCACCGAGGTACATTGTCTTCAGGCTTTCCCATGCCTCCTTCGCCGTCTTCTTCTTGGCCAGCAGCAGCAAGACATCTTCTGGGACTACCTGGAATATACATGCCAATGCCATCTTGTCTATCTTCTTATCGACGACCTCACCGGCCGTAGGCTCAATTGTGTTCCAAACACCTTCAGCATCCATGAAGACCTCCATCTTGATCGCCCATGTGGAGTAATTGGTTGACGTCAACATCAGGTATTGCAGGGACACCCCGAACTCCATCGCCGGAACCGTCGTACGCTCAGGAGCCGACATTCCTCTGTACTGAGGATACTTGGGCATGCACGAGGCTCTGCTACCAAGTGTCGATCACAGCCTAGTAATTTGCAACAATCAAGAAACAATTGGGAACAAATCGTTATCAGGAAGACACAACAGAAGTTCATAGATTTGGGGCAAGTTTTCTCTTTTCTGTTTTCACCGACAAAACCCTTACACGCTACAGCCAACTAAGTTAAACTCTGAAGAAAAACAGAATGTAGACTCTGAAAAAAAATTGATTCCGCTATCTGATCCGCAATACTCGGTCACGGTCCACACAACTCACAAAACACCTTAAGACTCGGACTAACACCAGCTCAAAGTCTGGATTGTTCCTAACACAGGGCTGGGTCCCCGTGGCGCCGGATGCCACTACGTAGAGTGTCATTTAGAGGTGGGCCATTTGCCAGGGCTTGGGTGGCTCGCATTAGCCCATCAGCATGGCGAGCTTGTCGCAGCAAACATAGCTGGGCACAAGCATGGTCATGGTGTCGTAGGGCGTGCGGACGATGAGGCCGAGCAGGTAAAGGGCGGTGAAGATGGCGAAGGTCCAGTAGCGGCCGAAGTAGGCGTCCAGACGGGGTCTGGGTCGACAAAGAGCAGCTCGGAGTGGCGTCTGTGGTGAGCCCCACGGCTAGCTCATGGGTTCATGACACTCAAGGTGCTCGGTGCTGGGGTGGACACACGGGGCGACAAACATGAGCACAGCGCCCATGGTGGCCAGCTGCTAGCAATGAGCACATGCACAAGCTGACTGGTGGTCTGTTGATAGCCATGGGTACAGTGGCAGACCCATGATTTTACCAAAGGGTATGCCGCACCAAAATTTTTATATGCAAAACCATTTGCCAATTCGGTAAATAATTGTAAAATTTGCACTGTAATTCGGTATACAGGCACTAAATAATATGATAAGTCTTAAATTCAAGGATTAAGTTGAAAATTTGCACAAATTACAATATAAATAGTTCAAACACCATACTAATAGTCTCCAATATACATAAAAGAGACTTACAATATTACTAGTCTGACTTTTTTGGCCTACGCTTTCTAAAGGACATGAAAGTCTCGATTATATCATCTCCATCCACTTCAAAGAAAATATCCCGCTCAATGAATGTGACTAGACAATCATCCAAAAGACTATCACCCATCATATTTCTTAACTTTATTTTCACTAAAACCATTGCAGAAAATACCCTTTTTAACGTAAGACATTGACCAGCAAATGATTAATGTCTACTGCCTGATAAACATCAACATCCTAATCAGCGCTCAGTATCACTACACACTTAATTTTTCATCAGAAAAGTTTTGCATTGCACTATAGATTCCCAAGAAAAACTGCATTGTAGTTTGCCTACATGGACCAATTTGCACCCAAGTATATCTAAACTATACAACGCAGCTGCTCGCAGCGAAAGGCATATGGAGATCCAAAATCCCAAATTATGTGACCAATTGTATCAACTCAGTTTACAAAACATTGGCTATGCAAAAATATGCATTTCAACAATGGATAAGTAGAAAGGTACAACATACTGAAATCTTACAATGGATGTCCTACTATTCAGTTTTCTAGAGAAATTGAAGGTATGACAGCATAATGCTCATAGTTCTCTTAGCTATTTTGGGTTCGACTATTCAGTTTTCTAGAGAAATTGTGACTTGGTATTGAGTGAAATCTGACCATAGATAATTACTAACATGTTGGATTGTTGGACATTCGGACAACTGGACAATCATGGCCATAACATCTAAAAAGAAACACTACAAATATTGTTTACTCACAGAAAAGCAAACACAATAGCTAGCCACCACACTGGTAGAGATTCTACATGTCAATTGTCAAACAAAACTCTACAATTTGCAGCTTCGCTCATCAGCTCATGTATTTCAAAGTTGTGTAATAGTTGGTTCAGATTTCAACCTTACTGGGAGGGGGCAGCGCAGCCACGCAGGGCCGTAGGGAGGGGGACCGAGCCGGGAGTGCCGGAGTGGGGCGGTGAAGGGAGGGCCAGAGAGATGCCGACAGGCCGGAGGGGGCTGATGCAGCTGTGCAGCCTGCAGGGAGTGAGAAAGGGCTGGAAGGGGCCGACCGAGGGGGGAGCAGCGCAGGGAGGGGCGGCGTAGCCATGCAGGGAGCCGGAGGAGGCGAGGGTGGCGGCAGAGGCCGTGAGGAGGAGGCGAAGGCCGCGAGAGGAGGTGGAGCCGGAAGATGCGAGGGCAGCGCTGAAGGCCGCGAGGAGGAGGCGAGGGCGGCGGCTGGGATCGGGGATTTTGGGGGGGTTCTAGGGTATGCCGTGGCCCACCCGGCATACCCTGTGGGTCCGCCTCTGCATGGGTAGCGGCAGCTTCTTACACCTTAGGGCAAGCAATGCCTGTGGACTTGTAGACCCAACTTCAAATGACAGGCCACATGCCATCACGTGTAGCAATGCTCTGCATGGATTTATACTCTCTCCCATCAGCCGATGCTCATGTATCTCACACCAGACGATGCTCTGCACATATGCATGCATGTATACTTTTTCAATTGCATGTATGCTCTGCAAATGGGGCATGGTGTCTCCGTCGCAGGTAGGCCGCACAGAGTCAGCGAACGGCGAGCTCGGTCGAGGCCGGAGCGACGCGCGCGGACAAGCGCGCGGACGAAGCCAGGCTGACGTGCTCGGACGATGGCTGGAGCAGGGCGCGCGGACGATGGCCGGCGAAGACCATGGAGTCCCGTCGCGGACACGGTCTGTATGCGTGCGGGGTCCGAGCATGGACACGGTCTGCGCGCGGGTGGGGTCCGAGTGCAGACCAAGTCCGGACGTGCAAGGGCCCGTGTAGGCGCCGGCCCAGGCGTGGCTCCGGATTGGGGACAAGGCACCGACGTCGGCCGTGGAGCAAAGCTGGGGATGCACGGGCCCGAGTGCCGGATGAACCCAGTGTGGAGGAGCCACCCGGAGGCGCGTGGGCTCGGGCGCAGGGCCATGCCGGGGAAGCAGGAGGACCAAGCGTCGGATGAGGCTTGGCAATGGCCCGGCGCGGCGGTGGATCGGCGCGATGGCCCGGCACGAGGGTAGACACGGCAGGAGGTACCACGGGGCCAAACCTAGTTAGGCCTGGCACAGTCGCGGTGGCATTGGGGGCCATACTTTGCGCACGTGCACCAAGGCTGAACCTGGACGGCCATATATACTTTGCATGCGGGCTGGCGACGTACCCCAGGGGCAACGGCCGGACCATGGGGTGGAGCAGAGTTAGTTCACGCCGAGCAGAACACGAGTAATCATGTGCTCGAGTACGAGTAGGAGTCGAAACCATAGACGAAGCTGCGATCGTAGCTTCGAGTCAAAGACAATGTGGTCAAAGGCTATGGTCGGAGAGCCATAGTCGAGACACCGTGGTGGTAGGTCACGGTCGAAGACATCGTGGTCGGAGGCCGTGGTCGAAGACACCGTGGTCGGAGGCCGTGGTCGAAGACACCATGGTTGGAGGCCGTATACTCGTAAGAGTACGGTAGCGGCGGAAATGCCCAAATGAAGCGGTAGTCTTGCTGATGTTGGCCTCGGTTGGTATGACCACACCCGAGATGGTTGTGGGCCTGAGGTAGAGGGGCGACCCTCCCCCAATAAATCCATTCATTTCACATAAATTTGAACAAACAAACTAGTGGAGCCAAGTTCTTTTCGTCCTTTAATCCCTTAAAGCATTTTTGAGGTTGCTTTGCTTGCATACATGACTGGTACTTTGATACTTTGACAATTTAAAATTTTAGAATTAAATTTAATCTGGACATGCTGGCAATACTATCAAAACCAATATGACAGAAACGAGAATGCCAAAAATTTGCCTCATATTTATTTAAACTAGTTCTAACATTCAAATTATAACAAGACTCTAAAGTACTTAGGCGGAACAAGCATCCGCTCTCATAGCCTTTACCAACAAAGTTTCCGAACTTATACACTACAATTTTGTTTGACTCAAGTACTAGCTTGTAATCATCCTTACATAGAAGAGAACCACTAATGAGATTTTTGTTTATTGTATGAGCATGGTGCATATTTTCAAGTGGACAATCTTCCCTGAAGTAAGATTTAGATCCATCGTGCCAACACCAAAAACAGAAGCATACGACCCGTTTTTCATTAGGACGGAGGAAACCCCTGTTGCTGGTAAGAAGAAAATAAGAAAATATCAGAATTTACATGAACATTAGCACCAGTATCAACCCACCAATCAGTGGATTGACATGCTAGAAAGACAACAGGTGAATTACCATACCCTCCTAAAGTCGAGGTCTCACCTATGATCACATTATCAACCTTCTTCTTTGGCTGTTCACCATCTCTGCTCTTGCGGAAGCGACAGTCCTTCACCATATGATCATCTTTTCTGCACACAAAGTAGGTGATGTCCCTCAAATCATTTTTCTCAGTTTTCTTCTTCTTAAAGCTAGTTGTCTTGTTTGGTTTGTTAGATTTGTACTTATTTGCAGTAGTCTTTTTCTCTATAAAATTTGCATTGTTCTGGCCAGAGGTGCTGGGTGCATCTTTTGCTCTCACTTTCTTTGCCACATCAAAGGTAGTAACGAGATCCTCTACAGAAATCTCTTCCCTTTTGTGCTTCAAACCAGTGGCAAAATCATGCCAAGAAGCAGAGAGTTTGGCAACAATGCCCGCTGCCACAAACTTAGGAGGCAGTACACAACCCAAGTGCGCAATCTCACCGACTAATAGCTGAAGGTCATGAGCTTGTCCAACTATGAACTTAGCCTCATCCATGCTAAAGTCGAAAAACTGCTCACATATGTAAAGCCAGCGACCTGCCTCTACATCTGCATATTTGTGCTCTAGTGCATCCCACAACTCTGTGGCGGACTTGTAGTCTATATACACATCATAGAGTTGATCTACCAGAACAGTCAGAATGTAACCAAGAGCAGTATTGTTTGTATTTTTAAATTGCATAAACTGCTCAATCGTAAATGGATACTGCGGGTGGATAACCCACCACAGCCCCAAAGACATGAGCCAAAACTTGAGCTGCCATCTACGAAAGTTCTGACAAGAAAACCTCTCAGCTTTCATCCCATTAGAAGCACCAACAATTGCTGTATTGCAACAAAGTTCACAATAAAGTTACTGGATTGTTAGAAATGTGGGTAATATTTTAATTTTAGATGTTACTAGGAGGCAAATATCATAAATAACTAATGATTCATAAAGCAGTGCTAACAATAGGAAAATCATTACACTTCAAAAATATATATAAACAAAATTTAAACAAGTCGATCGGTCACACGAACGACTTATAGTTAGGTATGAGGAAGAAAGGAAGCAGCGCAGAATGTAGATGCCGCCCTGTGTAGGTCTTCATGGTAGCAACAGCTCATAGATACCGCTCTCCTTCTTTACGGTGCACACCGAGAAGAAGAGTCGACGAGGTTCAGACGGCGTAGCACCACAACACAAGTTCGTAGAGGGAAGAAATAGAGCTAGTGAGATTCTTGGCTACATACTCTGGATGTTTCCAGGCATATATATAGATAGACTATGAACTGACATGATTAAATAGCCATTTACCCACTAGTAACTGACACATTTAACTAACAATTTACCCACTGGTAACTGTTTATCATCAAAACCCAATAAAACCTCAAATTCAAAAGTTTGAATCTCATTCAAATAGAAAGAGAAAGAATGGTGCACGGTTCAGTAAAAATAAAGGTGGACTTGGTCTACCAAGTGGCACACCATGTTACGACACAATCATGCAACTTTCACGTGAAAATGTATGCGTGTGATTAGCCATAGCCCTCCTCGTGCCATCCCCATCTATGTGTCACATGATTCAAAAAGTAGAAAGAGCTCCACCTTATAAATTGGTCTCCTCCACCTTATCTTAGCAATATGGTACTAAACCATGTAAGTATGGGTGCAAACGGGGCAGATATTTCCCGACCGACTGTCCGTTCGAATTCATTCAGGTATAATTTGGAGCTTATTTTTGGATATCCGAAGGTATTTTTTGGATACGAAAACGAAGTCGAATACTTTTCCGCATACATAAATAGATTCGAAAAAAGAATTATCCGATGCATACGGAGTTACCAAAAAAATCTGAAAATTATCTGGATTCCTAGAACCGTGCGCGCAATTCACAAGCCCATCCCAAGCAAAAGCTGAAACCCCACAAGGTCTCCCCCAATCAGTCACCACGTACCACGGTCTACTCCATGTCTCCACAAGTGTCCTGGTCTCCCCCCGACCCCAAGGCCCCGAATCCCAACTGCGAAATGTTGGCGACCTCTAAATCGCCAGCGGCCACCGCCACTAGGGTCTCTCTCCTCCCACCTTCCCTCCCATCCCGCCGCCATGGATTCCTCCTCCCACCACCCCGGCCCCCGCGACTCCCGAGGCCTTGATGTGAAACCCCGCCGCCGCCCTCCCACGGTGGCCTCTGAATCGCTGCTGGCCAGTGTAAGATCAAGGAGGCCGACTATGGGGGATGAATAGTCGTTTCTAAAAATATCTCGTTTAAAATCTATTTGAGCTATTTGGCTAAACACAAGTATATAATGCAGAATCTCCATTTAAGTTGGTTTAGCACAAATAAAGCCTAAATCAATTAAGTTCACCTAAGTGTACCAACAATTCTAGGCTAGGTCAAGGTTTGCACTCCTAGCATAACAAGCAATCAATTTAATTCTATGAATATAAATTGCTTGAATATAAATTTAGCACAAGGAAACAAACCAAAAATAGCACAATTTTTTTACGTGGTGTTCGGACACTTGCTAGTCTCCCCTAGTCCATATTGAGGTTAGCCCAAACGAATTGGACCGGCTCCACGAATTAAGCCTTCCACTTCAAATCTACAAGTGGTAGCTTTTTCCCGCTCCGGGTAGGTGAGCTATAACCTTCACAACTTTGCTGGGTCTTCTCACAACCTTCTTTGAGAAGATCACCGTGTACGATGCCTCCAATGCCGTCTAGGAGTCGGCAAACTCCAAGAGTAACAATTCAAGCCCCTCGCTTGACTCTCACCACGTGCAACGAATGCACAATCTCAATTGCACACTAAGTCCACCTCTAGATGCAACACATGTAATCTAGATCCCTTCTCCTAACTCAGAAAGTGCAACACATGCACAATTGAGTGGAGAGTCTCACACTAACTTAAGACAACAGAAATGAGTCAATCAACCTACTTTCCAACCGGCCACAAGAGGGTAATACCCCCACACAAGAAAACTAGCCGTTGGAGCCAAACCCCTGAAAAATCAGGGGAATTGGAAGTACCGCCGGCCAAAGTCCGGTACTTTCACTTGCCTCCCGAACGGTCAGAAAACTAGCCGTTACAGTCAAAATCGGAAGTTCCGCTGTTCATTCTCTGGTACTTCCGATCATCGGAAGTACCGCTCCACACATGCGGAACTACCGATTTCATAGGGAGGAGAAGACCACCACTCGGGTGTCTCTCTGGAAAAAAACGTGCCGCAGGAAAATCCGGAGCTTCCGAAGTCCGGTAGTAAAGCGCAACACATCTCGTTACTTTCGCCTTCTGGTAGTACCGCTCACACAGAGTCGGTACCTTCGATGGCCGGACAATCCACTCACACAGAGCCGCTCAGACCACTCACATCCGGTAGTATTGCGCAACACATGTCAGTACTTCCGATCTTCAGTAGTACTGCTACACACACAGCGGTAGTTCCGATTTTCCTGACAAGTGCAGATATCTTAATAGATTATGCAAAACACATTTGCAAACTATAGTATCATGCACACAAGTATCAAACATGATTTCCAACAAGTTGCAAAACACATTTGCACATTTTTGAAATCATGACAAATAATTGGTACATGGACTTCTCACATTTGTAAAGCACATTCGCAAATCTAAGTCACATGTTACAAGAATTATATATGAGCTTCAAACATTTGCAAAACGCATTCGTAAATATAAGCCTCATATCACAAGGAATGAAAATATAGACTTCAAACACTTGCAAAAACACATTTGTAATGTATAGTCCCATGTTGCAAGGATTCACCACATGAGCTTCAACCGTTTGCAAAATATATTTGCAAATATAAGCCTCATGCATAGATGAGCTATATGAGGTGATGTTGAGTCATCAACATATGATGAGACTCAAACTACTAGACATGACCCCCCTTAATAGTACGGTAACATATACTAGCAATCCGGTCTTCCAACCAAACACCAAGACCGGTAAAAGACTAGGAACACATTCTTAGCCCTAGCTAGTCATACCTTTGCCTTAGGTCATTGTCTTGATATGCATGAACTCATGATGCTTCCTTTTCTTCAACTCCATCAATACATGATGGTATTGACTTGACTTGATGATCAATACATGATCATCTCGTCCTGAATATGCATCAACTCATGATGCATCTTTCTCTTGATGGCTTTCAACATATGAAGCTATCTTCCATCAAGGCTTGATAATCTTCAACACATGAAGTCATCTCAAGTCATCCTCTTTTGTGGAACCTAACATATTCATCAAACTCATGGACAATGTTAGTCCACAAAACAATTACCATCAATTAGCAAACTTCACCATTAACACATAATGGAGTGACTAGATTCAACAATCTTTTCTTTTTGGTAATTCATGACAATTCCAACAAATAGTGAGATAAAGATTGATTTTTGAGTATACAACATATACACAACAAATATATTCTCTAAGATAAGCTTTTTAAGCAAAGCTTACTTATCTGGTTGTCATTAATCATTCAACATTAACACATAATGAAGAGGTTAAATGACAACCCGATTACACATGAGTATATATAAATTACACAAGCTATATATACTCAAGAATGTATTTCAATGTAAAGATCCGAAAATGCATATTAAAGGAGGCATAGATCAATACTTATAAGTCCTCAAAATATAGGAAAAGCTCCTCTAAATATGTGTATATAAGTGTGTATAAAGAAAACATATGCACATATTCAATTTAAACTATTTGTGGAGTTCAATCTATATTTTGGATCCAAGGAGCGCACTAATATATGAGAGTGCGATTTCAAATGCATATCTCAATGATTTCACCTTTTTATCCATGTAAGACTAAGTAATATTATAATCAGTGAACAAAATTAGTCTCTTAAATGCATTTGTCATTATTATTAAAATCTTATAATAATATTTATTATTATCACCAAAAATAACTTAAACGAAGCTTGGTATTTCAGCTGACCCCCTCCAGTGTCTCCTTCCCTTCCTCCTAACTTTCCTCGCATGCCATTGCCAGGGACTCCGTCCATCCCACCTTCCCCAGTCCCCTGAGGCCCTGACTCTGCAACTCCAAAACGCCACCGCTGCCCTCCTAGGGCGGCCTCCAAATCACCGCCGACCTCCAAAGAAAAATCCCATTGTTAGTCCTATTGCTGCGTCACTGGCACTCAACGGACCGTGCCGTTACTGCCCTACCCTGCTCTGCCCCACCACCAGCCACTCCTCGCAACCTCTCTTCCTACTAAAGTGTTCCCTTCCGTACCGCGTGTGGCCATGAATAAGGTGCCCCTCTCAATTCCTCTTCTTTGAGCTTGAAGACTTCCTATTCCAGTTGCAACTTGCATGCTCGAAGACTTCCCTGTTCTAGTTGCAAGACCTACATGCTGAGTATTGGATCTAGGGTTTTCAACATCATATATGCACTTTGGCTACCAATAATTAAGAGGTGAGTCAAATTTTGTGAATTTTACATTTGGATAGTGCCCTTTTTGTTGCGAATGGTTTGGATAGTACCACACTGCCTTTAATTGTGAGTGTTTGAGTTGGCCCTGGTTACTTTTGTAATACAATTTGTGGTCTAGTATTTTTTGATCTATTCATGGCTCCATCATTTGTACACTTAAGAGTATGTTCTACAGGAGTAATGTTAGTGTGCTCTAGTGCATTTGATGCCCCACTAGGGTAATTTTAATGTACCAACATGACATTTGGGTACATTTCAGAGTAGATTTGGGAGGGCATTTAGCGCCACCGATGCAAGTGAATGTGAGTAGTCAAGACAAGATGATAAGTAGTAGAAGCTTGCTGGAGTAAGCAGTATATTACATAGAACTGCTGAACTGGAACTGTCAAAACCCTACAATGAAAATGTAACGTTATGTTTGTACTAAATCATCAGCTAGCTCTAAATCATTTTGCTTGTCAGATAATCTGCAATAGGATATAGTTATTTTGTGCTGTGTTGGCTAGTTCTTATGTACATAGAGATATACAAATGAGTTCTAACTATTCCTGTTAACCAATGCTTGTTAAGTTCGTTAGTCCAAGTTCTCTTCTGCTCTTGCTCTTGGTATTGCTTTTGCTAATTAATTAATGGGAGAGCAATCAAGCCTCTCTTATTTTAGAATAGTAGACCTTTTCTTTCATTTTCAATTATTGATTTTGCTAGTAGATACTCTTTTGATGTTCTATTAATTTGTTCACCTGACGGTAGGGGGTCTTATCTGCTGATCTAGTGTTGCATGTATTTTAGTCGTGCTGTTTCAGTGAGGCATAGAAAATAAGTATATATTATACATGTAGGTTCTTTCTGAATCCAACGTTGTCACCCTACGTTTGATTAACACATTATCTACATTTGGTTTAAGGTATGTTCCGCTCAGTCGACTTCACGTTGCAGTTGATGATCAGGGCTATACACCTTAGTGGTCCTTCCCTTCTGTCTCACTCTGCAAAGAAATTGAAGCTACAACTTCTAGTGTTGTCTACCGCTGCAAAATTGGTGCTGTCGATGCTGCAGCGAAGGTTTCTATTCTCTTCTATTTACTTTATTTGGTGCCTTTGACATTGTCTCATTTTGTTTGATGGAGTTACTTGGCACTGTCATCAAATGCAGATACCCACTGGGATTCTAATAATGAAGTTAAAAATTTTGAATACAAGCTTATTGGAGAAGTAAGAATGCTGAGTGCTCTAAGGAAGCACAGATCCATAGTGGACATATAATGTCACCAGTTTTCTTCTAAATGGGTTCAAGCTGATAGTGATAAAGAGTACAGGGTATTACAGTCTATAATTCTAATGGAGTATGTGAAAGGAGGTTCTCTAAAGGTAAATTTATTTGTCATGTTTATTAGTTTTCATGTATTCGTTAAACATCTTCGTTGTTTAGATGTTCTCGCTGATAACTGGACATGTTATTTTCTCGTTAGGGCTATTTGATAAAACTACTAAAAGAGGGCAAGAAGCATGTACCTATTTACTTAGCATTTTACATTGCTCGTGAAGTTGATTATGCATTGTTGGAGATGCACAAGAAGCTAGTTATTCACCGGGATATAAAAAGTGAGAATGTTTTGGTTGATCTGGATTCGAAGAGAAGTCATGGCACACCAGCAGTCAAACTCTCTGATTTTGACATATCCATTCCTTTGCATTCTCTGTCCCATACATGTTGTATTGCTGACCTTGGCACATATCCACCCAATGTTTGTGTCAGGACACCTTGTTGGATGGCTCTAGAGGTTCTTCAAGCCATGCATGAAAAAACCAATATGGATTGGTAAACATTTATTTGAAAATTCTGCTTTCTTTGTTCTTAGCACAAGTTTAATAGTAGTTTTGACTTTTGAATGCCTGCCAGCTGAGGAAACCGTTCGACATTTGTGTTGTCAACAATCTGCATTGTAAATGGTCTAACTATGTTTTTGCTATCAACCAATATTCGGTAATTTTCGTAGTTTTTTTAGTGAGACATCAATTTTCCTCATTTCTTGCAGTAGCAAATTTTGTACGTCCATACTTCTTTTTTGTGGAGAACAATTCTCGACACTCCAAATATTACTTTGACCATTGGAGCTATCCTCTCTGTGTGTGTATGCACGGATATTGGTATCCAGTGTAAATCCACTTGAATTTAGAAAATTAAGATCCACTTAAATTGATAAACTATGTTAATATCAACAAATAGGCTCGTAGCTACCTAGTAGAGTATGTTAGTCAAATATCTACCCCCACAACCAACAACCCCCCCTCCCCCCCAAGGCTTGATTGATGCGAGTAAATATTTCTTTCATACAAGAAGTGCATATTGGTCATTTGGATGCTTTTTATTGGAGATGCTTACGCTTCGGATACCCTACCAGGGACTACGTGATTCAGAAATGTATGATCACATAAAGGTAAGCGGTAAGCCCATTACATTAGAATCAAATTCTTGTTTTTACAGTTGCTAGTGGCTACAAATAAAACATATAACCATCTTCTGAGTTCTCTGTATCATATCAAGAAATGCTGGACCATGATTAAAAAAACACCCTCCAAGACTCCCTTGCGTCATCGCTGAGGTTCAAAGTGTTGATAATCTAAAAAACTAAAAATTAGATGCATTCTCCATGCTATATCATGGCCTCTATCATCTATTTGCTACTTTGCTAGTAAGAACTTACTACTTAGTAATAACTACTTACTACTTGCTTAACTAGTCCTTGTCATTGTGTGATATAGTTAAATTTGCTTATTAAGCTACTAATTTAGTTCTATTTTGGATATGTAGTATGATCGATTGATGTTTATACATACGACATATATGGTTTTTGTTTTTGCGTATTATCCGTCTAAATATTCGTGACCGAGACTAACCGTATTCGGAATGATATGTATTCGCTCCACATTTGTGACCGAGAATATCCGCATTCGTATTCATATCCGGTACTATCCGTGTCTGACTCTTACTCCGAAAAAAAATATGCAAAAGGATACAGGATGAGTGATATCTACCTGTATCTGCTCCATTTACACCCCTACATACAAGCTTTGGAATCATGGGAAATGGGCCTTATTAAAAGGGGCTATTTCTAACAAATCAGTCTCCAAGATGATGGCTATAAACCATGGTATGAGGCATATGACTAAAATACAAGGGCTGGGCTATACCCATTACATATACATCAGATGCACTAATTAATAAAGTTGAGAGAAGACTGATTACATACACACCAGATGCACTAATTAATAAAGTTGAGAGAAGACTGAGACTATATGTGTTGTGGCTACTGACCAAACATTAAATTAGAAGAGTAGTGGAGTGGTTGTGATGGATGAACAATGCTTGCCCCTCCTCCGTAGTCAGGGCACCATGGTGTAACACCCCAGGAGCCGCATTACCCTGGTATGCCACTAAATCACGCTACAACCTAGCCAATTTACTTTACAAGTGTGAGACCATGTGCAGGTCACCCCATGGTTGTGATGAGTAATTGACTCTTGATCTAGGAAGATTGAGTTTGGTTTTTGAGGTTTGAGTTGGCTCTGCAAAGTCGTAAGTCTTAAGAATGGTCAGCAGACTGTCTACGGCTACGTTGGCCATGGTCGGAGGCCTCGTGGTCATTTACGACCACGTTGTGAAGTTTCGACCGCGTTGGTCGTGATCGGTAGTCGGCGCCAGGGTTTACGACCACGTTGAACGCTTGGGAGCTTCGACCACGTTGGGCACTCGGAGCCACGACCACGTTGGGGGCTCGGTGGTTCGACCACGTTGGGCGCCTGGCGTTTCGACCACGTTGTGGCGCGTGGGTCTTCGACCACGTTGGGAGATCGGGCGTTCGATCACGTTGGGCTCTCGCTGTTTCGACCACGTTAGCGGATGTCTGACCGTGGTCGATGGAGCTCATTAAAACCGGTCGTGTGGGCACATATGGAGTCCGATTATGGTGGGAATCGGTCGGTTGGGTTTCTGGTGATGTTGTGGACCTTGTGGATTTGTTGGTTCATCTTCTTGACAGGGTTTGTCAATGTCTATTTTCTATGGAAAAGTCTTGAGCTCTGTTGAGCTGAGCAGAGTCTGTTTCGTCGGTTGGTGCGGTGCTATGTAATGGTTTTCTTGTCTATGTGGCTGCAGGACTTCGGAGCTATTTCATGGTGAGGCGTGGGAGGATCGGGACTAGGCACAGGAGGTGTTGAGGTCCAGACGGTCGGAGACGCCGAAGATGATCGAGGCTGGTGAGGTGGTTGCGAGCCGGGAGACGAGGAACCAGAGCTGAGCACGACGGGCAACAACGAGGAGGACCGGGACTAGGCTCAGGGAGGAGCTGAGGTCCAGACGGTCAGGAGGTTGGGTGCGGTCGTGTGCGGCGGAATAGACCGAGACTAGACTCTGGAGGAGTCGGAGGTCTGATCGGTCGGTTGCATGATCTTGGAGACAAGTCTTGGTGAGGCTTGGAATGGTCGGGACTAGACATGGGAGATGTTGAGGTCCAGAACGACTGGGTGAAGTCAAAGAAGACTTGAAGCTCAAGGTGGTGATGAGGAACCGGGCTGGTGCGGCCGGTCGGAGATAGGTCCGGCGAGGCTAGGATGGTCGGGACGAGACACGGTGGTGTCGGGGTCCGTAAGCGACCGAGGAAAGCCGAAGGAGACCTAGTCTTGCGAGGTGGTTGCAAGCGTGGACAGGGAGGCAGCGGAGGGGCATTTTGGAGAAATGTCAAAGCTGCAAAGGAAGCTGTCCCTCTGGTAAAGCACCTGAGAAGTTGACAGAAAAGAAGTGGATTCAGTTGTCGCTAACGGGCAAAGTGCGGGTCTGTTGGGATAGCAGGCAAAGCATTTGAGTTAGCGGGCAAAGTGAGTGGTAAAACCCGGTGTTAGGTGGGGTTTACGGGTTATCCCAGTGTGGACTAATGGATGGATCCATTAGGGTTAGTCTCGGGTGTGAGGCTATAAAAGGGAGAGGGGAGGCACGAGAATGTTTGAGTTGGTCGGCTAGGCCTTGGAGGCAGCCGCCTCTCCCTCCCTTGGGAGTGTATCTGTGTGTGTGCTCTAGGGCTAGAGCTTGTCCTCCTGTGGGGAGTGGTTGCGAAACCTCCGTGTTATGATTTGAGAGGACTCATCTCTGTACTTGTTAGAGTTTATCTATGAGATGGGTGCGTGTTTGTGATCCGGGTTGAGAGGTCGTTCTTGAGATGTTTTCATTGATTTATTTGCCATCTCTTCATTCTTAGTTCCTTCTGTATTTCCTTTGAGAGTTGGCTTATATTTGTTTTGCTCAGAACGGGAATCTGTCTCAAGGCTAGTTGGCCAGTTCATTCCCGAGAGCGGAAGTTGATTTGGAAAAATCCCTGTGTCTTTCGGTCTGCCGCCAGTGAGTCTCTGTTCTATTTTTCGACTGCATCAATTTTCTTTGGCCGAAACAAAGACTTTCCTTTTTCTTGGTAAATTCACTTCTAGAGATCATATACAAGTTAGAGTTCAAGTCTCAGTTGGTTTCGACCTCTGTGCAAAAAGATTCCTCAAATTTTGCTCTGTGGTCGTGCGCTGACAAAATAGAGTATTCACTGTTCGTCATCCGATTTTCGGTTTTTACGACCAAGGCTGTTGAATCGAGTCTTTCGGTTGTGTGGTCGAGCGACAGTCGGATTCGACTGCAGATATCTTCTCGGCTTTGGTTATCGACCACAAGTTGGCGATCGGCCACGGCTAAGACCTCACGACCTGATTCTATTTTCGGTTCTCTGTTGTCAAGTGACTCAGTCCCCGGTCGGTATCGATCATGGAAAAGACTTAGTGTGAAGTCTTTGGTCTTCTCGGGTTTTATCGGTCGATTGGTTTTCCTTTGGAGATTTGACCACAGCTTGCGATCACGAAGTCTTGGCCTTCTGCTCTTCTCTGATTTTCGACCAGCCAAGACATAGATCATCTGCTTTCTTTTGCACTGGTTTCCGAGTGCTTGATGGTCGTAGATCTCGTAGTCGTGTGCCCCCACGGTCTCATGAGGTGTCTGCGACCGCAGTCGGTTATAGGTGCAAGTCGGTCTTCGACCATGTTGATCGTACGACCATGCCATTGGCTTACGATCACGACGGTTCCGACCGGACTCATCTTCGATCTTGTCGGTCTTGTTTTGGTGGCTATCGACTTCATTGAATTCGTTTGATCATCGATTGCCTACCAAGATGCTCTTGATCAGTGGTCAAAGTTACGACCCCATGCATGTGCTATCAACCAAGTTGTCGGTTTCGACCATGGTGTCGGTCTAGACCACGTTGTCTTCCCAACAAACGTCGCTTTGTTACCGAGCACTGCCTCTCTGCGGAGTGGATGTATTCGACTACGTTTGAGCTTCCGCCAAGTGGTCGTAATCTAACCACACAGTGCTCTGATTTGGTCATTAGATAGTCCAATTCCTCATCTTCTACTAGACCTCATATCTTGGATCTTCATAGCTTTGTAGCTATTGGAGAATAAGGAATATGTGAATATTTAGAGGAAAATTTATGGGCACCATTCACCCCCCTGTTGCCTCATCCGGTCCTACAATTGGTATCAGAGCGAGGTTAGCTCTGAATTGGATCTTAACCGATCTTGAGCATGCAACTAGTAGGGAATATTGTGATCGCTTCTTTGCATCTTGTTGGGGTGGTTTTGCCTTTGAGACAAGAGGCTTGATTTCGGCTAGAGGATGATTTTATTTGCAAGAAACCACAAGTGTGAGCTTTGTGGTACATTCTTGTCCTTTGGTTGATCAAGTGCCAGGAAGGAGAAAGCCTTGGAGAACACACGGATGATAATGATAAGCGTCGACTTATCATGAGCAAGGTAAAAAACTCATTATGACCTTGGACTTGTCCAAGATGAATATACTTGCTCTTCGGGATATTGTGAGGTGCCTAGATTATAAATTGCTAGATTGTTCTTGCTAGGTTGAAATCTCATTTCTCATGTGTAGGTTGTGAGTCTTTCTCTGTAGATGTTGAAGATTTAATTTCTCTACTTGAATGTTAAAATCTGCAAATGAGAAATTAAAACTTTGACTCACTGCACATGTGTAGAGGAGTGTGAGCTTGCTAGAATGTAGTAAAGTCGAGTTCCTCTGCTGTCGTCGTTGTAGTCGTAATGCCTTACGACCACAACTTGACTTCTCGACATAGTCGTAGCTGCATACGACCATGTCTGCTGGCGGACACTTCCGCTTGTTACTGTTGTCGAAAGTCCCTACGATCACGACTGCTGGTTCTGAGCGCGCTGCTGCTCGATTGCCGTGGTCATAACTGACTTACGACTACACCTACAATTCCCAGTCGTGGTTGTAATGACCAACGATCACATCTCTCGGCTGTAGTCGTTCAAGACTACGCCTCTCGTGCTACGACCACGCTCATTTCTTCTCGACCATAGTCGAGTAATGCGTAACGACCACTCTTTTTCTTTGAGTGGCCGTGTGTCGTCTTGGGGTCTCAAGCATTTGCTTACTAACCCTTGGGATCCAAGACTTGGGTACTTTGTTCTTGTCTTTGTAGGTGTCCGGGACGTTGGATGGAGAACATGGGATCGAATGGATTTTAGTCTTCTGCTTCATCACGTGACTAGAACATTTGTTGGTTCTCCATTTCATGGCCTCCAAGAGGCATGTACCTTCACGTTTGGCGTCTCCACCTACTTTGTGAGCTACTCTATACCCTCATGCCCTTATACTCATGTTTGACCATATTGGCATGTTGTGCTTGTTCATATGCTCACTTGTACCATACTGGCATAATTTTCTCTCAATGCTTTCATGTTATGCCTTTATGTGTATGCTGCTTAAGTATCCATGTACCTTGTTGTATTTGTTACATGCTTAAGCTTTGACTTGACTTCATGAGCTAAGTAGAATGTGTGCATTAGAAGTCAAGTATCATCATGACCTTGTGCTCGTAGTATCTATCATGGTTCACATCTTGCTCCTTATGTTCATTCATCATTATTTATACATGTTAGCATACTTTTCATGATGTTGATTTGCCATGTTGTATGTCTACATGATGTATGCATATGTATGGACAATATGAGCTTGAGTATATCTTGGATAGTTTCTCTGTGTCATGATGGTGCGTTTATTCATGCCTTTGTATCTTTTCTAGTATACATGCTTTTATCCATGCTAGCATATGCTTCTGTGACTGTTCCTGTCATCTGCTATGTGTATGGTTGTGATTCATTGTGATGCTTGTATACTTTGATCTTATTGCTGTTATGGCATGAAATAAATTGTATGACATTTTGGTAGCATTAGTCTGTGCTTATGCTTAGGTATCATGAGATTTGTGGTTAGGTCACAAGCTTCTTCTAGTATTGGGTGGCTCTAGGCTTGCTGTTCTAGATGCTTTTGATGAGGGCTAGATTGAGCTTGTGGCGGTGCGTGTTCTCATACATTTGTAATGCTACCGATTGTGGTCACTTGTCTCAGTACTGGATCCATGCCTGTGTATTATTTACCCCAGTACTAGGACACCAGCTGTTCCCCTATGTTTAATCCACAGGTTATGAATGAGGGGAGAGTGGTACAGCTGTTTACGACCGCTCCCTGGTCTTTATGACCACGTCGTAGTGTCTACGACCACACTATGGACTCTCGGCCGAACTCATTTTACGACCACCGCCAGGACATGGCGACTACGACCAGGATGCAACTACCACCACGACCTGGTTTCGTATTCGACCACCCCGAATTGGACTACAACCATCAGCCGGACTCAACCACGACCACGATCCGGACACGACTACGACCATGGTCCAGACCAAGACGCGACTTCGATCACTCCACCGCGGTCTGGACTTGGATACGACTGTGACCCCAGAATCATCTACGATCACGACTACACACCAAGCGACTGGGACAGAGGTTTGATCCCTTATGATCTTTCAGTATTTTGCTTCCCTCCACTTGGCTTTGCATAGTATAATCTGTTCTAGTGGGAGGAAGGGTCCGATTGGTTAGACAGGAATAACTCTAGGTGATGTTGTCTCATTCACACCTCTCATCCAAATGGTTCTCTAGGATTATTTACTACCTAGTTTGGGCTTTGGTTCTCTAGGATTCTCTTCTACCTAGGTTGAACTTTTTCTTGGCCACTAGAGTCTTTTGCATTGACATAGTGTGCTTTTTGCCCCGTGGTATGAGGTTATAGACTAGAGACCATGAGGATAGGATGTGTTTGGGAATCACCTCTTTGAGCTAGAACCTTCTCTTTCTGGATTTTGTGCCAAATTTCTTGGTTCTTCTCTTTTTGCCTTCTCTAGGGGGAGTTGGATCCTTCGTCTATTCGGGCTATGTTTTTGGGGAGTTCATCTCATGTGCATTCTTTTGTTCAATAGTCGTCACATTCACGTGAATGCCTGCATGATCTTGGAGCCACGAATATTATCTTTATGTGACATGATATCATGATTTATATCTTGCCATGTCTTGTGATAGCTTGATTTATCATGCCCTTCTATGTGTTGCTTAGCTCTTGCCATACTAGCTTAATTAAATGTGAACAACTTGAATCAAATCATGTCTTGTTCAATCTTGTGAATAGTCTGGCTTTAGTGATCCTCTTTTGATTCAGGCCATGTCGAATAGGCTAAGTTGAGCCTTGAATCTGTTTTTGAGATTTAGATTGAGCTAAGTTAGTTCATTAGTGATGCATGAGTTAAGTCTTAACTCTTTGTTCATGAACTAATTCAAGTAAATGCAAAAGATCTCTTTGTGCGAAAAACCGATCTCACCAATTCTTTCTCATGAGACGGCTTGCCATTGCACTCGGCATGAACTCAGGGGGAGTTTTGGATGACCAAGATCACCTCTTTAAGCTTATTGCTTGGAGTGATCGCATAAGGCTTGAGATCTAGCACATGGCTATGAAAACAAAAATCTTTGTGAAAAAATGGTTGGAGCCAACCATTAATTTATGAAAAGTGCCAAATGTGCTAATTTTGCTCAGCTACAAGTGGTATCCAAAGTACTACAAGTAGTGAATTGCTTGTGATATCTAGTGCTTGAACAAAGTGTCTCATTTTTGAACTTATAGCACTCTAAAATTGACTCAACTATAGCTTTGTGGTTCCACTTAGAATATTGACATGGCTTGACTCACGTTTGGATACCTTCTTCTAGACTATAATCTTGAGTGACTCGACATGCTAATCAAACCATTTAATTTAAAGATCATAACTTATTTGGCTTGAGCTTGGCAATACATAGTTTGTTATGATCTAGATAGCATTGTCACCTTTATGGCTTGATATAATTTTACGTGAAGTCACTTTCGATAATTTCATGGCTCCCTTTGCTTAAAATGAATTAATTGTAGTCACCCCATTTCATTCATGCTCTATGTTTCTTCCTTGCATCTTGATGACTTTATTGCCAAAAGGGGAGAAGGATAGAAAAAGGCATTAAGGGTGCAAAAGGCATTAAAATGGGAGAATGCATCAAGGGATGGGAGAAGGATAAAAGGCATTAAGGGGGAGAATGCTTGGTCATCTTGCTATGACAATGGTCATGTGAGCATCGCTTCTTGGACCATGAGCAAGATTGGACTTTCGTGTGATTTGGAGTTTCGTAGAAATTTTGATCTTTCTCTGTCGCTCCATTTCATTCGTGTCAACATGGTCTTGAGTCACTTCTTCATTCTTCTAGACCATGTGTGGCTTTTGCATCTCCATCCTTTCTTCTGTTCAAAAACTAACTCTTCCTCATCAAGGGGGAGATTGTGAGACCATGTGCAGGTCACCCCATGGTTGTGATGAGTAATTGACTCTTGATCTAGGAAGATTGAGTTTGGTTTTTGAGGTTTGAGTTGGCTCTGCAAAGTCGTAAGTCTTAAGAATGGTCAGCAGACTGTCTACGGCTACGTTGGCCATGGTCGGAGGCCTCCAGGGTCATTTACGACCACGTTGTGAAGTTTCGACCGCGTTGGTCGTGATCGGTAGTCGGCGCCGGGTTTCGACCACGTTGAGCGCTTGGGAGCTTCGACCACGTTGGGCACTCGGAGCCACGACCACGTTGGGGGCTCGGTGGTTCGACCACGTTGGGCGCTGGCGTTCGACCACGTTGTGGCGCGTGGGTCTTCGACCACGTTGGGAGATCGGGCGTTCGATCACGTTGGGCTCTCGCTGTTTCGACCACGTTAGCGGATGTCTGACCGTGGTCGATGGAGCTCATTAAAACCGGTCGTGTGGGCACATATGAAGTCCGATTATGGTGGGAATCGGTCGGTTGGGTTTCTGGTGATGTTGTGGACCTTGTGGATTTGTTGGTTCATCTTCTTGACAGGGTTTGTCAATGTCTATTTTCTGTGAAAAAGTCTTGAGCTCTGTTGAGCTGAGCAGAGTCTGTTTCGTCGGTTGGTGCGGTGCTATGTAATGGTTTTCTTGTGCGTGTGGTGTAGGACTTGAGCTATTTCATGGTGAGGCGTGGGAGGATCGGGACTAGGCACGGGAGGTGTTGAGGTCCGAGACGGTCGGAGGCAGAAGATGATCGAGGTGGTGAGGTGGTTGCGGCCGGAGGCGAGGAACCGGGCTGGAACTGCCAGAGCTGAGCACGACGGGCAACAACGAGGAGGACCGGGACTAGGCTCAGGGAGGAGCTGAGGTCCAGACGGTCAGGAGGTTGGGTGCGGTCGTGTGCGGCGGAATAGACCGAGACTAGACTCTGGAGGAGTCGGAGGTCTGATCGGTCGGTTGCATGATCTTGGAGACAAGTCTTGGTGAGGCTTGGAATGGTCGGGACTAGACATGGGAGATGTTGAGGTCCAGAACGACTGGGTGAAGTCAAAGAAGACTTGAAGCTCAAGGTGGCTGATGAGGAACCGGAGCTGGTGCAGCCGGTCGGAGATAGGTCTGGCGAGGCTAGGATGGTCGGGACGAGACACAGGTGGTGTCGGGGTCCAGAACGACCAGGGAAAGCCGAAGGAGACCTAGTCTTGCGAGGTGGTTGCAAGCGTGGACAGGGAGGCAGCGGAGGGGCATTTTGGAGAAATGTCAAAGCTGCAAAGGAAGCTGTCCCTCTGGTAAAGCACCTGAGAAGTTGACAGAAAAGAAGTGGATTCAGTTGTCGCTAACGGGCAAAGTGCGGGTCTGTTGGGATAGCAGGCAAAGCATTTGAGTTAGCGGGCAAAGTGAGTGGTAAAACCCGGTGTTAGGTGGGGTTTACGGGTTATCCCCAGTGTGGACTAATGGATGGATCCATTAGGGTTAGTCTCGGGTGTGAGGCTATAAAAGGGAGAGGGGAGGCACGAGAATGTTTGAGTTGGTCGGCTAGGCCTTGGAGGCAGCCGCCTCTCCCTCCCTTGGGAGTGTATCTGTGTGTGTGTGCTCTAGGGCTAGAGCTTGTCCTCCTGTGGGGAGTGGTTGCGAAACCTCCGTGTTATGATTTGAGAGGACTCATCTCTCTGTACTTGTTAGAGTTTATCTATGAGATGGGTGCGTGTTTGTGATCCGGGTTGAGAGGTCGTTCTTGAGATGTTTTCATTGATTTATTTGCCATCTCTTCATTCTTAGTTCCTTCTGTATTTCCTTTGAGAGTTGGCTTATATTTGTTTTGCTCAGAACTGGGAATCTGTCTCAAGGCTAGTTGGCCAGTTCATTCCCGAGAGCGGAAGTTGATTTGGAAAAATCCCTGTGTCTTTCGGTCTGCCGCCAGTGAGTCTCTGTTCTATTTTTCGACTGCATCAATTTTCTTTGGCCGAAACAAAGACTTTCCTTTTTCTTGGTAAATTCACTTCTAGAGATCATATACAAGTTAGAGTTCAAGTCTCAGTTGGTTTCGACCTCTGTGCAAAAAGATTCCTCAAATTTTGCTCTGTGTCGTGCTCGACAAAATAGAGTATTCACCATTCGTCATCCGATTTTCGGTTTTACGACCAAGGTGTTGAATCGAGTCTTTCGGTTGTGTGGTCGGCGGCGATCGGATTCGATCGTAGATATCTTCTCGGCTTTGGTTATCGACCACAAGTTGGCGATCGGCCACGGCTAAGACCTCACGACCTGATTCTATTTTCGGTTCTCTGTTGTCAAGTGACTCAGTCCCCGGTCGGTATCGATCATGGAAAAGACTTAGTGTGAAGCTGCTGGTCTTCTCGGGTTTCATCGGTCGACTGGTTTTCCTTTGGAGATTTGACCACAGCTTGCGATCACGAAGTCTTGGCCTTCTGCTCTTCTCTGATTTTCGACCAGCCAAGACATAGATCATCTGCTTTCTTTTGCTTTGGTTTCGAGTGCTTGATGGTCGAGATCTCGTAGTCGTGTGCCCCACGGTCTCATGAGGTGTCTGCGACCGCGATCGGTTATAGGTGCAAGTCGGTCTTCGACCATGTTGATCGTCGACCATGCCATTGGCTTACGATCACGACGGTTCGACCGGACTCATCTTCGATCTTGTCGGTCTTGTTTTGGTGGCTATCGACTTCATTGAATTTGTTTGATCATCGATTGCCTACCAAGATGCTCTTGATCAGTGGTCAAAGTTACGACCCATGCGGAGCTATCAACCAAGTTGTCGGTTTCGACCATGGTGTCGGTCTGACCACGTTGTCTTCCCAACAAACGTCGCTTTGTTACCGGCAGCCCTGTCTCTCTGGAGTGGATGTATTCGACTACGTTTGAGCTTCCGCCAAGTGGTCGTAATCTAACCACACGGTGCTCGATTTGGTCATTAGATAGTCCGAATTCCTCATCTTCTACTAGACCTCATATCTTGGATCTTCATAGCTTTGTAGCTATTGGAGAATAAGGAATATGTGAATATTTAGAGGAAAAATTTATGGGCACCATTCACCCCCCCCCTCTGTTGCCTCATCCGGTCCTACAACAAGGTAACTTAAACTGGCAACAATTTCTAAATCATGTTAACCTAAGCGGAAGCATACTAAAACAAAGTTAAAGGAACACTGCTAATTAAAGAACAATCGCTAATAACTTTAACCAATTAAAACGAACCACAATCTGACTTTAATAATTAAAAGTGATCAACAATAAGAGATAAAAATGAGTAACTGGAGACTGCACTTATTTATTACAGTATGAAACATGATATGGTGTGTGACAGTGATGTGCTACTCTACCCGTCCCATGCATTCTTGAGAATCACCTGGAAGGGGGGAAACAAGAGTAAGATAAAAATCTCAGCAAGTAAATTGTTTAACAGGCTAATTAAACTACAACTGTTTAATCATCAACATTTTATTTCTCACAATGACCACGTTCATATCCTCAACCTCAAATCGCCGTCAACGACGGTAAAATATTAGCAAATAAATCTTGTTTGACTACTTTAAAACCTCAACCACTACCACTACCAAAGACAATAAAATATATTTATGTTTTACCTCACTACTTTATTATTCCTCATATCCACAACTGCTATCAACAGTACTACAAGAGAAAAGAATCTCATGCCACAATCACAACCTCTACCATACCACAAGGGACGACTGGTGGGAACGGGGTCCCGATCTTCCAACAGGTTCTGGATATGTTCGATTTGGTGGAGGCGCGACACAAATCGATCCGGCTTCCGAACGACACGTTCCGAACCCCGCAATCGCAGCACCACGTCTCTTCAGGTTATCAACCGTGCGCTGCCCGGTTGACCTTGCCAAGAAGGCTAATCCTCGCCTGCGAATCGAAGAACACAAGCAAGAACAAGGAAGAACACAACCAAATTGCAAATATATTGATGAAGCACTCGAAACTTGGGGTTTCACAAACCGATGACGGCGAAACTGTTCAAGACAGAATTAATCTAAGCAAAACTCAACCCTAATGGTGGGGGTGGCGGCTGTATATAAAGGAGTAAGGGGCGTGCAAACCCCTGGACGCGTCCTTAATGGACTCCAATACGATACAAAGCCGAACGGCCCAAAAGACGGTGTCGCAGCACCCTGACAGATTCTGGACGTCCACTTGTTTCGACGATTCCCGTTGACTCAGAAGGAATTTTGATATGAGACCAGATCCATTGGAAAGGTTATCTTCTCAGCTTTCCATACATATGTGGAACGTCGAAAACGGAGTCCGGATGCGATCTGGGCGTCCGTTTTAGTGCAGCCTGGTCCTGGACTCCGAATTGGATTCGAAGTCGGTTTGAGTTGGACATCCAACATGATTCGTCCGCCCTTGCTGGACTTGTGCGCCTCATAGCCCTTCTCCAAGTACTTCTTGATCCTCTCCATGGTTCCTAATCATAATTAAATCATTAGGTAGCAATCGATTCTCAAATGAACCAAAAGAAGTACTTAGGAACGAGCTCACATGTAAATTCAATTGTCGGGCGCGAGCTCTAGTGATTGGTCCTTGAATATCAAGTAGAGGAGTGTTGTGTATATCCGAAGAAGTGATGTCCTCATCATCCTCCCCCTCTTGAAGCGGAGTTGTCCTCAACTCAGTCTCATCTTCTTCTCCCAAGCATGGCTTCAAATCTGAAATGTTAAAGGTGGGACTAACATAGCCAAGAAAAGAGACTCGATCCGTGCAAAAGGTGCACTTCTCAAGGTTACCAAACAAACGTGCATCTCTCAAAGCATTAAAAACAGCACGTAAGTGAGTCGAATGTTCATCCATGGGCTTGCTATAAATCAAGATATCATCAAAGTAAACGACCACAAATTTGCCAATGAAAGGACGTAAAACCTCGTTCATTAATCTCATGAAAGTGCTAGGTGCATTAGTTAAACCAAAAGGCATGACTAACCACTCATACAAGCCGAACTTTGTTTTAAAAGCAGTTTTTCATTCATCGCCAAGTTTCATTCTTATTTGGTGGTATCCACTACGCAAGTCAATCTTTGTGAAAATTATAGCACCACACAACTCATCAAGCATGTCGTCTAGCCTAGGAATAGGATGACGATACCGTATAGTAATGTTGTTAATGGCTCTACAATCTACACACATCGTCAAGAACCATCTTTTGGGAACCAAAAGAACAGGAACAACACAAGGACTAGGGCTCTCACGTGCGTACCCACGGTCCAAAAGGTCTTGGACTTGGGCTGAATCTCCTTAGTCTCTTGGGATTGGTCCCTGTCGCGCCACGGTTTGGCAAGCTCGCTCAGGGATCAAATCAATCGGTGCTCAATCCCTCGAATGGGTGGAAGTCCTGGAGGTATCTCATCAGGGAAAACATCTCTAAATTCCTGCAAAAGGTTAGTGACAGGAGCAGGCAAAGTGCAAGGCATATTATCAAGAGAAAATAAAGCATCTTTGCACACAAAAGCATAGCATGTATCATTAACATCATCAATTGCAGCAAGGTCTGATTTTGTGGCAAGCATAACAGAATTTTTCAAATGGAGTACTTGCTGTTTTTCAGTTTTATCATGTTCCTTTGGATCATTAGCAGCAGCTCTCGCCCTATCGGCCTCTATAATTTCAGCTGGGGTCAAAGGCGTAAAGTAACTTTCTTTTCTTATGCATAAAAGTGTATGTGTTACTACTACCATGGTGTAAAGCATCATTATCAAATTCCCAAGGTCGACCCAATAAAAGAGAGCATGCTTGCATGGGAACCACATCACAATCAACATGATCAACATAAACACGAATGGAAAAATGGACTCGGCATGTTTGCGTTACCTTAGCTTTTCCAGAGTCATTTAACCATTGAATATGGTATGGATGTGGATGCGGTCGCGTGGTCAAGCCAAGCTTCTTTACCAAATCGAACTCACCAAGTTGTTGCAACTTCCTCCATCAATGATGACACGTGCACACGGTTCTTGATTGCAAAGAAGGTCTGAAACAAATTATGGCGTTGAAGTTTATCGGGTTGTTGTACCTGCGTGCTGAGGACGCGCTGCACAATGATGCTCCGTAGCGTCGCTGTGGACGCCCCACCAAGGACGAGGTCGTCATCACCACCGCCATTGTCGTCCGAGGCAGCAGCAACATCATCATCATCCTCCTCGACATCCGAAGTGCTGATGTAGCCTCCATCTTCTGTGGCGATGTATGCCCGTTGGCTAGGGCAATTCTTACGCACATGACCAAGTCCATGACAACGGTGGCATCGAATGCGGGAGGAGCGACCCGTTGAAGCCACGGAAGAAGAACTCTTGGTGGACCCTGCAAAGAATTTTTTGAAGAATCTGCAAGGCGTGTCATGGAAGGTGGCTTCGGTGGCGCTGCTGCCATCTTGTTCACAGGTGGTGGAGGAGAACGAAAACTCGAAGAAGACTTGGGCAGTCCCGTCGATGTAGTCGTTCGCGGGGTGTAGAAGGGTCGTCCGGTGCGTGCCTTAGTTGAATCTGTGCGTCCCTGCAATTCTTTTTCTGCAAGCATAGCAAGGTGGAACAACTGGTTGACAGTAGTAAATTCTTTATAATCAACAATGTCCTGAATTTCACCAGTAACCCCGTAGAAACGACAAATCTTATCCTCTGTGTCCTCAACAACCCCACAACGCACCATACCCTTTTGAAGCTCGGCATAATAGTCTTGAGCAGAACTATCACCTTGTTCTAAGCGCTGCAATTTTTTCTCAATTCAAGTGTATATGAGGGAGGAACAAAGCGATTACGCATAGCTTCTTTTAAGCGCTCCCATGTATCGGGTTGTAGCGCATGGTACTTAGTTCATTCCACGGATAATAGCAAAGTCCTTAAACTCACTAGTAGCTTGTCTAACTCTATGTTGCTCAGGAACTAAGTGAGAGTTAAACTTCGCTCACCGTCATCTCCCAATGAAGATATATTTCAGCATCATAAAGACCGAAAAAGATGGAATAGTAAACTTGACTTTAGCAAAGGGTCGTCGTTACCATGACGGTTCGGTTAGTACCTCCCATACCATGTCGGTTTTTTGAAGACGCCGACGTAGTCGTGCATCTTGTGTCGCCCGCCGATCAATGTTGCCATCGCATCATACTACGTGGCTTCATCATGATGATGGCCGTCATTGACGGTGGTAGGCGTGCCTCCAATGTGTCCATCCGACCGCCGAGGTCACCATCCGCCGCTCCACCCGCTCAATGCCTTCCGTGGTGTTCAAGCGGGTAATGGCGGCGACGATGGTGTCCAATCTCGCCGAGATCGATGAGTGAAGCGTTTTGTTTGTCGGCGCAGCTTGTAGGTGGCGCGACTAACACACTCGTTGAAATCGACCGGTGTCCCGTCCTCTTCGTTTCTGCCATGGTTGGTGGAAATACGGGGAAAACAAAAGGATGATCCCTATCAACTACAAAGGAAGGGAGTGTGAACCCAAAGGAAGTGGCTTACCAAGCTCTTACAAGTGTGCTTACCAAAGCGTGGTGGTACAACCGGTGGTGGTTCGTGATACCTTGTCGGCGTTGAGTGCGATTGCAAGGTCAAAGCGTGCTATCCGTAGTAGATATATGGAGTTTGGAAGGCCAAATATGTCGGTGGAACACAAATCAATAACAGATAGTAATGCTGAATAAATGTCCAAAGTATGGTCCTAGTTCTTTGGCCTAAATGTGTCCTATATCAAGTATGAGATGATGAACAAGGAGTCAAGAACAGAATATGTAAGCAAAGACAGCAACAAAGATGGCCAGGCACTGAGAAGCTCAATTCAGCATAAGCACAGAACAAATAAATTGTTGGCACCTAAAACTGTGCTCTGTCAGGTGTTTTTTTTTCTTTTTTCTTTTTTTTTGTTGCGGCCACGGATAGCACTCTCTCTCCTCTCTACTATAGCCAAAATTTTTCTTTTTTTTGTATTTTTATATTTTTCACAGAGCGAGCACGAAATAGGAACCACACAAAGTTGCAACTCAATCGGATGTAAGGTGGCCTACGAGAAAATAATGAATGTGCTGTCAATTCGTTGATTCAATTTCGGAGCGCGAGTACTACACTTTCCAGGCCGAATTTCGGGAAAATAAATTCGATGAACCCAACGAAAGTTTCGGATGTAAAATTTAATTTCACCCAATTTCAAAAAAAAAGCAACTGATTTCGAGTCCGTATGCGAAAGTTATGGCCGTTTGAAGATGGACCTCCAAGTTATGGTTGCTATGGAGGTCAAAGCGAAGATCGGTGGAGGGATTTGTGGAATCGGTGGCGGAAGCTCGGGAAGCGTGGGGATGATGCGGTGTGATCACGAGGCGTGATGGATGACCAACAGAGGGTTAACAGAGGGTGGGATATGGGTGGGAAAACAAAAGCAGAGGGTGGAGGAAAGCAAGCGTGACGGCTAGGGTTTGAAGGGTGGTAGCGGGTGGGAAAACAACTCGAACAAAACACGATCTAAACCAGCAACACAACTCGACTAAGAACACAAACTCAACACTACGGACTCTGGAATCAACTTGTGCAAAGGCTAAATGAGATCTAGGACAGAAACAACCTATGACTACAATTTTTGTAGGGCTTTTCTTGGACTCTAGGACTAAACCGAAAATAACAAAGGAGGGTAACTCGAACACGGAGGAACACCAAGCTCGATTACCACTTGGTGGGAGCGGGTCCCGATCTTCCAACAGGTTCTGGATATGTTTGATTTGGTGGAGGCGCGACACAAATCGATCCGGCTTCCGAACGACACGTTCCGAACCCCGCAATCGCAGCACCACGTCTCTTCAGGTTATCAACCGTGCGCTGCCCGGTTGACCTTGCCAAGAAGGCTAATTCTCGCCTGCGAATTGAAGAACACAAGCAAGAACAAGGAAGAACACAACCAAATTGCAGATATATTGATGAAGCACTCAAAACTTGGGGTTTCACAAACCGATGACGGCGAAACTGTTCAAGACAGAATTAATCTAAGCAAAACCCAACCCTAATGGTGGGGGTGGCAGCTGTATATAAAGGAGTAAGGGGCGTGCAAACCCTGGACGCGTCATAATGGACTCCAACACGATACAAAGCGAGCGGCCCAAAAGACGGTGTCGCAGCACCTGACAGATTCTGGACGTCCACTTGTTTCGACGATTCCTGTTGACTCAGAAGGAATTTTGATATGATACTAGATCCATTGGAAAGGTTATCTTCTCAGCTTTCCATACATATGTGGAACGTCCAAAGCGGAGTCGGATGCGATCTGGGCGTCCGTTTAGTGCAACCTGGTCCTGGACTCCGAATTGGATTCGAAGTCGGTTTGAGTTGGACATCCAACATGATTCGTCCGCCCTTGCTGGACTTGTGCGCCTCGTAGCCCTTCTCCAAGTACTTCTTGATCCTCTCCATGGTTCCTAATCATAATTAAATCATTAGGTAGCAATCGATTCTCAAATGAACCAAAAGAAGTACTTAGGAACGAGCTCACATGTAAATTCAATTGTCGGGCGCGAGCTCTAGTGATTGGTCCTTGAATATCAAGTAGAGGAGTGTTGTGTATATCCGAAGAAGTGATGTCCTCATCAACGACCCTCATTCCACGACTACAGCCACATTCCTCATACCACAAGTAACTCACTGTAACACCCTAGCCAAACAATGACCTGGAATGCTACCAAACTAGTAACATAACAAGGATAAACTAAATACGTCTCACAAAATTTCGGCAGGACCTCCTTTGTTTACTGTCTAAATCGAAGGTTTCAACAGGTATAAATAAAAGAGCAATGAATAACATCAAGTAATATAATCAATTCTAAGCAAATTGGCTTAAGTCTAATAGAGCATCCATAGTTTTAATATTTAGATAAAGAGCGGAAGCATCATAAGAGAATTCTAATCCTTTATTACAATTTAAATCCGGCAATCAAAAACCATCTACTACTTAAGTAATTCATGCAAATAGTAGTAGATTTTATTCCTTTCTTCCATTGTGGATAGAACGTGCGAAGTGCAATAATTCTAATCTTTTCTTTTCCCCATGCATGCCGGTCTCATAAAGGTACGTAAAAAAACACAACTACAGCAAGAGTGAGTCCAACGACTCAGCAAATATAATAGAAGGCAACAAGAATATATAATGAGCATCACTTCACAATTCCATCCATCAACCATATAAATAAGCCATGCTATGCAAGATGATAAAAAATCTCTTTATCTCTTTCTCTTCTACATTTTACCGGTAATGCAAAGTGTGCATCAGTCGATGCACACCCATGCCTGTACCACCTGGTACAGGGACCAATTGCCCATACTCCGCAAGTATGGGGACCTTTAGCCTGTCATGTCATCACATGACGGGGGACCTCGGCACTTGGTCATCTCGTGACCAAGACTTCAATAAATCAGCATGATGCATATGCGTGAATGTCTCAATAAATAAACTTTACATCCACAATATCTATGCATCAGAAATACTCATTAGCACTTAAAATTGCAAACGACCATAAACAACACTAATACATCCTTACCATAACCATGAAAACATATACTCATAATATAAATCAACCATCAACAAGTCATCAAACATCAACAATCCACACTATCAATTTTTAAACCATCATTATACTTAACTTAACCGCGAGAAAACGGGGGACGTGAAGAAGGTGCTGCCCCTGGGATCCGTCCTCCTCCTGAATAATAATTATAATGTTTGCTAAGATAACAGTATCGGATCTTAGATTAAATAAAAACACTCACATACTAACCCAACATGTTTAGCTTGGTTCAAAACCCCAAATCCTACCGGTCATCCTGTCCCCCTCTGCAGATAGTCAATTTAAAAAATTCATATCTATTGGTACGGAAATCCAACTAAGGCGTTCTCAGACTTTCTGGAAAAATAATTAAATTATCTAAGTAAACCTAGTTGGTGAGCCTCCTTTATTCGGCCATCTTCTATCCGCACCATCCAATTTTCTAAAACATCAGTTTCACATCGGGTTCTTTGGACAGTGCACTAAAAATATCATAACTTTCCGCACGAGTGTACGATTCATGATTTCTTGACCTTTCTGTAAAGCTAAGGAAAGTATCTACAACTTTCATAATATGGAGATCCTCTGACTCTCCCGGATTCTAATCGCCCAAATCAATCTACCAAAACCTGACAGAAATCTCCCGATCTGCAGAACAGTCCTATAAGAAAAACCATAACTTCTGCTACAAAGGTCCGAATGACGCGTTCTAGCACTTCATGGAAATATAACGACGTCCTCTACAACTCTCTAGGAGAATTCCAGACCTGAATCCCCACAAAACTACCCCAAAATAGCCGTCTAACACAACCTGTCCAGACAGTCCAGAATACATCTACTTGGGAAACAACGGGGTTTACTCTTGACGAACCGATGTAGACCACGAAGAACTCCCCATGAATTGCTTCTCTTCCTCTTTTCCCCTTTTTCCCTTCCTCTTCCCTTCCTCCGGATCCAATCGCCTCGCCGCGATTGATCTCCCTCCTCCGCTCGACCGGCAGCGAAGGGAGATCTTTTTCCACCGGAAGGAGGGGCTTCAATGGAGGAGAGGGGAGGGAGAGGAGTTTCTGGGCGGCGCAAGGCAGAGATGAGGGGGCGGCGCAAACAAAGAGGAGGGGAGCGCCACACAGGGAGGAGGGGGCGCCTGCGGTTAGTGTTGAGGGGGGTGGGCGCCTCCCCCCTCTTGGCCGGATTTCCTCCTGGGCCAAGGCCCCCTCTAAAACCATTATTTAATTCTTTTCTATAAGGTCCCTTCCTCCAATTAATCGATTATTTGTCAAATCACTTCCGGGATATTACACTCACATGAGCCAATTCCACATTACAACTATGAAGTTGTATTTGACTGCAAAATAACTTCACCACAATACATTGCATAGGTATCCACAATGCAATGCATATGAATGCATATGATCCACTGCACCCTTACCCAACAAGGTAAGAGTGTGCATCGTACTATGGCATTGTACGATGCTGTACCGGTACGGTCGCGGCTAAATGCGGCACCATCCACAATGCAAATGTCATGACATGTTATGAATGATATGATAATCATAAACCACAAGAATTTAACTACGAAGGTCAACAACTTAATCATCAGGAATACTTTCTCATAACCCACCTGTGTCTCATTAAGCACAATACCAATGTTTCATAAGATCATTACCACATAACCCACATTCGGTTCACCAAGATCATAATCCATTGATATATAGGAAATTCTACCACATATATCACAACATAATCATCAAGAATGCCACCACCACAACCACAAGTATTCACTAAGAATACTACCACCTAGACCACAATATGCTCGTAAAGTATTCTACCCCACAACTATATTGGTTCATCAAGAACAATTCCGCGTATCCACAATTAAACCATCAAGATCATAAATAATTGAATTCTTAAAATACTACCACATGGACCACATTAAGAAAGCATGTAACAATGACATAGCACCTCAATTAAGAGAATTAATTAATGTGAATGTAGAATGATTAACTAGTTAAACAGTAGCACAACTGCTACGTTTACTTGCCTCTAGAGTTGAAGCGAAGCAATCACGTGTGTTCAGAAGCAAAACCACCTGGGGGATCCCCTTGCACCCATCTTCTTCCCCTTCTTATTCCTCCTTCCTTTCTTCTCCTTCCCTCCCTTCTTCTTCCTTCCTTCTCGCTTTCTCCTAGCACCAAGGGACAGCAATGGGAGAAAGGTGGAGGTCGAGGAGGAGGTGGGGTGGTGGCAGTGGGGAAAAGGAGAGGGGCCAAGGGAGGGGATTTATAAAGGGGTGGTAGGGTTTGAGAGGGGGTACGGGCCCCCTTTGGGCTGGCTAGCCCAAAGTGGCTGGCCCACCCCTCCGGATAGCCCAAAATATCCAAATTAATTGTTTTAATTTATTTTTTTAAATTTTGGACAATTCTGCAATTTAATTTTCACCTCTCGTGATTTACCGAAAAATCGAGAAACTCCGCGATTATTTTAGAAACCTTCGTCGAATCGACGATCAGGATATTACATTCTCCCCACCTAAAAAGGATTCGTCCTCGAATCTAACTCCTCAACCCACGAGATAAAAGAACAATCAAGGAAAGAACAACCAAAGGATAGAGCATCCCAAGGATAGAACATCCTAAGGGAACAACAACTACGGGTTCTCACTCGCCTCGAAGAACTCGGGTCCTTCTTCTACATTTGAACTTCAAACTCCCACGTCACCTCCCGCTCGGACTGATTCGTCAAGAGGGCCTCCACATACCTGGTGGCCCTCTTCCTCATGACCAACTCCGACGAGTCCACGACACGCACCAGTCAACGCTGAGCACCCGCAACTCTTCTGCCGGCTCTGAGCGACCAACAGATCCTGTCGTTCTCGCAAAATTCTCCGCCACAACTATCAAGCCACTATCTAATACCATCCTCCTTCTAACCTCTAATCACCAAGAACAAATAGATCTACAAGCAACTAGATCAACAAGTAGAATACTTTCACCAAAGTCCCCAAAGCCGGCCACCTCCTTCAATACAGCACAATGAAGATAGATCTATCGGGACCGGTCTGGCTGGGTATTAATTAATAACGAGGCTTATCCCAGACGAGTCCAATCACAAACCATCTATAATACATAATTATTGCAGACGGTTCTCAGTAAGAATCGTCTATGACAATGGTAGATTTCACAGACGGTTATTATCTGTGATAATCCTAGATTTCATAGACATAAGATTACGAACCATCTATGATAATCCTAGATTTCATATACGGTTATTATTATGAACTGTCTGTGATAATTACTTATTTATCAAGGAAGAGTAGGGAGCCATTTATTTATTCTTGAGAGACAAGAGTACTTGTGGCAGTGTACTCGACTAGTTATTATGAACCGGCAACAAGGAAGAGTAGGGAGCCATTTATTTATTCTTGAGAGACAAGATGGGCGGGCGGCCGGTGAGGTGTTTGTATAGGATCAGCGATGTGGGGATTAATCTCCGGTGGTGGACGATTATTTTTATAGAACAAGGAATACATCCTACGCGTGATATGAAGAGACACATCGGGGAGCCGAAACGATTGAAGATGCGCACATCGGGGAGACGAAGTGCCATTCATGCATACAAATACATATCATAGATGGCTCGAACCACAAGCCATCTGTGATATGTGTCACATTCCAAATTCTACGGCATACAAAAAAAGAAAAGTTTAAACTTTTTGAATGCATTTTTGTTTCCTTGACTCTTTATTGGGGTTTCTTTGAAAAGTTTGAATTTCAAAAACAAAAGTGCTTAGAATGCAATTCAAATTAAAACTCAAAAATCATACTAAAAAGAGTATTAAAAGTTGGCATGAGAAAACTTATGATGGAAACCATCTTAAAAGCCCACGACTATAATCTTGGTACTAAACCTAAAAATTGAAGCAAGTTCTGAAATTATCTAAATGAAATAAGTATATTTAAACAACACGACGTCTTCTCAAATTTTTAGAAAAATCAAAAGAATATAAGACTCTAAAAATTTACATAATCATCAACTCTTGTCAGGAGCATTTGCAAAGATTTTCACAATCTTTCGAGCTCGCGTAAATGCCCAAACCTCTCAGCTCACCTTCTCTCTCCCTCTCACTGTCATGTGGGGCCGCTCACAGAGATTGTCTTCCACCTCCAGTCAGCAGCTTGAGAAACCATGAGCATAGGCTACTAGTTTGACAATATGCTCATCATTTTGATACCACACCCGGCGTTTCTCCTCTATGCTGATAGCTCATGCCCTATGCTCCCACCTCGTCATGCCTTCACCTGCACCTCGATGATGTGGCTCAGCCTCGTACCTCTCCTTTGCTCTACGCTAACTGAAGACTACAAGCTCTTACAACCACACACAACTCCTTCTACGACTGCTACAATAACTGGTCGAGTACACTGCCACAAGTACTCAAACAAACAAGTACTTGAACACATGGCTCCTAAACCAATGACAAGATCATAACCAATAATCTCGTCAGGCCACCTCTCTGTGCTCACTGACACGATGGGCCCACTGACAGGATTTGTCTTCCACCTCACATGCCTAGCCAGCTCCGTTGTGGTCGTGGCTCAAGATGCCCCTGGTTTTTGACACTGCACCCACAATTTCTCCTCTGCTATAGCAAACTCTACCTACCTATCGTCTCAAACGCGACTCATATCTTCCCCCTTGTCCCCTTCCGTGCCTCGCGTTCCACGACGAGTTTCAGCCGCGTTGCTCGTTTACACTTGTGAGAACTCGTGCCTAGCCCTTAGCCTTTTCGTACCTATAAAGGCCCCCGACCGTGCCATTTTTCTTCACCTCGTCCTCTCGGTCTCTTACGCATGATCCTTGAGCACTTCGCTCTTTTGAACGAAAAGAAAACCAAAGTCGTACGCGACAGCGGTGAGCACGCCAATGTGTGCTAGCTTCTCTCCTCCCCAACTCCGTCGCAATGCACCTACCTCTTCCTTAAGCACCCTACTCATTTGATTGACCTTCTGTGCAGTGGAACACTCGGTGGATCACTCCAGCTAAGCCTTCTTCTCCTTCCCCTCTGACCAGGATGCCACCATAATACTTCCTCTCACCGGTGAACCGTACCTCAATTCACTTCATTCGTACCTCCGCATGCATGCAAACAACCTCATGCGCACCCTTTTGTAGCTTCTCCATTGACGAACATCGTTGTCATCGCGGTCCCCTTTGCCGCTAACGAGGTCTCCAACGCTAGCTTCTTCCTCTCCTTCTCATGTGCCATCATCGTCTTCGGTGAGCTCCTCCTCCCTCATAGAATAATCAAAGTTGAAAAGAGAACTAAAGTAATCATCGTAAGTACAGTAGATCAGTCGTAAGTTACAATACCCAGTTTGTAGTCAGAAACCTATAGAACCTAGTTGGTAGTCGTAAGTTGCAGTACCCGTTAGAAACTCAAAAGACCTGTGTGGTCGAAGACAGGTAGTACCGGCTCTGTGTGAGCAGTACGACTGAAGTTGCGGTAGACCGAAGACTTGTGTAGTCGAAGTGCCATGGTCGGTAGTTGGTATTCAGTAGTCAAAGCATCGAACTACCGTAGCAGCCGGAGAACGTTAATAGCCATTACGAGTATTGTACTAACCGAGAAAAGACAATTCAAACCAAACAAAAAACTCAAAAACTTATAACTTTTGCATACAAACTCCAAATTTAGTGATCTTTGTTTTCTAAATTCTTCTAAAATCATGATCTTCTTGATTGTACAAAAATATTTTATTCTTGTCTCTGTTTATTTGGCTCTTATTTGCATTTATTTGAATTTTATTGGATAGACGACTCCGTGCCAAACAATGCTAAGAACACATCGGAAACATTCTTTAAGCAATAAGAGCAAGGCAAGGACCTCCTTTGACCATGTTGATGCCATTATTTCAATTGTTGTATATTGTTTGCAAAATCTACTATGCATGCATGTATGTTTTAGTAAAATTGATATAATGTGCATAATAGGTTAGCCAAGGACCCCCTCTCGAATGTATTGAATCTTCTTTGTAAATTTGATATTGAGAGACCATGTGGAGGCCATCCCATTGTGAGTGATGAGTAATTGACATCTGTTCTCAAAAGTCGAGTTTGAGTCGTGTGTTTGGACCCAGACGTTGCGTTGTGCAACGGGCTCGGTCGGACTTTGGTCAAGCGTAGTCATATGGGTTAGGATGTATATTCTGATATTACGACATGTTTGATCTTGTTTATGCTATTTGCGCGTTCATGTATCGAGCGGTGCTATTTGACGTGTTTGTTGTCTGTGTGGCTGCAGGACGTCGAGGCGGAGTCGTGGCGAGACACGGTGGACCGGACTAGGCGCAGGTGGCGCTGAGGTCAGAACGGTCGGGATGTGTCGAAGACGACGTGGACTCGAAGTGGTTGCGAGGCGTGCGAGACAAGGAGCGCGGAAGCTTCCCGGAAGGTGCAGGAGGGGCGAATCGGTAATTTCGCAAGGCTGCACAAGCGGGAGACGGCTCCGTTAGGGTTTAGCCGGCGTAACGGGTTGGAGACCCGTTAGCCAAGGGCTATAAATAGAGGTGAGGGGCTACATACCCCTTAGGACACAATAGAGTGAGTTAGGGTTTTAGAGCTCATTTTATCCCTTTGTGTGTGTTGTGTTCCTCCCAAGAAGCAAGTGAGGCTCTTGGTGTTCTTGAGGATTGAGATCCCAAGAAGCAAGTGAGGCTCTTGGTGTTCTTGAGGATTGAGAGGGAAAGAATGGTTTGAGAACAACTCATTGTAATCATGTATGTCTTTGTACCAAATTCAATATGAGAGATCTTTGAGTTGATCTGGCTATCTATCTTTTCCTTGAGTTCTTCTTTCAGATGTTGATTGCTTGGTCTTTCTTTTTCTTCTCTGTTGTATCTTGTGTGCTGTTTGATTTGTAGATTTCTTTCCTGAAGATCAATCTCATTGAGCGACTGCAAAACTCTCTCTCGGCGGGACACTTGTTTGGCTTATTTGGTGAAGAACTCTGTAATTTCTTGAGCTTGGTCGGCAGCCATTTTTCTTTGTACTCACTGCTTCCTGCAGTTTTCACCATGATGATCAATTCTTTGGGCCACCAAAACAGCCGCTCTCTTGGTCTGCTGTTTTGTTTACCCTTTTTGCTTTCATGGCTGTTCTCCTTCTTTAGTTTGTCTTTTCTTTTCCTGCTTGTTGAAGAGGTTCAAGAGTCTTTAAACACTTGGTCTTTGGTTGTTGTTCTTTGCGGCAATGGAGTAATTACTGTTGGTGTTCTTTGATTTCTTCTGTGAACCTTTTCTTTTCGGCTGAGAATGCATCAATGGCTCTTTGTGTATGGACAGCAGCTCCTTGCTTTCATTTTGGCCGATGAATATTTGTTGAGCGATGACGCTTTTCTTTCGGTAGAAGTCGTTCGATGCGATCTAAAGAAATCTCTTTTAGCGGCAGCATTCGATTAGCCGAACGCTGCGAGCTTCTTCTTTTGATCGCAACTTTTCTTTTTCTGAAAAACTGAATTCGGCTGCTGCAGTTCTTTAGGCGATAGCTTCTTCTCTGATTTCGTTTCTCATCCGTTTCATTTTCTTTCCAAATCACTTTCTTGATCTGAACTTCCCTTTGTTTGTTTCTCTCTGTCTCTTTAAAGCTTAGATTAATTTGCCGTGGGAAAAGCAGTGAGCAGGTGATCAATTCTCAGTGAAAGAAGTCACGTTTCTTTATTTTCTTTGGTGGTGATTTTGACCATTTTGCATGCAGATCAAACAATGATATTTTCGGTTGAATTTTTCTTGGTGGTCTCGATTTATGCTGAATTTTCGATGTCGCATGCGTTCCAAATTTCAGAGAAATTAATTTTAATTTTCTGTGAGGTGTTGTGTTTTGCATCTTTCTGAAAAATCAGTATTTGATCTATCGGGGGCGTCTTTGAAGCGAGCGACATTCACCCCCCTCTGTCGCCATTTCGATCCTACAGATATCCTCACTGTTGCAACCCTTAGGACATGGTTAAACATAACTAATGTCAAATTTTGGGTATCTTACTTTGAGTAAATGTTGTAGATGCTTAGCCAAGCACTAGTTTATGCTAAGTTTGATTTTTCGAACAAGTTTACATATGGGCATGACGGTTTCAAAATGTTGGACCAGAGAGGGAACCTCTGTTACTTTGGTATCAAATAAAATGGAAAAACCTAGTTTTTGGATGCGGGCGAGTTATATGGTACTGTAATATCCTGATCTTCGATTCAGCGTAGGTTCCTAAAATAATCGTGGAGTTTCCCGATTTTTCGGTAAATCGCGGGAGGTGAAAATTAAATTGCATAATTGTGCAAAATTAAAAAAAATAAATTAAAATAACTAATTTGGATATTTTGGGCTATCCGGAGGGGTGGGCCAGCCGCTTTGGGCTAGCCAGCCCAAATGGGGGCCCGTACCCCCTCCCAAACCCTAACACCCCATTTATAAACCCCTCCCTTGGCCCTCCACCCTCCCCACCCCTTTTCAGCCGCCACCCCTCCCTACACCCTTGGCGCCTCCCCTCCCCTATTGCTGCCATTGGTGCCCCAAGTGGTGCTGCCATTGGAGGAGAAGAAAAGAGAAGGAAGGAGAAGAAGAAAAGAGAAGGCGAGGAGAAGAAAGAAGAAGAGGAGTAGGAAAAAAGTGGGGAAAATCTTCATCTTGGTAATTTTTTCCCATCCCAAACCCTCTGTTTTTATGAACTATTAGGGTTCTTGGCACGGATTTTGATGGTAGTTAATAGATTAATTGCCCGATTAGAGACTAGCTGCTGTCTGCCTGTAGATTGATTCGCACAGTGCGTCTGTCCTCGCGGATTTGACCTAGTAAACGAATTTTCTTGTGGACTCTCCCAAACGTAAAGTTGTAGAGGACATCCAGATGAATCTCCTGTATTTTTTTCGTAATTTTTGGCCGTTGGATCTGGGAGATACGGAGTCGATAACACCGCTGTCCGTCAGGCGGACAGATTGGTACAGTCCGACGGTGATACGGGATTCAAAAATAGTAATTTATTTTTATGGTCATGGCCGTAATTGAGAAAGTTGTAGATAATTCATAGATCTAGTTGCTGTATAATGTTTAGAATTTTTAGACCCCTGTACTGTCGTTGGGACGTGATTACGGATCCAACTGGAATGCATAGGCGGTTAGCTCTAAACAAAAAACTATCATTGATCACGAATTTATTCCATGCTTGACCCTCTTTACAATGCAACAACACATCCTTAAAATCAGCATCAAAAGCATATTATTCTTTAATAGTTTCAAGACCAAAAATGCGACAATCAAGTTGAGACAACATGGTATAGCGTCGAGACAAAGCATCAGCAATCACATTATCCTTCCCTTTCTTGTGTTTAATGACATAAGGAAAAGATTCAATAAATTCAACCCACTTAGCATGTCTACGATTCAAATTGGTTTGACTACGAATATGCTTAAGTGATTCATGATCAGAATGAATGACAAATTCTTTAGGCCATAAATAGTGTTGCCATGTCTCTAAAGAACGAACAAGAGCATACAATTCTTTATCATACGTGGAATAATTAAGAACAGGACCATTCAATTTTTCGCTAAAGTAGGCAATGAGGTTGCCTTCTTGCATCAAAACACCACCAATACCAATTCCGCTAGCATCACATTCGAGTTCAAAAGTCTTACCAAAATCCGGAAGTTGGAGCAATGGTGCGTGCGTAAGCTTGTCCTTCAAAAGATTAAAGGACTCCTCTTGTGATGGCCCCAATGGAACACAACTCCTTCTTTGTCAACTCAATCAACGGTGTCGCAATGGTGCTGAATTCTTTGACAAAGCGGCGATAAAATCCTGCAAGGCCAAGAAAACTCCGCGCTTGGGAGGCGTGGTGGGCGTGGGCCAACTCCATATCGCGTCCACCTTGGCTCTATCAACCTCAATTACCGTGGAGTCACAACATAACCAAGAAAGAGACTCGATCCGTGCAAAGGTGCACTTCTCAAGGTTACCAAACAAACGTGCATCTCTCAAAGCATTAAAAACAGCACGTAAGTGAGTCGAATGTAAATCCATGGACTTGCTATAAATCAAGATATCATCAAAGTAGCGACCACAAATTTGCCAATGAAAGGACGTAAAACCTCGTTCATTAATCTCATGAAAGTGCTAGGTGCATTAGTTAAACCAAAAGGCATGACTAACCACTCATACAAGCTGAACTTTGTTTTAAAAGCAGTTTTCCATTCATCGCCAAGTTTCATTCTTATTTGGTGGTATCCACTACGCAAGTCAATCTTTGTGAAAATTATAGCACCACACAACTCATCAAGCATGTCGTCTAGCCTAGGAATAGGATGACGATACCGTATAGTAATGTTGTTAATAGCTCTACAATCTACACACATACGCCAAGAACCATCTTTTTTGGGAACCAAAAGAACAGAACAACACAAGGACTAAGGCTCTCACGACGTACCCACGGTCCAAAAGGTCTTGGACTTGCGCTGAATCTCCTTAGTCTCTTCGGGATTGGTCCTGTACGCCGCACGGTTTGGCAAGCTCGCTCCAGAGATCAAATCAATCTGGTGCTCAATCCCTCGAATGGGTGGAAGTCCTGGAGGTATCTCATCAGGGAAAACATCTCTAAACTCCTGCAAAAGGTTAGTGACAGGAGCAGGCAAAGTGCAAGGCATATTATCAAGAGAAAATAAAGCATCTTTGCACACAAAAGCATAGCATGTATCATTAACATCATCAATTGCAGCAAGGTCTGATTTTGTGGCAAGCGTAATGAATTTTTCAAATGGAGTACTTGCTGTTTTTCAGTTTTATCATGTTCCTTTGGATCATTAGCGCACTCTCGCCCTATCGGCCTCTATAATTTCAGTGGGGTCAAAAGCGTAAAGTAACTTTCTTTTCTTATGCATAAAAGTGTATGTGTTACTACTACCATGGTGTAAAGCATCATTATCAAATTCCCAAGGTCGACCCAATAAAGAGAGCATGCTTGCATGGGAACCACATCACAATCAACATGATCAACATAAACACCAATGGAAAAATGGACTCGGCATGTTTGTGTTACCTTAGCTTTTCCAGAGTCATTTAACCATCGAATATGGTATGGATGTGGATGCGGTCGCGTGGTCAAGCCAAGCTTCTTTACCAAATCAGAACTCACCAAGTTGTTGCAACTTCCTCCATCAATGATGACACGTGCACGCCGGTTCTTGATTGCAAAGAAAGTCTGAAACAAATTATGGCGTTGAAGTTTATCGGGGTGTTGTACCTGCGTGCTGAGGACGCGCTGCACAATGATGCTCCGTAGCGTCGCTGTGGACGCCCCACCAAGGACGAGGTCGTCATCACCACCGCCATTGTCGTCCGAGGCAGCAGCAACATCATCATCATCCTCCTCGACATCCGAAGTGCTGATGTAGCCTCCATCTTCTGTGGCGATGTATGCCCGTTGGCTAGGGCAATTCTTCTGCACATGACCAAGTCCATGACAGCGGTGGCACTGGATGCCGGAGGAGCGACCCGTTGAAGCCACGGAAGAAGAACTCTTGGCTGGACCCTGCAAAGAATTTTTTGAAGAATCGCAAGGCGTGTCATGGAAGGTGGCTTGGTGGCGCTGCTGCCATCTTGTTCACAGGTGGTGGAGGAGAGCGAAACTTCAAGAAGACTTGGGCAGTCCCGTCGATGTAGTCGTTCGCGGGGTGTAGAAGGGTCGTCCGGTGCGTGCCTTAGTTGAATCTGTGCGTCCCTGCAATTCTTTTTCTGCAAGCATAGCAAGGTGGAACAAGCGGTTGTGATAGTAAATTCTTTATAATCAACAATGTCACGAATTTCACCGTAATCCCCGTAGAAACGACAAATCTTATCCTCCGTGTCCTCAACAACCCCACAACGCACCATACCCTTTTGAAGCTCAGCATAATAGTCTTGAACAGAACTATCACCTTGTTCTAAGCGCTGCAATTTTTTCTCAATTCAAGTGTATATGAGGGAGGAACAAAACGATTACGCATAGCTTCTTTTAAGCGCTCCCATGTATCGGGTTGTAGCGCATGGTACTTAGTTCATTCCACCAGATAATAGCAAAGTCCTTAAACTCACTAGTAGCTTGTCTAACTCTATGTTGCTCAGGAACTAAGTGAGAGTTAAACTTCGCTCACCGTCATCTCCCAATGAAGATATATTTCAGCATCATAAAGACCGAAAAAGATGGAATAGTAAACTTGACTTTAGCAAAGGGTCGTCGTTACCATGACGGTTCGGTTAGTACCTCCCATACCATGTCGGTTTTTTGAAGACGCCGACGTAGTCGTGCATCTTGTGTCGCCTCACCGATCAATGTTGCCATCTGCATCATACTCTGTGGCTTCATCATGATGATGGCCATCATTGACAGGTGGTAGACGTGCCTCCAATGTGTCCATCCGACCGGTGAGGTCACCATCCGCCGCTCCACCCGCTCAATGCCTTCCGTGGTGTTCAAGCGGGTAATGGCGGCGACGATGGTGTCCAATCTCGCCGAGATCGGTGAGTGAAGCGTTTTGTTTGTTGAGCGCAGCTTGTAGGCGGCGCGACTAACACACTCGTTGAAATCGACCGGTGTCCCGTCCTCTTCGTTTCCTGCCATGGTTAGTGGAAATACAGGGAAAACAAAAGGATGATCCCTATCAACTACAAAGGAAGGGGAGTGTGAACCCGCAAAGGAAGTGGCTTACCAAGCTCTTACAAGTGTGCTTACCAAAGCAGCGGGTGGTACAACCGGTGGCTGGTTCGTGATACCTTGTCGAGCGTGGGTACGATTGCAAGGTCAAAACTGTGCTATCCAGAAGTAGATATATGGAGTTTGGAAGGCCAAATATGTCAGTGGAACACAAATCAATAACAGATAGTAATGCTGAATAAATGTCCAAAGTATGGTCCTAGTTGCTGGCCTAAATGTGTCCTATATCAAGTATGAGATGATGAACAAGGAGTCAAGAACAGAATATGTAAGCAAAGACAGCAACAAAGATGGCCAGGCACTGAGAAGCTCAATTCAGCATAAGCACAGAACAAATAAATTGTTGGCACCTAAAACTGTGCTCTGTCAGGTGTTTTTTTTTTTTTTTTCTTTTTTTTTTTTTTGTTGCGGCCACGGATAGCACTCTCTCTCCTCTCTACTATAGCCGAAATTTTTCTTTTTTTTGTATTTTTTATATTTTTTTCACAGAGCAGAGCACAGAAATAGGAACCACACAAAGTTGCAACTCAATCGGATGTAAGGAGTGGCCTCTGAAAATAATGAATGTGCTATCAATTCGGTGATTCAATTTCGAGCGAGTACTACACTTTCAGGCGAATTTCGAAAATAAATTCACGAACCCAACGAAAGTTTCGGATGTAAAATTTAATTTCACCCAATTTCAAAAAAAGCAAGCGATTTCGAGTCCAGATGCGAAAGTTATGGCCGTTTGAAGATGGACCTCAAGTTATGGTTCTTGTGGAGGGCAAAACGAAGATCGGTGGGGGAATTTGTGGAATCGGTGGCGGAAGCTCGGGAAAGGTGGGGATAATGCGGTGTGATCACGAGGCGTGATGGATGGCGAAAACAGAGGGTTAACAGAGGGTGGGATATAGGTGGGAAAACAAAAGCAGAGGGTGGAACGCGATGCGTGACGGCTAGGGTTTGAAAGGTGGTAGCGGAAGGAATACAACTCGAACAAAACACGATCTAAACCAGCAACACAACTCGACTAAGGACACAAACTCAACACTACAGACTCTGGAATCAACTTGTGCAAAGGCTAAACGAGATCTAGGATAGGAAACAACCTATGACTACAATTTTTTTGTAGGGCTTTTTCATGGACTCTAGGACGAAAACCGAAAATAACAAAGGAGGGGTAACGCGAACCTGAAGGAACACCTGAAGCTCTGATTACCACTTGATGGGAACGGGGTCCCGATCTTCCAACAGGTTGGGTATGTTCGATTTGGTGGAGGCGCGACACAATCGATCCGGCTTCGAACGACACGTTCGAACCCCGCAATCGCAGCACCACGTCTCCTCAGGTTATCAACCGTGCGCTGCCCGGTTGACCTTGCCAAGAAGGCTAATCCTCGCCTGCAAATCGAAGAACACAAGCAAGAACAAGGAAGAACACAACCAAATTGCAGATATATTGATGAAGCACTCGAAAATTGGGGTTTCACAAACCGATGTCGTGAAACTGTTCAAAGACAGAATTAATCTAAGCAAAACCCAACCCTAATGGTGGGGTGGCGGCTGTATATAAAGGAGTAAGGCGTGCAAAACCCTGGACGCGTCCTTAATGGACTCCAACACGATACAAAGCCGATCGGCCCAAAAGACGGTGTCGCAGCACCCTGATAGATTCTGGATGTCCACTTTTTTCGACGATTCCCGTTGACTCAGAAGGAATTTTGATATGAGACCAGATCCATTGGAAAGGTTATCTTCTCAGCTTTCCATACATATGTGGAACGTCCAAAACGGAGTCCGGATGCGATCTGGGCGTCCGTTTTAGTGCAGCCTGGTCCTGGACTCCGAATTGGATTCGAAGTCGGTTTGAGTTGGACATCCAACATGATTCGTCCGCCCTTGCTAGACTTGTGCGCCTCGTAGCCCTTCTCCAAGTACTTCTTGATCCTCTCCATGGTTCCTAATCATAATTAAATCATTAGGTAGCAATCGATTCTCAAATGAACCAAAAGAAGTACTTAGGAACGAGCTCACCTCTAAATTCAATTGTCGGGCGCGAGCTCTAGTGATTGGTCCTTGAATATCAAGTGGAGGAGTGTTGTGTGTATCCGAAGAAGTGATGTCCTCATCAAGTGGTTGCTACCGTTTAACTTGTTATTCCTTCTACTTGTAGTTTACATTATTATCGTAATTTGATGCATTATGCCATGATTGCATGATATTTTAATTGTGGAGATGGTAGCAAATATTTATCCATTGATATGTTGATATTATGCTAGTAGACATGTGAAATTCTTGCTTAACGTTATAATGCGGACATGAAAATAACATGTGGTGGATGTGGATATGATGAGAGCATGATAAGGCTCCTTGTGGATGAATTAATGTGATTAATGAATTATCATATCATTCATGTCATATCATGTCATTTGCATATGTGGATGTCGCTGCACTTAGCCGCGATCGTACGGTACAACATCGTATATTGCCGTAATACGATGCACCTCTTCGACCGTGGAAGCATCGTATATTACCGTAATACGATGAACTATTATTCCTGCCCTGGTAAGAGTGATGTGGAGCATAGCATGAAGCATTCATATGCATTGCATTGTGGAAAGATCATTTGCATACATATGCAACATATTGTGGTGATGTTATTTTGTGGAATATACAACTTTCTAGTTGTAATGTGGAATTGGCTCTTGTGAGTTATTTGTGGTATGATGATTGTGGACGTGGTCGTGGAATGGGATTCGTCCCTTGTATATGGTAAGAGTTGTGGTTGTGGCATGAGATTCTTTTCACTTGTATTAATTGTTGATAGCAATTGTGGATGTGAGAATTAATAAAGTAGTGAGATGATCATACATATGCTTTGTTGTCTTTGATGGTGATTTGAAGTTGAGGATATAACACATTGTTATTTGTGGAAGATTAAATGTTGATGATTAATCTATTGTAGAGTGGAAGACTAATTGTTTCATATGCATTTAATTGATATTTAAAATGATATCATTTATATGCCAATTAAATCTAAAATTGAAGAGGTATGATCCATGGAAGATTCGTGGTGATTTAATAATTGTGGACATGAATTGTGGTTGTAGTTGTATGGAATTATAAATGATGATGTATAATTGTTTGTAGTTTGAATAGCTTGTTAAACTGTTTGCTTGCTGAGATTTTATCTCACCTTTGTTTCCCCCTCCCTACAGGTAGACATTGAGCAGGCATGGGAAGGGTAGAACGGCACCACACTGATGCACTTGGATCATAGTTTAATACTGTAATAAGTTGAAAGAATTCTAGACCTTTGCATAGCTTTGTTTACATTATCTTAATAATGTTAAATTTGTGAACTATGTTTTAGATTAAAATATTGGAGGATGTTTTAAATAGTGAAATGCTATCACTATCCTGTTATTCCTTAGTTGTTTATGCTTCCGTTTATACTATCTTGTTTAGTAAATATTGCCAGTTTAATTTATCTTGTAAATTGGCTAATTGTGGAGTAGTTTTAGTAGCATCTCAGGGTATTGTGGATCCTGAGGTGTTACAGTTGGTATCAGAGCGGGCTTTAGGTCCGTGGTAATTAAATTATTAAATTGACACACTTGTGCACAGTAAGATGGGATGGGTCAAGCATTGCATTTATGCTTTTGACATGTTGGATTGATGATTTACATTATAAGATAATCTTGTATGAATATTATTTGCTCTTATAACTTTTATGAGTGAGAATTGTTAATGATAAGATATGGAGATTGTATTTGCTGTCTTGGCATTGCCAAGTTATACCGCTGTTTGTAGCATGGGGATTAGCAATGCAGTTATCTCAGGTAACTTAATTGCAAATATTGTGAGTGTGTTTCTTTAGAAAAGATGCTATTCTTCCTTGAGTTGGTTTTTGGCCAATTCTTAGCCTATTGCAGTTAATGAATTTCTCTTGAGTTTGTGGTTCATTGCAGTTGTTGTTTTGCAGTTGGTCTCTACCTGTTCCTTGAAATAATTATTGTTTCTTCTCGGAACATATGAGACACTTTTGCTCCTTGTAAATATTGTTGATTTGTAAGGTTGGTCCCTTCGTGGGAATTTTGTCTTGTTGTGAATCATGACTCATTGGTTCGCTTGATATTTTTATTAATGAAAGTTTTATGTTGCAAACTCATTAATATATGAAAACCTTAGATCTATGTATTTTTTTAGATCATTTTGAATGTTGAAGCTTAATTCCTCTCCTTTCTAAAAGAGAGTGTTAAAGCTCTTTGTGGTGTTTTGCTATGCTTAAGTGGAAGGTGGTAACCATATAAACTAATTCGTAAGGTATGAATTATCAAGTTGAGATGTTAGCGTGGTGCATAATTAATTTCAACTAGCATCCTTGGAAGTGTAGTTGATTAATTTTGATATTGCCTTGTAATAGTTTATTGAAGAACTGTGATTAAGAAATTGCCTATACATGATTGGAACCCATGTAGTTATTGAGGAGTGTGCAAAAGAATTGCAATGATTATTATGATTGATTAAATTTCTATCATGTTGGATAAATTGAATTATGTTTATCTTTAGTAATTAATCTAACTGTTTGGAACTATTAAGAAGGATGTGTTGGAATATTGTCTTGGTAATATTGACCTTTAATCTGTCCTTCATTAGATACTTTGTGAGCATGTACAATTGCTGAATTGTTGAAATATGTATAAAGAAATAGATGAAGGTTGATGTATTGACTTGTAGAATCTTGTCTCACAAAGCTGGTATTAGTGAAGTTTGAAGATATTTTGTTCTAATTGCTGAACATAAGATGAAATGTTGAATTTATGCTCATGATTGTTTTATGATTGTAAAACGGAGTTACGATCATGAATGTTGTTATGATAAAATAGTAATCAATTATTGCCAGTTATGACTGGAGTACAATTGATTTGTGCTACATTAGAGTTGAGCATCAATTAGAATTGAATATATGAAATCTAATAAGAGATTTATACTAGCATGTTTTGTGAGATTGTCATGTTCTAGTATCATCTTATTTAAGAGCTTTGTTCTATTATGGTGGCTTATGCACTAGGATTTCCTAGATTAAGTAGTCGCAACCTTATTCAGATAATAGAAACATGATGAAGTGATTTCTTATGTTTCTATTGAAAAAGTTTGTGAAGGGATTTGAGCATATGATGATGCTTGTTAAGAATGTATTATTCTGATGATAGTATGATGGTCAGTATGTGGTTGTGATGATAATGTTGAATATTCTATAAATAAAAGAATTTGATAACTTCCATGATACTATTTAAATCAAAAGTTTTGAGAATTATGTACGTGATCTTTTTGATCTCATGACTTATGTGGTAGCTGAAATTATTTTAAGCAAAGTGTCGTGTTGAGAGATTTTATTAGTTCTTAAGTGATTAATGTGTTGTGGTCTTCAATTCTCTTTGTTGGAATTGTTAAGGTGATACCGTAATCAAAGAAAGTTATCCTCTTTATTAAAAGAAAAAGTGTGGTAAAACTATTGGAGGTTGAAGTCAAGTTGTGCATTTTTTGAGGTGTGTTTGACTTCTTATTCTCGCCGCATAAGAGTTACTTGAGCTCAAATGGCAATATGTTCGCCGCATAAGAGCTTCTTGAGCTCGAATGGCAATACTGTATTCTTATTGGTTGAGATTCGATATTGTTCTTCTTGAGGAGGCATGTGCCTTCAGCTTTGATCTTATCTTTTGTTGTCTAAGATTTATTGCTATTTCTTCTGGTCTTGTATTTATTGCAGATGGTAACATCTTCCTTTGTCCTGGAATTTACTTCTTTTTGCCTCTCCAAGAAGGGGTAATTAATTTGGGTTGCAAAGTCTTTTAAGAGGTGTATGGCATCTAGTTGGTGTGTTGGGCGATGATTTGGAAATCCTTGGTTCAAGGAAGGTACATTTCCAAAAAGAATAGATTGGGAAATTAATAATATCTTGAGTAGTAATAAGCTCTCTCGATTCTTGGTTAAACTGTGTGTTTATGGCAGATGTCATCTGCAAATTGAGTTGTTATATGTTGTGGTGTATTCTTTTTCAGTTAGGAAAAGAAAATGATTGTTTTGGTCTGTCGAGTGATTTTCACTCTTGGCTTGTGTAGTGTGGATTCTCTAAATGTCTATTTGGAGAGTGTGAATGGTTTTGTTGTGAATCCTTTGATTTGGACCATGGTCCTTTGAAGGAAAGCTGGTTGCTAGTGTGTTGCTTGAGAATGCTTCATTCTTTTTGTGGTTGTGTTACATTTGTAACAGTTATTGTTTGTACTTCGAGTATTGTTATGAGTGGAATCTGTGGTTGAATTCATTAAAAGGGGTACAATGTATTATCCCGATTATAATATATAGAGGAGAATATTCTAAGAAGGAGGATGGTATTAGATAGTGGCTTGATAGTTTTGCGAGAATGGCAGGATCTGTTGGCCGCTCAGAGCTGGTAGAAGAGTTACGGGTGCTCGACGTTGTCCGGCGCGTGTCGTGGACTCGTCGGAGTTAATGTGGAGGCCCTTTTGACGAATCAGTCCGAGCAGGAGGTGACGTGGGAGCTTGAAGTTCAAGTGTAGAAGAAGGACCCGAGTTCTTCGAGGCAGGTGACAACCCGTAGTTGTTGTTCTATCCTTGGGTTGCTCTATTGATTGGTTGTTCTTTCCTTGATTGTTCTTTTGTCTCGTGGGTTGAGGAGTTAGATTCGAGGACGAATCTATTTTAGGTGGGGAGAATGTAAAATCCTGATCTTCGATTCAGCGTAGGTTCCTAAAATAATCGTGGAGTTTCCCGATTTTTCAGTAAATCGCGGGAGGTGAAAATTAAATTGCATAATTGTGCAAAATTAAAAAAAATAAATTAAAACAACTATTTTGGATATTTTGGGCTATCCGGAGGGGTGGGCCAGTTGCTTTGGGCCAGCCAGCCCAAATGGGGGCCCGTACCTGTAGGATCGAAGACGGCAACAGAGGGGGGTGAATGGTGCCTTCGAAAATCACCCCCAAGTATCCACACGTTTCTTCTCCTATAGCTATAACAGCTATGAAGTAAGAAGACAAATGCTTACTGGAAGAGAATACCCCATATATGACTTGAGGAGAAAAGAGGATCTAGACTGCGGCTAAAGACCAAAGCAATTGATGCTAATCAGAAATGAGAACAAGTTCTAGCTCAAGACCAAAAGATCTGAACAGGAACAAGCTAGTCAAAACCTAACATCCAAAACCTGACAACGCAGTCTTAAAAGAAAAGAAAAGCTAAACAGAAAAGAAAACCGAAAGAAGGAAGCAGATCAAAAGAGAAGATGTAGTCTGCTGACTGCGAATACTGCCTGAAACTGCCGGCAAAGAATTTTCTGAAAACAGGCGAAAACAGTGAAACTTCACCCCAACAGCAGCTAGAACATGGTACAAAAACTGCAGCCAAAGCAAAACAAAAACAGTACAAAAAAGGGAAAACAACAGCAAATCTATCGGCTGCAAAACAGCAGCTATTTTCAGCTGAAAACAGCAGCAACTCTCAGCTGAAAACAACAGCAACTCTCAGCTGAAAACAGCAGTTCACTGAAAACTGAAAGTGAAAAACTGCAAAACTGAAATTACTGATTTTGCTGCACTGAAAACAGATTCTGCAGAAAACAGCAAACTGAGGACACACTGAAAATATATTCTGCAGAAACCTGAACTGAAGCTGCAGATTTTTGATAACTGAAAGCAGAACACAAAGCTCAGTCGAATGCAGTTTTGCAGACCAGAACTGCAGACTTCCACCCAAAAGGAACACAACGCAGAGATTACTCCTGCTGCAACAAACCGAAAACTGACACTACAGTCTGCAGGGAAAAGCCTGAAAACTGAAAGAAAGAAGAAAAGCAAAAGAAAAAGTGATCAAAACCAAAAGAGAAGGGGCAGTTTGCCGATTGCAGTGTCTATCTAAAAACTATCGACTGTGTAATTACTGTAGACACCCGAGAAACACAAAACTTGGAGACTACGAGCTGCTCTTCTCAGGATAAGGAAACAAGATAAAAAACAGAATATCAGACTCGTTCTCAGGAAGCAAAATCACAGAAGAAATGCAGAGAGTCCGAAACAGAAGTAACACATCACTGAATCAATCGGTGGAATGCTGCTAACAGGTAGACAGCAAAACATCCTAGGTTGACACAAGAGCAATCTGCAGAACCTCTGTAAACAGTCAACAGTAACTGCTACACAAGAAACGAAAACAGAGAATTGCAGTAAGGATTGCTGCTATCTTAGGTCAAAGATTGAGACTTCAAACTAATCAGCATCTTGATCTCAGAAACAAAAAAGCATAAATGAGCAGAGATTCGGCTGAAGAATGAGAAGAATGAAATTCTGAGCAGGGAAACCGAAGAAGAAAGAAAGAACAGAGGACACAATCAAATCACAGGAAGAAAAGAAATCAGATCATCTCAAACACAAAAGTTCTTCGATTGATACAGAGACAAACGCGATTGCATAGAGTTTTCTTACAGCCAACTCACACACCAAGAACACACACAAAAACAAAATCACCACAACACCATACTACCTCTGCCTGACTACCATATCACACAGAGGAGGGAGGGACTCTTACAAGCACAACACATGGAGTGGAAGAACCAAAACCCTCAAGTGGCTCTAGAGAACAACCTCTCTATTTATAGCCTTCCACTAACGGGTTCGCCATTTGCTTTATCCATTAGTTCTCAACAACTCTGCGTTGTATCCATTAGCGCCAACAACCTCCATGCTTTACCCGCTAAACCTGAACGGAGCCCGCTCCCACTTGTGCAGCCTCGCGAAATTATCATTTCGCCCCTCCTGCACCTTCCGGGAAGCTTCCACGCTCCTTGTCATCCACGACTCGCAACCACATCGAGTTCACGCCGTCTTCGACACATCTCGACCGTTCTGACCGCGACACTGCCCGTGTCTAGTCCGGTCACCTCGTGTCTCGCCACGACTCCGCCTCGACGTCCTACAGCCAACACAGACAAGAAACACATCAAATAGCACCGCTCAATACATGTAAGCACAATAGAGTCCAACCCTGTCGAATCATCAGATTAATTGCCCGATTAGAGATTAGCTGCATGCGCAGTAGATTGATTCTCACGGTGCGCCTCGTCTCATGGATTTGACCTAGTAAACGAATTTTCTTGCGGACTCTCCCAAAAGTAAAGTTGTAGAGGACTTCCAGATGAATCTGTATTTTTTCGTAATTTTTGGCCGTAGGATCTGGGAGATACGGAGTCGGTAACACCGCTGTCCGTCAGGCGGACAGATTGGTACAGTCCGACGGTGATATGGGATTCAAAAATAGTAATTGATTTTTATGGTCATGGCCGTAATTGAGAAAGTTGTAGATAATTCATAGATCTAGTTGCTGTATAATGTTTAGAATTTTTAGACCCCTGTACTGTCGTTGGGACGTGATTTAGTTTCGCTGTCCAGTTTGCCAGATCAGAGAGTTTCCTCTGTTTTGGGTATTAAATTACCCCTAGCTGCGATCGAAATAAAATTATGTGTTCTACATAAAAATTGTAGGCTTTTAAGTCATGAATCCAGAGAGGTATAATTTGTTGTATTGGATCATTATTTTTAAAAATACAAAATTATGAAGCAGCGCTGCTGCAGAGGGTAATTTGCTGAATTGTTGAGCGGAGAAGAGTTTGTGCGGGTTCGGGGTTCTAGCGACGTTCTAAATATTTTAGTCGTATTTGTATGCTGTGGTTGTGTGCTGAGAGATGTCTTTTGGACATGTGGTCTTGTCACTGAGCGCTCTTGATTTTACTTCGCTTCATCGGATTGAGGCAAGTGAACGTAGCAGTGGTTGCTACCGTTTAACTTGTTATTCCTTCTACATCCAGTTTACATTATTATCGTAATTTGATGCATTATGCCATGATTGCATGATATTTTAATTGTGGAGATGGTAGCAAATATTTATCCATTGATATATTGATATTATGCTAGTAGACATGTGGAATTCTTGCTTAACGTTATAATGCGGACATGAAAATAACATGTGGTGGATGTGGATATGATGAGAGCATGATAAGGCTCCTTGTGGATGAATTAATGTGATTAATGAATTATCATATCATTCATGTCATATCATGTCATTTGCATATGTGGATGTCGCCGCACTTAGCCGCGATCGTACCGGTACAGTATCGTATATTGCCGTAATACGATGCACCTCTTCGCCCGTGGAAGCATCGTATATTACCGTAATACGATGAACTACTATTCCTACCCTGATAAGAGTGATGTGGAGCATAGCATGAAGCATTCATATGCATTGCATTGTGGAAAGATCATTTGCATACATATGCAACATATTGTGGTGATGCTATTTTGTGGAATATACAACTTTCTAGTTATAATGTGGAATTGGCTCTTGTGAGCTATTTGTGGTATGATGATTGTGGATGTGGTCGTGGAATGAGATTCGTCCCTTGTGTATGGTAAGAGTTGTGGTTGTGGCATGAGATTCTTTTCACTTGTATTAATTGTTGATAGCAATTGTGGATGTGAGAATTAATAAAGTAGTGAGATAATCATACATATGCTTTATTGTCAATGATGGTGATTTGTAGTTGAGGATATAACACATTGTTATTTGTGGAAGATTAAATGTTGATGATTAATCTATTGTAGAGTGGAAGACTGTAACATCCCAAAATTTGTGATTTTTGAAAATTTAAATTCAAATTAATTACTTTAAAGAAATTGGATCTTATTTGAATTTTTTTGAGTTTTTCCAGATTTTAAAATTAATTTCTAGAATTAAAAAGAAATCTTAGTTTGAAAATATAATACCAAAATAACTTGGAAATATTTTTCTTAAGCTCAAAATACCCCCAGAAACTTATATGAATTTTTCTAGAATTTTTGAAGTTTATTTTGTATTTTTCTGAGCTATATTTAATTTTCTAGGCTTTTCTGTAAATCAAAAACTAAAATCGGAAAATACTTTTTCCTTTTTTTTTTCTCCAGCCGCCACGTGGACGGCCGGGATCCGTCCATGCCGCCGCTCCATCCCGCCTACCTCCTTCCTCGCCGCCACGTGGGACGGCGTTTGGCGCCACGCCGCCACCCTACCCGATCACCGCCGCCCACTCTCTCTCTCTCTCTCGCTGCGTCACGGGCCCCACCTGTCGCTCCTTCTTCCCGCGCCCCCTCCTTCCCAGCGCCACCGCAGCAACCGCCCCGGTCTTCCCGACCTTCCCGCCCCCACGCGCCCACTTCCTCCCTCTCCCCTTCAGGCCGCACGCCTTCCCGCGCCCACTACCCCTCTCCCTCTCCCACTTTCCCCAACCGCCCGCAACCGCCACCACCACCTCCCCACTCCGGCGACGAGTGCCGCGGTTCCCTCCCTCGGCCCTATAAAACCCTCCCGAGCACCTCCGTCCTCCCTCCACCATTTCCCCATTTCCTCTCTCTCCGGCCACTCCACCGCCCCGCATCATGTAACCTCCCTCGGGGCCGCCGCCAACTCCGGCGAGCCATCGCCGCAAGACGGGCCCCGCCGCCTCGCCGTCCCCATCACCGTCTCGCGCCGCCGTGCGCACCCGGCCGCCCTCGGCTACGCCTCTCCGCCACCGGAGCCCCTCGCCGTCGTCGATCGAGCCGCACCACCGCCTCCTCGTCGTCGACGCCTCGCCGCCGCCCCGGCCGCCTCCGTAAAGCCAAGCCACCTCCGAGTTCCCTCGGCCCCTCTTCCCATTTCCACACTCATGCTGGCCATCACCTGCCGGAGCGCCGGCGAGCCCCGGACCCGAGCGCCACCCCGGTCGGCGCTGCCTCCCATGCCACGTGGACCCGTTCCATGGACCGGGCCCCTTGTCGGTAGGATCGTCCTGTGGGCGTCGGTGGCGCAATAAATCCGATTTTCCCGTAGAAAAATAATTCGGCCGAAAAAGAAATTCCCTGCTGACGTCATAATTCCGAATTTCCTTTAGAAAAATAATTCCAAAAAAATCCAATTTATTCATTTTCTTTCATTTTAACTTCCTGTGGCCCGTACTTTTTCATCCTAACTCCGATTGAGTCCATTCAAATTTCTAAATTCATCAAACATTCCAACCTATTCATTTCTGCCATCCTTTTAAATTTTTGAAATTTATTTAGTATTTTAAAATTCAAATTGCAAATTTCAAACACCCAGTTCACTTTCAAAATCTCAGTTTCATTTCAACTTTTCTATGCACTTCCAAAATTCAAATTCAAACTCAAACTTTGTAAAATCCTCAGAAAGATTATTTTATTGTTCTGAACTCAAATATTTTATTTCCAGAAAACCCCTCTTTCAATTAATCTTCCAGATACCCTTTGTCCCTCGTTTGAACTCTGAATCCGTTGTAACTTTCTCCTAAATTCTTATAAAATTATAAACTCCTTTCCAGTAGTTACATTATATTTTGTAGTGTTATTTGTATTTATTTGTTCGTTTGTTTTATCGTTTTGCGCGTAGAATCCAACGTTGTTGAAGAATTCAAAGACCCGCAGCAAGAAAGTCAAGATATCGCACACGAAGGCAAGTCTCCTTTGAACATTTTGAACCTATGTTTGTGAAATGTTTTCAATTATTTTAAATTTATTGCATGTGCCATGTTACATAAAATGATAATTACTGTTGTAAGAGATAATAGTTAAACCAATTATTGTTATGCCCTCATTTGACATTGACAACCATGTATCCTTGACACTCTGGGATTTTCTTTGTCTCAATAATGAGATTATTATAAAACTTTGGTGAATGTTCTATCGGTAGTAAAATGCTTAGTCATGCTATATAACCTTTGGTAACCTTGGAATGAGAAATCATATTTTGTAGAACTAGACTTTGTTCAGAAATTAGTGGCGATTGGTGTTGCCACTATACTTTAAAATAAAATAAAATGTGAGAGTTGGTTTAGACTTGGGCGGATGGCACGAGAATTTGTAATGTGTATGTTCCGCCTGAGTCAATTAAGGACCGACTCTTGTGATTGTCCAAACTGAGCACTACCGTACAACCACATGTCTATATGGGTACGACCTAGCTAACTAACTTACAATAGTTTAGTTTAGGTACTACCAGTGGAAAGTGAGTGCCAGGGTGTACTGGTTATTCACAGTGAGGGACATGGTTACTGTACTCATATGGTGCAAGAGGGGCTTCGACTGGTGGTTTAACCTTGACGGTGAAACCTCGTGGTGATAACTAGCTAGACTAGAGTAAGGTAAAGACTTTGTGATGAATTATCTGGGTCTCATGCCTAAGGAAGCATGTTGGCTATTAAGATAGCTTGTCTCTTGTGGGTAAAGTTGTACAACCTCTACAGAGTATTAAAACTATTCGAATAGCCGTGCCCACGGTCAAGGGCGGGCAAGGAATGCATTCACATGGTAGAATTTTGGTTTTGGTTTAAAGTAAAGTTTTGGGAATCCGAGAGTGGATGGATCTCTCGGGGTTGTTCAAGTAGTTGAAACTAGTGTGGGTGGTTGGAACCCGTAGATTTGTAATTTGGTGGTTGGAACCAGTTATCCAGTAATGGTGAATAGAACCTTCACTTTAAAATATTTAATAGTTTCAGTTAAGATAATTACTTTGTTAAAATATTGTCTTCAAATATGTTTAATGATATTGGAAATAAAAATATTACTTTGTGCAAAAGAACCATATAACATTCCTTGTTGAGCCTTGCATCTAATGCATTTTCCCAAGACTTGCGGAGTACTTTATGTACTCACATACTACACCTAAAAATTAAATCTCAGAGGAATACGAAGCTCAGGAAGGAGACTACGACTACTTTGCGTGTGGATTCGACGAAGGATTTCCGGAGTACTAGGTTGCGCTTCCCCAGTCAATTGCCTGTGGCGTATTGATGGGTCTTTATCAAGTTTATTTTGTTTCCGCTGTGTTTTGTTTATTTGCGAGATCTTGAAACCTCAGTTGTAATGAAAGACCTTTTGGTCGGTACTCTTTATTATTGTAATATTCATTGTTGGCAATGTAATCATCACTGTTTAACTGTGTGCACTAGCTTTGATCTGGGACTAGTGCTGAAATACACAGAGGGTCCGGATTTGGAAATCCGGGTCCCGACAGAGATGGTATTAGAGCCAACTTGACTGTAGGACGTGACCTAGTTTAGAATAGCAAAAACCTTAAGGATCTGTATTTATTAAAAATTTATATTTTGAAAATTTTCTATACCTCTTTACCCTTACTCTATTTATATTCTCTTGTTCAAAACTTCTTACTAATCTTTTCTATTATTTCAACTTGTAGATGGCCGGTTCTTCCTCTGTTGGCTCGTGGGACTTCATCTCTCACGGCGAGAATGAGGGTGCATTTGTTGAGCTTCTTCGTCAACTCATGCAGTATCTGAAGTATCGCCAACCGCCTATTTTCAGAGGGCGGAAAGTCAGAATTATGGACCGAGATTCTTGGTCGATGGAGGCATTCCTGTATGCACGGGAAAGGGAATTCAACTCCCACAGATACCCTATCGATCATCCTCGGTCTGACCGCTCTGATGCCCTCCAGGATGCAGCTCGTCTGGCTATCACTGACTTGTGCAGATTCACAAGGAGATCCTACTACAGTCACCTTACTGCTTCTTTTCATTCACTAGAGCGGGACAGAGTTATCCGCAGCCCTTTGAGATCTCAGTGGATGATCCTCGACTATCGCACCAGGTGCAGCTTACTCAGGCGATGGCAGCCACCTACGCCAGTGCCTTAGATGAGATTGGACAGCTTCGGATGCTTCTTACTTTTAGCAATCAGCACTCCGACACTCTCCGTGCTCAACTTCTTCAGTGCCAGGCAGCAGAGTTTGAGCTAAGGCAACTCAGAGCCAGACAGCAGTCTCCCAAAGACTACATGCCATCTTCACCTGTACCAGCTGTTGTCCCCAACAACCAAGTGCCGACCCGACGCGCAGGACCCCGCACCTTGCTCACAGCACGCAAGAGTGTGCGGCGCCCTAGTCCACCACCCAACATCAACCTTGAAGATTCTGAGAGACCATGTGGAGGTCATCCCGTTGTGTATGATGAGTAATTGACATCGTTTACGAAAAGTCGAGTTTGAGTCGGCTTGTTCGGACCCTGACGTTGCGTGGCGTAACGGGCTCGGTCGGACTCGGTCAAACTTGGTCGTATGGGTTTAAGTTGCATATTCGATGACTCGGCTGTGTTTGATCTCTTTACGCTTTCATGTATCGGCGGTGCTATTTGACGTGTTTCTTGTACGTGTGTTGCAGGACGCCGAGGCGGAGTCGTGGCGAGACACGGTGGACCGGACTAGGCGCAGGTGGCGCTGAGGTCAGAACGGTCGGGATGTGTCGAAAACGACGTGGACTCGAGGTGTTTGCGAGGCGTGCGAGGCGAGGAGCGCGGAAGCTTCCCGGAAGGTGCAGGAGGGGCGAAACGGGAATTTCGCAAAACTGCAAAAACGGGAGCGGGCGCCGTTGGACTTAGCGGGCGTAACGGGGCGGAAACCCGTTAGCCAAGGCTATAAATAGGAGTTGGGGGCTGCATATCCCCTCACCCATTAAAAGCTTCTAGAGAGAATTAGGATATCATTTGAGTCAAAAGAGCCTTTGGCAAGTGGTTTTGCTTTTGCTCTTTAGTGGGTGAGGACTGCAGAGAGTTTGTTGGGCTTTCTAGTTTCTCCTCTGCGTGAGCTCTGTTTATCTCCTGTGTGCGTATGCTTTTGAGGATGAGTTCTTGATGTAAGGGACAGGAAGAGATGCTGTAGACAAACTCTTACAATCTTTCATGTCTTGATCTTGTGTTCTTGAGGATAGAGAGGGAGAGAATGGATTAAGTATCTTGTAATCATTTCCTTGTAATCCTTGTTGATTGGAAATGGAATCAAATTTATTTCTCTCGCTCTCTCTCGTTCTTGATGCTTACATTTTAGAATTTTGAGATTTTGTGTTTTGCCTTGGTTTTGTTGGGAAGTAGCAAAATGGATTGCTCTAGGATGGAATTGCATTTCTACATCCTCTAATCGTTAGTTTCAACAGAGAATCAAGTTTAATTTCAGAATTTCTCTTTTGAGCTCCTCTGTTCTTAATTTTCCTGACTTTCTTGTTCTAGGGTTTCGTTGAACTTCGTGTTTCCTTTCAAGAGGTAGGATGAAATTTTGCATGTTGAGACTAGAGGCTATTTCTAACATATCCTCAAAGTTTCGTAGCCAAAGGATCAAAGGATGGAGAACAATTTGGATTTTGGGGCAGCCTCGTTAGTTTTCGTTTTACCCCAAATCTGAATTTCTTGGCTTTGGATTGATTTCCTTGGTCTCCCAAGATCTTCCGATTATTGTGGTCTCTACCTAGCTGTTACGAGCCAAAAGGATCAAGGAGGGACTCGATTTTCACCGGTGTTCAAAGTCCGCAAGTTCGCATTTTCAAGTGTATTGTTTTTCGGTTCTTTGCGGTTCAGTATTCGTTTTTCTCTTCTTGGCTGCAGTTTTCTTTCCTTCTTCCTATCAGTTTTTCCCCGCTATTTCAGTTCTCGATTCGGTGTTTGGTCTTCACCAAAGCGATGCGGTGTATCTTGCTCTCTCGCCATCTTGCTATCTTTTCTCAGATCGCTTCTTGCTGAAAAACAGCAACTTGTCTTCTCGAAAAGCAAAGGAACAGCGAGATTTTCAGAATTGTTTTGTGCTGAAAACAGCAGCTGTTTTGTTGAAAAAGCAGATGAACTGCAGATTTTCAGACTATTTTGTGCAGAAAACAGCGACTGTTTTTTGAAAACAGAAGAACTGCACTCTCTTTTCTTAGGACATGCTACCGCTTTGAGACTCAATTTCGGTTGCCATCTCACGCTTAGTTTGTCGGAACCGATTTCAAAGAGAGTTCTCTGTCTCAGGCAAGAACCTAAATGTCTGCAGTATTCAACTTTCGGCAAGATCATTAGCTTTGCTGTCTATTCAGTTTTTCAGCAGCTTCTTGATTATTCTGTGCAGTATCATTTCTGTTCATTGACTCAAGTGTCTATTGTTCAGTATCTTCTCTATTGCCGATTTCAGTTTTGGGAAGTTTCATTGTGTGTTGTTTTGATCAGCAATATTCAACAACATCTTCAGTTCTTTTTACTCCTTAGCTTTGCGATCTGCTTTTCCCGTGAGAGACTTTTGTGTTTTTCGGTAGCAACAATTTCTCAAAGATCAAGTTTACCACTCTCTGTTTTCGGCTATCTTGGCATCACTGTAATCATCCATTTTCTTTTTCCTAGTAATATTGAGTGGATACTCCGGGGATATTTTAAAAGGCACCATTCACCCCCCCCCTCTGTTGCCATATCCGGTCCTACAATTGGTATCAGAGCCGGTTAGCTCTTGTTTGATAGATCTTTAACCGGTCTCAAGAGCCATGGCGACGGACAAGTATTCCACCAAGCCGCCCGTTTTCGATGGCCTGGATTACCCCTTCGGAAGAGCCGGATGGAAACTTACATCCGTGCTCGTGGGTATGCCATCCGCGGAAGGTGAAGATACAGTTTGTTGTTCCTGCCGATGAGAACATCAATGCCGGGAATATGGCTGATGTTGAGGCGAATGCTAAGGCAAGGAACATCATCATTCAGGGGTTGAGTAGAAGCGAGTTCGATCGCATCTCTCACCTGTCGTCCGCCTACGACATCTGGGTGACCCTCGATGCATACCATGAGGGCACCACCCAGATCAAGACGGTTCGACAAGACCGGTTCAGCGAGAATACTGAGAAATTCGAGATGCTTGCCGGTGAGTCCTTGACGAGTGCTTTTCTCGCTTTCACAAGATTTTGAGCAACCTCCGAGCCGTCGGTCTCACATACTCCGACTCGGATAACGCCGTCAAATTCTTTCTCGCACTCGATCTTAGGGTTTGGGAGATGAAGGTGACTACCATCAAGGACACCACGGACCTCTTGACCTTGACTCTTGATGCGCTTTACTCGCGCCTCAAGACTCACGAGATTGACATAGTCTCTCGTCGGTCGAAGTCTCAGTCGATGGCACTAGTCACCGATCCCGCTTCTGGATCCACTTCTTCTGAGCCATCTTGCGGATTCTCCCTCGCTGCTCTCTGTGACATAACCGATGATCGACAGAGCGCTTGCGGATGAGCAGCTAGCCCTCCTCGCACGGAGATTCTCCCATGCTTACAAAGGAGGAGGGACGGAAGGAAAAGAGGACCCGTGATTTGTTTCGAGTGTGGTGGCCCCAACCACATTCGAGCAAACTGTCCCAAGTTGGGGAAAGGCAAAGTCGACTACGGCGGTTCCGGCAAGAACGACTACTCCGACAAGAACCGCAACAAGAAGGCCCCAACTCCGACGCAAGACAAGAAGCCGTTCCGCAACTTTGGGAAGGCCAAGAAGCTCTTCCACCGCGTCCTCGCCGCCTTCGATGACCTCGACCTCGACGAAGTGGAGGGATGGAGCGACGACGACGGACGGGTGATCAAGAACCCAAGAGCGCGACGATTTCTCAGATGTGCTTCATGGCCCTCGAGGGCGAGATCAGCGACGATGATCTCTATTCCGACTCCGACGAGGTTCACGGGCGAGGAAGGGAAAGGTTTGGCTTGTAGACTCCGGGTGTTCACGACACATGACCGGAGATTCCCGTTGGTTTTCTTCCCTTGCCCGTGCTCCAGGTGATGAGACGATCACTTTCGGAGACGCCTCTTCTGGGCGAGTCATCGCAAAAGGTACAGTGCGCATTAATGATTCATTTGTTTTAAAAGATGTTGCCTTGGTGAGTAAACTACATTACAATTTGCTTTCGGTTTCTCAGCTTACCGATGACGGTTTCGAGGTAAGTTTTAAGAAAAACGCCTGCAAAATTGTTGATTCTTCTGTAGTCCGGTTTATGGATTTTCGTTATGGGAGGATCTTCGTGCTGATTTTATTGAGTCTTCCGTGATCCTCTCCGGTGTTTGGTTGCTTCGAGTCCCGCGACCTTTCCTTCGGCATAGGAGACTTGGTCATATTGGATTTGACCATTTGACTCGAGTTAGCGCCACGATCTCATTCGTGGTCTCGCGAAACTCAAGATGGTCAAAGATCTTGTTTGCGCTCCATGCCGCACGCGGTAAGATGGTTGCCGCTTCTCATCCTCCGGTCACAGTTACTATGACCGATGCACCGGGACAGCTGCTCCATATGGATACGGTTGGACCAGCTCGAGTGCAGTCAGCAGGAGGGAAGTGGTATGTTCTTGTCGTAGTCGATGACTTCTCGAGGTATTCTTGGGTGTTTTTCTTGGCCTCGAAGGATGAGACGTTTACACATTTCCGAGGTCTTTTCAGTAGGCTTTCTATTGAGCTTCCGGGTGCCTTACGAGCGATCCGCAGTGACAATGGCACGGAGTTCAAGAATTCCTACTTTGAGAGTTTCTGCGATGAGGCGGTGTAGAGCACCAATTCTCTTCTCCATCGTCCCCAGCCAGAATGGCGTTGTGGAGAGGAAGAACCGCACCTTGGTCGAGATGGCGGGACGATGCTTGATGAGTACTCTACACCCGGAAGTTTTGGGTGAAGCTATAGCCACCGCGTGCCATGTTTGAACGAGTTTTTCGAGGGCACACTTGCACCGCACTTCTTATGAGTCGAGATATGGGCGAAAGCCCGCGTCTCTCATTTTCGTGTGTTTGGTTGCAAGTGTTTTATTTCAAGTCCGGGAACCTAGATAAGTTCGAGTCACGTTCTTGTGATGGACTCTTTCTAGGCTACTCGACTTCTTGGCGGCCTATAGGGTCCGGTAGGGTCCGAACCGCGAGTCTAGCAAAATGGTAGAAACTCGTGAGGTAACCTTCGATGAGGCCGGTCCCGGACTAGGCCCGATATCTCGTGTTCACTAGAGCATCCGAGACCATCTTCGTGGATGATGAGGATGATGGAGATGAGGGTTGTTCACCCGATCCAGTCCCTCATCCACCTCTTGAGGTGCCTTCTTCCACCGCACCTCGAGGTGATCGCCCTTACCTTCGCTTCTTCCGGAGCTAGTGGCTCTGCTCCTACCCCGTCGTAACGAGGTAGAGGCCACTTCTTCATCTCATCCAGACCCCAAGACATATTCAAAATCTCATCCTTCGAGCGTATGATTGGAGATCTCTTTGAACGAGTCACACGCCCAAGTCTCGGGCGTGTCGCTCATCTCCACCGCCAGAGCTTCTTTTGAGCCCAAGGACGTTTGTCATGCTTTATCCGATGAGTCTTGGGTCAATGCCATGCATGAGGAGTCGGAGAGTTTCGAAGAAACAAGGTTTGGACGCTTGTTGAGCCCCCTCGAGATCACAATATCATTGGAACCAAATGGGTGTTCAAGAATAAGCAAAGTGAGAATGGGGTAGTCATTGAAACAAGGCTAGACTGGTTGCATTGTGGGTACTCCCTGTGTTGAGGGTCCGGATTTGAGGAGACCTTTGCCCCTGTAGCTAGACTTGAGGCCATTAGAATTCTGCTTGCCTTTGCAGCTTCTAAGGGTTTCAAGCTTTACCAGATGGACGTCAAGAGCGCCTTTCTCAATGGCTTCATTGAGGAAGAAGTCTATGTCAGACAGCCTCCAGGCTTCGAGAACCCCAAATACCCTAGTCATGTCTTCAAGCTTTCCAAAGCGTTGTATGGACTTAAGCAGGCCCCTAGAGCTTGGTATGAGAGGCTTAAGTCCTATCTGTTGAGGCATGATTTTGAGATGGGTAAAGTTGACAAGACCTTGTTCATTCGCCACCAGCAATGATCTCCTGCTCGTCTAAATTTATGTCGATGACATCATCTTTGGCGGCTCTTCCCATGCTCTAGTTTCACAGTTCTCGGATGTCATGAGCACCGAGTTTGAGATGAGCATGATGGGTGAGTTGACATACTTCCTTGGCTTCCAGATCAAGCAGACTCGGGAGGGTACCTTCTTGCATCAAGGCAAGTACACTCGAGACCTCCTGAGACGCTTCGACATGAGTGATGGAAAGCGGTGTCGACCGATGGCTTCTACAACCGTTCTAGACCCGTGATGAGGACGGTGAGCCATCGATCAAAAGGAATTCAGAAGCATGATTGGCTCTCTCTTGTACCTCACTGCCTCGAGACCGGACATACACTTCTCCGTGTGTCTTTGTGCTCGGTTTCAGGCTTCTCCTCGCGTGTCTCACCGCCCGGTGAAGCACATCTTCGGTACCTTCGAGCTACCATTGACTATGGTATCGGTACTCTTCCTCCTCCCGCTCATCTCTTAGAGCCTTCTCGATGCGAGACTTTGCGGTTGTAGGATAGATAGGAAGAGCACTTCGGCACCGCCAGTTCATTGGCACTTCTCTCGTTTCTGGTCCTCGAGGAAGCGGTCCGGTGTTGCAGTCCCACCGCAGAGGCCAAGCACGTTGTCGCAGCCGATTGTCGAGCCAAGTGCTTTGGATGGTCTCGACTCTGCGGGACTTTGGGTTAGCTATCGATCGTGTTCCGCTCTTCTGCGATAACACGTCTGCGATTAGCATTGCTAAGAACCCAAGACAAGACTCTCGGACCAAGCACATCGATATCGATATCACTTCCTTCGAGACCATGTGGAGAAGGGTGACATAGTGCTCGGCCAGGAGAGTGACCACCGTTGGTCGATATCTTCACCAAGCCTTTGGATAGCACGAGGTTTTCACTCTGGGAGAGCTTGGGTGGTTTGTCCTTACGGACTATTGTGAGGGGAGCTTTGGTCTTTCTCGCTTTATCATATTATTTATGCTTCAGATCCTTCATCGCTGCATTGCATCTGAGGGTGCATTGGGTTTTAGTCCTTCTAGCATAGGTTAGAGTGTGTCTCTTGTTGAGTGCTTAGACTTCTTGCTCTTATCTTATGCTTTCGGGATGCTCTATTAGTCGTTTCTTATCTCACTAGATTGAGCTCACTCACTTCTTGCGATCTAGGAGGGTCGGGCCACCTTCTGCAGACAGGGTACGTGTTTGCTCTCTAGTGTGTGTTTTTACGGTCAGCTATTAGTCCTGGAGTCATATGGGGTAGATGAGAGTCAGTCCGAGCCATAGTATCCTCTATATCTTATCTATGCTTTAAGGACTGCCTGTTTTCTTTACCAGCTTCTCGATTTTATTGCTTTGGTCTGTGGGGAGTTCATTTGGGAGCTTCTGGAATGTAATATTGACTTAACTCAACTTGAACTAAAAGTCGCATCACCGTTGAGGGGAGTGAATTTTTCGCATGTCATTTCGCATTGTAATATAAATACATTGAGCCTTGATTATTATCCGGTTATGACATGCTTATGATGATTTACATCTTGCCATGATTTATGCTTAATTGCTAGATTTATCATGACTTCATATGTGTAGACTAGCTTTTGCCATGATGAGTTAATTAAAATTGCCCAATTTGAAGTAAAACTTGTCATGTTAGCATTTGAGATTAGTCTCTCTTGAGCTATCCTTTTATGATTCATGCCATGTCAAATAGGCTGGGTTGAGCGTTGAATCTCTATTTTGAGCCTTAGTTTGAGCTGTCTTAAACTCTTGATGTAACATGAGTTAGTATAACTTGTTAAAAAAAATAGAGACAAAAAGATCTCTTCTGTGCGAAAAAACTGATCTCACCAATTCTTTCTCACGAGACGGCTTGTCATTGCACTAGGCATGAACTTGTTGAGAGTTTTGGATGACCTAGACTATCTTCTTAAGCTTCTTGCTTGGAGTAGTCGCAGCATGGCTTGAGATCTAGCACATGATAAAAATATTGGTTGAAAACAACCATAAGTTCCAAAAGAAAAATGTCATTTGTGCTCAATTTGCTTGAGCTATCAAAAGAATCAAGTACTTGAACCATTGTTTCACTCTTGAGTATATAACACTCTATTTGGACTCAATATTAGATTCTTGGTTCCGCTTAGCTTGATTGACATGGCTTGCATCATCCTTGGATGTCTCTAGCTAGACTTTGCTTATTGATGACTTGACATGCTCATAAATGCACTAAAATTCAGATTGTCATCTAATTGCTTCTAGCAAGCTTATACATATCATGTCATGCTCTAGATAGCAGTTCATTGAGTTATGGCTTGGTGTAATACATTATGGTCATTTTGGATAATTATCATGGCTCTAAATGCTTAGATTAAACAAACTTCAGCCATTTCATCCATCATCATGACTTATTCTCTCTTTTGCATTCTTGATGCGTTTATTGCCAAAAGGGGGAGAATAGATTGAAAAAAAAAGTCTTTTGGGAATCTAGAGCTTGTAGAACAATTTACTCTTTCTTGAGTTGCTCTAGTGATTCCTTCTGTCGATATGGTCATGAGTTTCATTTCTTTCTTAAGGACCATGTTGGACTCTTCAAACTCTTGTTCATGCTTTTTCTGGGTTTGTCAATATACTCATCAAGGGGGAGATTGAGAGACCATGTGGAGGTCATCCCGTTGTGTATGATGAGTAATTGACATCGCTACTTAAAAGTCGAGTTTGAGTCGGCTTGTTCGGACCGACGCGTTGCGTGGCGTAACGGGCTCGGTCGGACTCGGTCAAACTTGGTCGTATGGGTTTAAGTTGCATATTCTGATGACTCGACAGGTTTGATCTCTGTTTACGCTTTCATGTATCGAGCGGTGCTATTTGACGTGTTTCTTGTCCGTGACCGCAGGACGCCGAGGCGAGTCGTGGCGAGACACGGTGGACCGGACTAGGCGCAGTGGCGCCGAGGTCGAACGGCCGGGATGTGTCGAAACGACGTGGACTCGAGGTGTTTGCGAGGCGGCGAGGCGAGGAGCGGAAGCTTCCGGAAGGTGCGGGAGGCGAAACGGAATTTCGCAAACCGCAAAAACGGGAGCGCGCTGTTGACTTAGCGGGCGAACGGGGCGGAAACCCGTTAGCCAAGGCTATAAATAGGAGTTGGGGGCTGCATATCCCCTCACCCATTAAAAGCTTCTAGAGAGAATTAGGATATCATTTGAGTCAAAAGAGCCTTTGGCAAGTGGTTTTGCTTTTGCTCTTTAGTGGGTGAGGACCGCAGAGAGTTTGTTGGGCTTTCTAGTTTCTCCTCTGCGTGAGCTCTGCTTATCTCCGTGTGCGTATGCTTTTGAGGATGAGTTCTTGATGTAAGGGATGGGAAGAGATGTTGAGACAAACTCTTACAATCTTTCATGTCTTGATCTTGTGTTCTTGAGGATAGAGAGGAGAGAATGGATTAAGTATCTTGTAATCATTTCCTTGTAATCCTTGTTGATTGGAAATGGAATCAAATTTATTTCTCTCGCTCTGCTCTCTGCTCTTCGATGCTTACATTTTAGAATTTTGAGATTTTGTGTTTTGCCTTGGTTTTGTTGGGAAGTAGCAAATGGATTGCTCTAGGATGGAATTGCATTTCTACATCCTCTAATCGTTAGTTTCAACAGAGAATCAAGTTTAATTTCGAATTCTCTTTGAGCTCCTCTGTTCTTAATTTTCCCGACTTTCTTGTTCTAGGGTTTTGTTGAACTTCGTGTTTCCTTTCAAGAGGTAGGATGAAATTTTGCATGTTGAGACTAGAGGCTATTTCTAACATATCCTCAAAGTTTCGTAGCCAAAGGATCAAAGGATGGAGAGCAATTTGGATTTTGGGGCAGCCCTGTTAGTTTTCGTTTTACCCCAAATCTGAATTTCTTGGCTTTGGATTGATTTCCTTGGTCTCCCAAGATCTTCCGTTATTGTGGTCTCTACCTAGCTGTTACGAGCCAAAAGGATCAAGGAGGGACTCGATTTTCACCGGTGTTCAAAGTCCGCAAGTTCTGCATTTTCGGTGTATTGTTTTTCGGTTCTTTGCGTTCTCGTATTCGTTTTCTCTCTTCTTGGCTGCAGTTTTCTTTCCTTCTTCCCATCGGTTTTCCCCGCTATTTCGGTTCTCGATTCGGTGTTTGGTCTTCACCAAGCGATGCAGTCAGTATCGCTCTCTCCGTTATCGCTTGCTATCTTTTCTCGATCGCTTCTTGCTGAAAAACAGCGGCTTGTCTTGCTGAAAACAGCAAATGAACAGCAGATTTTCAGAATTGTTTTGTGCTGAAAACAGCAGCTGTTTTGTTGAAAACAGCAAGTGAACTGCAGATTTTCAGACTATTTTGTGCGAAAACAGCAACTGTTTTGTTGAAAACAATGAAAGAACTGCACTCTCTTTTCTTAGGACATGCTACTGCTGAGACTCAATTTCTGGTTGCCATCTGCTGCTTAGTTTGCTGGAACCAGATTTCAAAGAGAGTTCTCTGTCTCAGGCAAGAACCTAAATGTCTGCAGTATTCAACTTTCGGCAAGATCATTAGCTTTGCTGTCTATTCAGTTTTTCAGCAGCTTCTTGATTATTCTGTGCAGTATCATTTCTGTTCATTGACTCAAGTGTCTATTGTTCAGTATCTTCTCTATTGCCGATTTCAGTTTTGGGAAGTTTCATTGTGTGTTGTTTTGATCAGCAATATTCAACAACATCTTCAGTTCTTTTTACTCCTTAGCTTTGCGATCTGCTTTCGTGAAGAGACTTTTGTGTTTTTCTCGGTAGCAACAATTTCTCAAAGATCAAGTTTACCACTCTCTGTTTTCGGCTATCTTGGCATCACTGTAATCATCCATTTTCTTTTTCCTAGTAATATTGAGTGGATACTCCGGGGATATTTTAAAAGGCACCATTCACCCCCCCTCTGTTGCCATATCCGGTCCTACAGATTCTAACAAAAGACGCAGTCTCTCTCGTTCCCGTTCCTGCTCTCGGTCGACTGCCTCCAGTCATAGCCATACCCACACCTGTGCATCTTGCAACCGTCCCTTATGTGGTTGTAGGCAACTCCACGTGGATAAGTTCGAGGAGGACCCAGAGGAAGACCCAGAGGAGGATCCTGAGGAGCGCATCTTCGAGGAGGACGAGTAGTTGTTGAGACAGTAGTATCCAAATGAAAGTTTATTTCTTTAGAACGATTTATTATTATTTTTTTGGTGTACTAGATGGACTGTACCAAAGCACTTGTGCACTTGTGGTACAACCATTTTCAAAATTAAATTTGAATTCAATGTTTAGTTTTCCAATTTGTTGATTGTGTTCTTTCTTGTGTGTTGGTTTGGGATGTTGTTTAGTCTCCCCTGATCTCTTACCTATACCTACTTCCCTCTTATCTTTTGCTAAACCCAGTTACCTCTTCAGATGGTGAACATAAGAAACAACGCCGGCAACAGCCGTGGTGCCAATGCTCAACCAGAAACCAATGAACCAATTCCACCACCTCCTGTTCAGGCCCCTAACTTGGAACAAATGATGGCTATGCAACTACAACTTCTGCAAGTTCTTGCTCAGAATCAAGTCCACCACTCCATTGTGCTCCAATGCTCGCACCGATCAAGCTAGGAGAATTTATGAGAACTCGACCGCCAACTTTCAATGGTTCAGTAGATCCAATGGAAGCTGATGACTGGATTAAGGATGTGGAGAGGAAATTGACCTTGTCTCAGTGCAATGATCGTGAAAAAGTGTTGTACGCTGCCCATCAGCTAAAAGGGATTGCAGCTAATTAGTGGGATAATTATTGTGCGGCTCATCAAAATGTGCAAGCTATCACTTGGGCCGAATTTGATGATGCTTTCCGCACTGCACATATTCCTACAGGGATAATGGATATGAAGAAAATAGAATTTCACAAGCTGCAGCAAGGAAACCTTAGTGTTACTGAATATCTGAATAAGTTCACACAATTGGCCAGGTATGCACCAGAAGATGTTGCAACAGATGCAGCAAAGATTTGGCAACTCATGCAAGGACTGGACCCCAACCTCAAAGTACAGTTGGTGTCCAATGATTACACAACATTTCAACATATGGTAAACAAGGCTATTATACAAGAAGATGCTCAACACCAGTTGTATGAGGTCCGGAAGAGGAAATTCCAAGCCCAACAGGGTGCAAGCGGTTCTCGTCATCGCCCTAATCAATCTCATTTCAGTAGGCCTTCAGCGCCAAGTGTGCCAAGGGCTCCATTCAGTGGACCTCGCCCAATTCCATAAGCTCCACGAGCTAATAATGGGGGCCAGCCTCAGCAGAACAAGACTTCAACTGCAGGAGTGCAATGTTTCAATTGCAAGAACATGGGACATTATGCCAATAATTGTCCTCAGAAACGCCCAGCGGTGACCCCTGTTCGTTTTAACTTGGGGACTACACCAGCTCGAGCCCCACCTGCAGGACAAGGCCATGGGACACCCCAAGTACCAAGGACTCCGCAAGGGATGAATAGATGACATGTTAACCATGTTACTACGGAAGCAGCCTAGGATGCACCAGACGTAGTTCTGGGTAAGTTTCTTGTCAACTCAGTACCTGCATCAGTATTATTCGATTCTGGAGCTTCGCATTCTTTTATTTCCAAAGGATTTGTTGAAAGATATAAGTGGGATGCACATTTGTTAAAGAACCATATGTTAGTCCAATCACCGGGAAAAGAAATGAGGACTAATACAGTATGCCCTAGAGCAACTGTAGATATAAATGGAGTCAAATTCCTAGCGAATCTTAGTATAATAGATTCCAATAGCCTAGATGTAATACTTGGTATGGACTATTTAACCAAGTATAAAGGACAGATAGATTGTGCCAATTGTGCCATTACTCTTACCAACTCTGAAGGAATCCAAGTAGAGTGTAAGCCGAGCATATCCTCGAGGAATGGATGTGGGCTGAACAGCTTGAAAGGAATAACTCTAGAAAAGGTACCTATAGTAAGTGAGTCTCCAGATGTGTTCCCTAAAGATCTGCCAGGAATGCCACCAGACAGAGAAGTTGAATTTGTCATTAACCTGGTACCTGGAACAGCTCCAATTTCCAAGAGACCCTACCTCATGTCTACAAATGACCTAGCGGAAGTTAAGAAGCAGATTCAAGAGCTGCAAGAGAAAGGTTTTGTTAGACCAAGTTCTTCACCGTGGGGAGCACCAGTACTTCTAGTAAAGAAGAAGGATGGCAGTCTTCGTATGTGTGTGTACTACAGATCCTTCAATGATGTGACAATCAAGAACAAGTATCCTTTGCCCAGGATAGATGATTTATTTGATCAATTAAAATGATCATGTGTCTTTTCGAAGATTGATCTCCGGTCAGGTTATCATCAAATGAAGATTAGACCGAAAGATATACCAAAGACAGCATTTGCCACTCGTTATGGATTATACGAGTTTACATTGATGTCTTTTGGCTTGACCAATGCACCTGCATACTTTATGAATCTGATGAACAAAGTGTTCATGGAGTATTTGGATAAGTTTGTTGTCGTGTTTTGAGAGACCATGTGAGGTCATCCCGTGTGTATGATGAGTAATTGATATCGGCTTAGGGAAGTCGAGTTTGAGTTGGTTTGTTCGGATCATGTCATTGCAGGGTGCAACGGGCTCGGTCGGACTTGGTCAAACCTGGTCAATAGGATTAGGATGATTATTCTGATGATTTGACAGGTTTGGGTTTAATATTGTGTCACTGATGCTATTTATGCTTTCATGTGTCGAGCGGTGCTATTTGATGTGTTTCTTATGCGTGTTGGTGCGGGGCGTCGAGGCGAGTCGTGGCGAGACACGGGGTGACCGAACTAGACACAGGCGGTGTCAAGGTCAGAATGGTCGGATGTGTCGAAGACGGCGGAGATTCGATGTGGTTGCGAGGCGTACACGATAAGGAGCACGGAAGCTTCCCGGAAAGTGCAGGAGGCGAATCAAGAATCGCAAGGCTGCACAAGCGGGAGACGGCTCCGTTAGGGTTTAGCCGGCGTAACGGGTTGGAGACCCGTTAGCCAAGGGCTATAAATAGGTGTTGGGGGCTGCATACCCCTTTGAGGATCACGAGTGTTTTTAGAGAGCTCATTCACTTCTTTGTGTGTGTTCCTCCCAAGAAGCATGTGAGGCTCTTGGTGTTTTGAGGATTGAGAGGGAGAGGATGGATTGAAAATCTTGTAATCTTTCTTATTCTAATGTTCATGCGTATCGGGACTCCTTGTTTTATTCTCTCCATGAATCAATATGAGAATAACAGTACTTGCGAAGCATTTGATTTCAGTTTTTCTTTGTTCCTCTCTATTTTCCTTGTTTGATCTGGAATGATGTTTTCTTCTCATTTGAGTTCAGTCTTCAGCAGTAGTATCTGTTCACAGTCTTTCAGTTGTTCAGACTTTCTTTTCTCCAGTCCTGTAGCTTCCGATATGTGTCTTGATCATTTTGGTGGCCTTCATTAATCAGTTTTTGATTCTCTAGCAAACATCTCCAGACTGCAACCGTTTTTAGTGTTCAGTGTATATTCGGTTTTGCTTTCCATCTGCTCGTGTATCTTACGTCCCTGGTTTTCGATTCTGACTATTACATTCACTACCTGCAGTATTCATTGTCTAGTCTTTTTCAGTTTATCTCTCAGTGTTCTGCCGATCAACTATTCCTATGCAGATTTTTGGATAGCAGTTTTTCTCCTCAGTTTTGCTGTCTTCTTTCAGTTTTTGCTTTCTGATTTGCTCTTTCTCTTTTGCAGTCTTTAGCTCTCCTCTTCTCTCTGTCTTTCAGCAGAAAATGCAGATTTCTCTGTTCAGTTTTCTTTCTCTGCCGACTGCATTTTTGGCGTCTCTGTAGTGGATAACTGCTGCAGTTTTCTTTCTCTGCTGTCTTTTATTTTCTGCAGCCGTTTGTTCTTGATTCAGACTTCAATTGATGGTTTCAGACATTGCTTTCAAGAACCTGCAGTCTTAATCTTTTGATTCCGTTTTTTTTCTCTCTCTCTCTCGGCAAGCATGCAGTAGCAGCCTCTCTTGTTCCTTAAGTGCCTTTTCTTTTTATTTCTTTTTCTGATTTTCCTCCCTTCCGCATGCGTCTAAGCGAGGTTATTTTCGGTTGAAAATTTTCTTGGTGGTCCACGATTTATGCTGATTTTTGGTATCCCATGCATTCCAAGGTTGACATAATTAATTTTCTCGTGAGTGGCGTTATTTTGCTTCTTTGAAAAATCGATTATGCAATTCTCGGGCGTTTTCAAAGAACGACATTCACGCCCCCTCTGTCGCCAATTCGGTCCTACAATTGGTATCAGAGCCGGTTAGCTCTTTTTTGTAGATCTTAACCGGATGCGTGAGCCATGGCGACGGACAAGTACTCGACCAAGCCCCGGATCTTGATGGGATGGACTATCCCTTACGGAAGAGTCGGATGGAGATCTACATCCGAGCTCGAGGGCTCGCCATCTGGCGAAAGGTCAAGGTTCGGTTTCTTTGTTCTGCCGATGAGGGCGTCAATGCCGGAAACATGGTCGACGTTGAGGCAAGCGCTAAGGCAAGGAACATCATAACCCAGGGCTCGAGTCGTAGTGAGTTTGACCGCATATCTCATCTTAGTCGCCCGATATTTGGGTGACCCTCAATGCTTACCATGAGGGTACCACCCAAATAAAGGCGATCTTGACAGACGATTCAAGCGAGATTACAACAAGTTTGAAATGCTGGTTGGCGAGTCCTTGATGAGTGTTTTTGCGTTTTCACAAGATCTTGAGCAACCTCCGAGCGGTCGGTCTCACGTACCCCGACTCGGACAACGCTCGTCAGATGCTCACCGACCGCCTTGTACTCGCACCTCAAGACTCACGAGATTGGCGTTGTCTCGTGGGTCGAAGTCACGATCGATGGCCTTGGTCACCGATCCGTTTCTTCTTGGGCCCCTCTTACGATTCGACTTGCGATTTCTCCTTGTTGCTCTCTCGTGGCGTGGCGATGATCGGTTAGAGCGACTGCGAGATGATTAGTTGGCTCTCCTTGCTGCAAATTTTCTCATGCTTACGGAGAAGGAGGGACGGAAAGAGAGGACCCGTGATTTGCTTGAGTGTGGTGGCCCCAACCACATTCGGACAACCGCCCCAAGTCGGAGAAGGGCAAGAACAACTACGGTGGTTCGGGAAAGAACGACTACACCGACAAGAACCGCAACAAGAAGCCTCCAGCTCAGACGCAAGGCAAGAAGACGTTCCGCAACTTTGGCAAAGCCAAGAAACTCTTCCACCGCGTCCTCACCGCCTTCGACGACCTCGACCTCGGCGAGGTGGAGGGATGGAGGACGACGACGGACGGGAGATCAAGAACGCAAGGATGGCGGCGACGACTTCTCCGGCATGTGCCCGTGGCCCTTGAGGCGAGATCGTGACAATGAGCTCTATTCGACTCCGATGAGGTATGTCCCTCCTATGACCAACTTAATGAAGCTTTCCTTAAGCTAGGAGGATTTCATACTAGATCTAGAGCTAGGTGTAGCGAGTTGGAGAAGGAAGTAGATAGACTGTCACGGGAGCTTGCTTCACTTATATCTGCTCCCTCCCGTGACGACTGTGATACATGCTATGCCTTGCTTGGTAACATGGAGAAATTAAGGACCTCTCATGCTAGTCTGTCTTCTGAGCTTGATTTGATTAAAGTGGAGAACATTAGTCTTCTTGTTGAGCTTGAGATAAGTAGGGTAGTTCCTGTTTCATCTTCTACTATTGAAATTATTTCTTGCACCTCATGTGAGGATAAGGATAATGTTTTTAGATGTCTTTATACATTGCTTCTCGATCTGCCCGAGACTTGTGAAAGTTGTAACAATTTGAAGATGAACCTAAAATGGGCAGATCATAAAATTGCAGAATTACAAGCTTTTCTTCTTGAGCCTATTGCTTCATGTGTGAATTGTCCTAAGCTTCGCTGAACTTAACATCTCAAAAAGTTTCAAAAAATGATTGACTACAATAAGAAAATAGCTCAGTTTGCTTCTAAGGACCCTGTTAGTTCACCTTGCAATCATTGTAACAAACTAAAATCTGACTTGATTGCTTTAGATGAAAAATATGTGAAGCTAACTAAGGACCTACTAGAGAAGCAACCATCTGCTTGTAATATGTGTGCTGGGAAGAAGCATGAGAGTTTGGTAGAGACGCCTAGCGACGTGAACCAATTGGCTAGCAGTAGGACTGTCCCTTCTGAGTCGGCTGTGCGTGCACAAGCCATTCGTTCCTCTGCTATTGGTTCTTCTTCTGCTCTCTTACCCTCTCTCTTTCGGGAGTGTCAGTATCTTATGAACACTCTCGAGAAATTTGTAGGAGGCAAGAAGAAGCTCAATCTTATTCTAGACCAATCTAAAATCTGCAGATTTAATCAGGGTCTAGGATACGATTTCCTTGAGGACAGAAGGAAGCATCCACCTGCCGTGCTCAGACCCATAGCACCAGGTGTGATCGAGACAAAGCCCAGGACCGAGAAGGTCAAATTCAAGTCAGCGGGCTTTGTCCAAGGATTTCGACAAGAAGGTGATTTCACCTTGACTTGACCTCTCGAGGCGGTATCATTGTACCTTCTGTCAGAAGGATGGACATTTGATCGATCGATGCTTCTGGTGTGCCAAGATCGCGCGTAGAGACCGTGTTGCAGCTCTTAGTCGTATTCAGGGTCAGCCCCAGACCTTGAGTGCACCTAAGACCAACACGAGGTCTAGGTTTGCCTCAGTTGCTTCTGATGGTTTTGGACAGCATCGAGGACTTGGTTTTTCTGAGTCTTCTGGTTTTGGTCCTCGTGCTACTCCTGGTCGTGACTTCCGCTGTCCCGAGGGTAGATCTCGCTTCCCCCGTCGAGATGGCTACCCGCGGCGTGATCGACATCTTCTTCGCCGGTGCTCGACTCGCTCTCCGTGCGGTCGGACCCGGCAACGACTTCAGTGCGCTCACGGACCTTACCTTCTTTGAGCAACGAAGAGCGTAGGGTAGTTAGAGGTCAGTCGTGGGTGACTACTTCTTACGCTCGACGTGTGACTCGATGATTGGGTTCCAAAATCTATTTTGATTTATCGATCTTGAGACTTTGCTCTGTTTGACTCGGGTTCGCGGGCGGGGAAGGAAAGGTTTGGCTCGTAGACTTCGGGTGTTCACGACACATGACCGGAGATTCTCGTTGGTTTTCTTCCTTGCCGTGCTCGGTGATGAGACTATCACCTTCGGAGACTCTTAAATGCAGACGCGTCATCGCCAAAGGTATTGTGCGAGTTAATGATTCATTTATTTTAAAAGATGTTGCCTTGGTGAGTAAGCTGCATTACAATTTGCTTTCGGTTTCCCAGCTTACCGATGACGGCCTTGAGGTGAGCTTTAAGAAAAACAATTGCAAAATTCTTGATTCTTCGGGTAGTCTGGTTTGCGGGATTTCTCGTTATGGGAGGATCTTTCGTGCTGATTTTGTTGAGTCTTCTGGTGATCCTCTCCGGTGTTTGGTTGCTTCTGAGTCCCGCGACCTTACCTTCTGGCATAGGAGACTTGGTCACATTGGATTTGACCATTTGACCCGAGTTAGCGGCCACGATCTCATTCGTGGTCTGCGCGAAACTCAAGATGGTCAAAAATCTGGTTTGTGCTCCATGCCGGCACTGCAAGATGGTTGCCGCCTCTCACCCTCCAGTCACAGTTACTATGACCGATGCACCGGGACAACTGCTCCATATGGACACGGTTGGACCAGCTAGAGTGCAGTCAGCAGGAGGGAAGTAGTACGTTCTTGTTGTGGTCGATGACTTCTCGAGGTATTCTTTGGTGTTTTTCTTGGCCTCGAAGGATGAGACGTTTACACATTTTCGAGGTCTTTTCAGTAGGCTTTCTGTTGAGCTCCCAGGTGCCTTACGAGCGATCCGCAGTGACAATGGCATGGAGTTCAAGAATTCCTACTTCGAGAAGTACTGTGGGGAGACAGGTGTAGAGCACCAGTGCTCTTCTCCGCACGTCCCGCAGCAGAATGGCGTCGTGGAGAGGAAGAACTGTACCTTGGTCGAGATGGCCAGGACGATGCTTGATGAGTACTCTACACCGCGGAAGTTCTGGGCTGAGGCTATAGCCACCGTGTGCCATGTCTCAAATCGAGTTTTTCTCAGGGCACACTTGCACCGTACTTCTTATGAGCTGAGATATGGGCGAAAGCCTAGTGTATCTCATTTTCGTGTGTTTGGTTGCAAGTGCTTTATTTTGAAGTCCGGGAACCTAGATAAGTTCGAGTTACGTTCTTGTGATGGGATCTTGTCAGACCCAGATTTTTCAATCCAGCATCTGCTGTGTCTTGCCGCATTATTCCCTGGATTAGTAGATAATGCACACAGATACATTGCTAGATCATTTCATACATCGCTGAAATCACACAATACCATTATTACATAACATAGTCGAAGTTAGGCCTTCAAACGGGCGGAGTTCTTACAGTAGGGCCGCTCAGGCCAAATATTTACATTCAAAAGTTTAACAGTGGAAGAAGAACAAAGTAGGCCTATTAACCACAGGCAATGACTGAGGGCAAAAGAGGCCATACAATTACTGCTAAAGTTCCCACAATATTTGTATGCAACCCACACCTTAGTCTAGTTACCTAAGATTCTAAGCGTGAAATATTCGTCCTAAGTCTCGGCGTTGTCCCCTCCATCTGCAGCAGTTACCTCCTCGTAGGCATAATGATCTTGAGCTCCTGAATCTGGGTGTTGGTAATGCGAGTGTGAGCACACTAACCACCGTGCTCAGTGAGTCAACACATAGGATGCAGTAAGTAGTATGCAAGGCTTCATCAAGGGAGGCTCAGGTTATTTTGTTTATCGAAATGTGCTTTTAGAATTACGATACTTAAAAGTTCCATACGACCTAGCCTTTTTGGACTTTTAAAACATGATGTTATAACAGATGCATTTACTTTTATCGAGTCAGAGGCCTTCCACCGTTACATGGTCTCTGCTCTTAATATCATGCCTTCGGTGTTATAGCTTACATTACCTTTGGGGCGACACCGGGACAACTCAAATAAGGGCCTTTCTCTGCCCTCCACTTTTATCCCATTCCATCCATCAAAGTTTTTGAAACAGAACTATATCTTGTCAGATTCCCATGTCCGCCCATGACCGTGGGCACGGCTATTCGAATAGTTTTGACTCTGCAGAGTTTGTACACTTTACCCACAAGAGATAGATCGGCTCGTTGCCCCACATTATTCCTTAGACATGCAGTTGAGTAGACTATCACAAGACCGTTACAATGCATTTTTCCTAGCGGTGTCACGTCCGCTAAGGTTTCACTCCTCTTGGGGTACGACCACCCTTCCAGGAATCCCCTCTTGCGCCGTCACGTCGGAGGATGTGGCCATCCTCTACCCGCCCGTGGTCACACCGGCGCAACCCATACTGAGTTGATGCAAATTAGTTGGCCCTGCCTACACTTTGCCAGCATGTGGTTGTACTGTTGTACCTTGGGAGGTCATCACAAGATTCAGTCCTTAAGGATTATCTGGGCGGTTCTACCACAATTTTTTTTGTGCTATCACAGCACCATTCTCACATGCACACACCCCCGAACCATCCGCCCAGATAGTTAAGCATGTAGGGTTCTTTTTAGGATACTAAAATACTTAACCAACATACCCCAGTCATCCTCACAATGACTGCCCATTCTAAATCTTTCTTATGAGTAAATTGATGCTTGAGTGCTCTCACACCCATGACTATATAAGCAACTCTAAGCATGACATTACTACTATAGACTTATTTTCTGAAGGTAGTGTAGTTATTTTTCCTAGGGTGACAAGGATCACATAGGCAAGTATTTAAAAGTGGACGTGTAATATTAATCAACAAAAGAATGGTCATATAACTAACTTCTGAACTTAACATTGTAACGAAATATAAATATCGGCATGCACATTTTAATAAATTAAATCAAAGTAATTTGCTGGAATGTAGGCTCAATATAATCAAAGTATTGACTCACCTTGATGATAGATGTCGGGGTTCTGTGTATTGGGGCCTACAGCTGTAGCTTCCTCTTCCTGGGCTTCGAATGCTAGTTTCATTAGATAGCTCTTGAATTCAAAATTCAAAATAACTCAACAAATTCAAATAAGCTACAAAAATATTGGTTCTGGTTTCATTAGATAGCTCTTGAATTTAGATGAATTTAGAAATTGGTTTCACTTAATTTGGAGTTAAAATGGATAAGTTATGCCCTTTTGAATACTTTTGGATTAATTAAATTCGAAAAATAATAAAGTTTGACATGTGGGACCCATCGGTGGATAGCGCTAGCGCGGCGATGACACGTGGGGCGGCGGCGATGGCTCACGCCCGCCCCTTGCTGTCCACGACGGTGGGTCCACTGTCGTGCCGTCTTGTACTCGCGATCGGCGGCAGTGGGGCCCACTGTTAGCGCGAAAGTAAAAGAAAGGCTCACCTCGGGCGCTACGTGGCGGGGCTCGAACGAGCAGGGAACCCGGGGGGTCTGGCGCGCTAGCGGCGGGCTCGCGGCGCATCTCAACCCTTAAGGGGTAATATTACCTCTTAAGGGGGGCGGGAGGCCGGCGAGGCGGTCCGAGGTCGGAGAGGGCGGTGGTGTCGCCGGTGAGGGAGGTCGGGAGGGACAAAGCAGTTGCCGGAGTCCCGGTGAAGGCGGCGGAGGTGCCGGTGAGGTCGGGAGTCATGGGAGGTGGGTCGGCGTCGAGAGGTGGCGGGCGCTCGGGGCGCTCGGTGCCGGCAAGGCACGGGCGACGAGAGGTTCGGATGAGGCCGGGAGAAGGTCGGCGATGCTCTGGAGATGGTGTGGGAGCAAGGAATTGAGCTCCCACGGTGAGTAGCGGCGGAATTGCGTGGAGGGGCCGTCGGTAGGAGTTGGGGAGAAAGGAGCTTCCGGCTCGGGTGGCTTTGAGGCGGTTAGGGGTGGGGAAAATGGCGAGGTGCTGGTGATCCTTTGAGGTGACCCTCGGGCTTTATAGCCGACCGGAGTGGGTCGGCCACGGCGGACCCGGCGTGGGGCACAGGCGGCTGCCTGCGGGCTGGCAGCGGCAATCATGGCGGCGGGGGGGTCTGTGGGGTTCAATGGCGGCGCAGACGCGTCCGACGGGCCAACGCCCTTCCAGCGGGTTTAGCGTGGCGTGGCGTCGTCTGGCCAAGGCGGAGGAGAGGGGGTCCGGCGTGCCGCGAGAGAAGAAAGGAGAGATGGGGTCGGGCGGTGGGGCCCACTGCCGAGGGAGGAGCGAGAGGCCGAGGGGAGCGAAGCTGGGGAAGGGGGTGGGCGGTCGGCTGGTAGCTCCCCTTTTTTTCTTTTTATTTTTCTTTCATTTTCTTTTCTATTCTTTTTATTGGTTTAGGGTATATCTATTTGGTGTAAAATATAGATATTTAAAATTTTATGCCAAGCATTTATGTAATATTTATTTCTAAATTTAAATCTAATTTTGCACTTTCCAAAATATTCATTTCAACTTGTACAAATCTTAAGGATCATCTTTTCAGATTCGGATTTAAGATTTGAATCTTCTATTATTTAAACAGGTGCATCTCCTTCTTTATATCTTAACCTTTGGAACCTTATCCGAATTTTCCAGAAATATTTTAAGAGCCCAACTCAATACAATTTATCATAAGATAATTCACAACTTTTTATTTCGCAGTCTATTTGATTTTTTTTCCAGGATGTTACAAATCTACCCCCCTTAAAAAGAATCTCGACCCCGAGATTCAGCTTAGCTAGAAAACAAAGCGGGGTAATCTCTACGCAGCTGATCTTCGCGATCCTAGGTAGCTTCCTTCTTCGAATGATGGCTCCACTATACTCTGCACATGCGAATGGATTGGGTTCTTGTTCTCTTTTCCACGGTGTCCAAAATTTTGACTGGACGCTCTTTGTAAGTTAGGTCCTTCTCGAGTTCGATTACTTCTAACGGAGCTTTGTCTTCCGGCACCCGCAAGCACTTCTTTAGCTGGGACACATGGAAGACATCGTGTACATCGGACAGGTTCGGTGGTAGTGTTAGCTGATAGGCAACCTCTCCTTTCTTGGCCACAATCGGGAATGGCCCAACATAGCGCGGGGTGAGTTTGCCCTTGACCTTAAATCGCTTGACCCCACGCAAGGGTGATACCTTCAAATATACATGATCCCCAACTTCAAAACTTAGTGGCATTCGCCTCTTATCCGCGTAACTCTTCTGCCTGGACTGAGCTGCTAACAATCGATCTCTAATCATGCGAACCTTTTCTTCTGCTTGCCTTAGAGTCTCAGGTCCAAACACATAGCCTTCTCCCACTTCTGACCAGTGTAGCGGGGTACGGCATTTCCTTCCATACAAGGCTTCAAAGGGGGACATTTGCAGGCTAGCTTGATAGCTATTGTTATATGCGAATTCAGCGTAGGGCAGACATTTATCCCAATCCTTTGAGAAATCCAAAACACATGCCCGAAGCATATCTTCCAATATCTGGATTACCCTCTCTGTTTGACCATCCGTCTGAGGGTGATAGGCAGTGCTGAAATCCAAGTGGGTACCTAGGGCTTCATGCAGACTTGCCCAGAAGTGTGAGGTAAATTGGGAACCGCGATCTGACACTATCCGCTTGGGTACACCGTGCAAACACACGATGCGGGACATGTACAGTTCAGCCAATTTATCCCCCTTATAGGTCGTCCTGACGGGAATAAAATGTGCCACTTTGGTCAATCGGTCAATTATTACCCAAACCGAGTCATACCCTGACTTTGTTTGTGGAAATCCTGTAATGAAGTCCATACCAGCTTCCTCCCATTTCCACTGAGGTATTTGCAAGGGCTGTAGCAATCCTGCCGGCCTTTGGTGTTCTGCCTTTACTCTCGGCACACAACTGTGGTGACATGTTCGTGATGTCCCTTTTCATGCACGGCCACCAGTACCATTGCTTCATGTCTTGATACATTTTGGTACTTCCAGGGTGAAGGGAATATGCAGAGCTATGAGCTTCCCTGAGTACCAGGTCCTTGAGGTCCTTCAGGTGGGGCACGATGAGAGACCATGTGGAGGTCATCCCATTGTGAGTGATGAGTAATTGACATTTGTTTACAAAAGTCGAGTTTGAGTCAGTTGGTTCGACGGGCTCGGTCGGACTTTGGTCAAACTTAGTCGTATGGGTTAGGATGTATATTCTATTGATGCGGCTGGTTTGATTTTGTTTATACTATTTACGCGTTCATGTATCGGCGATGCTATGTGGCGTGTTTTCTTGTCTGTGTGTGCGGGACATCGAGGCTAAGTCGTGGCGAGACACGGTGGACGCACTAAGCGCGGTGGCGGCGAGGTCGAGCGGTCGTGATGTGTCAAGGCGGCGTGGACTCGAGGTGGTTGCGGGCGTGCGAGGCAAGGAGCGGAAGCTTCCGGAAGGTGCGGGAGGGCTAAACGGAATTTCGCAAGGCTGCACTGGCGGAGGCAGCTCCGTTAGGGTTTAGCCGCGAACGGGTTGGAGACCCGTTAGCCAAGGGCTATAAATAGAGGTGAGGGCTGCATACCCCTTAGGACATGAGCTCATCCATCCCTTTGTGTGGGTTGTGTTCCTCCCAAGAAGCTTGTGAGGCTCTTGGTGTTCTTGAGGATTGAGAGGGAGAGGATGGATTGAGAGTCTTGTAATCATTTCTCTTGTTTTAATGTTCATGTGTATGGGGACTTCTTTGTAATCCTTCATCTCTCCGCTCATATCTATCAAAAGCTTTGTTTGATGATTTGCGTTGATTTCTTGTCTCTCTGAAATGAATCCCTCTTGAGTTATTCCGATCTGCTTCCCTATTAGTCTCTGCTCTCTCTGTGCTCTAGTTTCTGGTTTATTGTTTTGATTCGGCTCTCAGTTCTTCACCTTATTTTCTTTTTGAGTTGTGCACTTAATTTCCTCTCAAAAGACAGATTTCAGATTTGTGCTTTCTTGGCACGAAACTATTCTTCTTTGTGATTATAAGGTTACGTCTCAAAAGCTTCAAGATCGACAATATATTTGGATTTTAAGTTCTCTCTCAAGGCATCTTTCGGTTCGGTCTAAACCAGTTTTGGCAGCATATATCTTCTATGTATTTCAGCTAGTGACTCTCGCCAAACAGCTTAAATGTTTCTGTTCCTTGCCTAGCGCTAAAAGTGAGTTCGGCTCATGTTTTTGTTTGGTCTGCAGCAGCCTTTTTGATTCTAGTTTGATCCTCTTGCAGCTGCAGAATGCTTTTAGTCAAGAACTAGACTTCGTTTTACTGTTTCATCCGAATCCAGAAAGAAAAACAATTCTTCTACTGTTTTGTTTGCCGAATTTTTTGTATTCTAGCCCTTTTTTTGAAAAATATTCACATTTAGACCCCTGGTAGTTTTAATTCCGTTTTGGACCCGTGGGTGGCCGAGTAACACATCTCGGCCGTGGTCACGGCGCCGGTGGCGAGCCACGACAGCGTGGTGGCTTGCGTGGCGCCGGCGTGGCGGAGCTTCGGCCGTGTGTTGTGGCGCGAGCTCGGCGCCGTGGATCGTGGCGCCGAGCTCGGCGCCGTGGATCGTGGCGCCGAGCTCGGCGCCATAGATCTTGGCGCCGAGTCAGTGAAAATACAAACCGGCGAGCCCGACCTCGTTCATTCAACGGCGTCCACAGCCCGCGCGCCCGTCCTCCCTCCCGGCCGCCGCCTCCCGGACTCCCGGCCCGCCGCCTCCCGGCCCCGGCCCCGCCCGCCTCGCCGCCTCCCGGCCGCCCGGCCCTCGCCGCCTCCCGCCGCGCCTCCCTCTCCGTCGCCCGGCCCCGCCCTTTGCCCGCCGCCTCCTCCGGCCTCCCGGCCCGCCGCCTCCCGCCGCCCATCGCCGCCACACTGCCGCCCGGCCCCGCAGCCTCCCCGCCGCCCGGCCCCGCGCCTCCTCCGGCCCGCCGCCTACCCGGCCGTCCGGCCCCGCGCCGCCTCCTCGGCCCCGCCGCCTCCCCCATCGCTCTCTGCTGCTTCGACGACCTTCGGTATATCTCCATATCATAATTACCGCTCTTTTGTGCATCTTTGTTATATGAGCTGTGAATGTGATTTGAGATGAATTGTTGAGCATTGAAATGGATTCGATAAGTTTGCCTTTGTGATGAATGTGATCGGTGGTTGTGTTATTGTGCTCTATTAAATTGTTCTAGAATTGCTCTATGTTGTAGTAGTTTAACTCAAGAATTTGCGCATGATGTAGTAGTTTAATTTCTAGAGTCTATTTGTGATCCGCCTGACGCCTTCCGGCCCCGCCGCCTCCGGGTGACTATATCTGGATCCTATTAGATATATAGATGTTTGAACAAGAGTGCGTTTATATTTGTTTGAATGGGAAAGGGTTCATTTAGACAAGTATGATATTAAATAAAAATCTCATGTGACTATATAGATGTTTGAATGGGAAAGGGTTCATTTAGATATTTTATTGCTTAAACAAGTATGCATGTGATTTATCAAAATTTCGTTTAAAGGTATTAATTTTGGTTTTGTGTATGAACTAGATGGACAACCTAGTGAACCTTTATCATGGAGGCGATGTGACAAGTGATGATTATAGAAATGTTCAATTTGTTGAAATGCAAATGGTGCCTCGATATTCGGTGATCGGCCGTCGTTTAGTGAGTTGGTTGCTAGGGCTCGGAGAAACCGCATTGTCATGGAAGCGAGGAGAGCATCACGGTTGAGGGTTACTTCACTTGATTCGAAAGACACAATTCTCAGCGGTTGATCTTAATTGGTTCAGAGGATGAGTGGGACAAATATGTCAAATTGGTTATGAGGAATGAGTTAAAATGTTTGGACGTTGTTGTGCGGAAGGTGTCCATTGATCCCACCACTCACGGTTATTCACCGAACTAGGTGATCGGGCACCCTTGACCCTCCGTTACGGATCTTGCGGTGGATGTGGAAGAAGTGCACGAGGTGCCCGATGCTCATATCGCCCGAACGAGGTTCAGATTACTCAACCAGTTCGAGTTGAATGTCGGACTGATGATGTTGTGGCGGCCCCTCAGGATCATCCCGATGAAGTGTCGAGCCACACTTTAGCCTTTTCCGTCATTCTGTTTTTGTCTAAATCCCATCGTTTCGTGCTTATGATGCGGAGACATTCATGATAATGTTGGTGTTCCTCCGTTGCTCCATCCGCAGCGTTGAAGAAGTATCTGAGGACTCCAACGGTGTGGATGTTCAAATTGTGGATGATCTGCATCCTTACGAGATCGCAAGGGCCGTTGATTACGGCGATGACCGCCCTTTTGGACGGTGACCGAAAGTGATATTGAGCCGATCGAGGCGTTATTGCCTGGCGGGATCCATCAGTTCATGAATTCAGCGATCTTAGGCATTCTCATGGGGCTTATGCAGAAGGAAGGGATGACGAGCTGCTAGATGCTCCTGAGGCCGGTTCAAGCATGACAATTGAGAAGGGCATGATGTTTGAGGACTTGTCTGCATTGAGAAGGTGGCTGCAGGGGTATGCGATGATTCGTAAAAGGCCATTCAAGGTGAGGCATTCTTATGTGGGCGGAGGTACAGTTGTGTGCGAAGGAAACATGTGCATGGAGGGTTTGTGCTAGGAAGCAGAAGGACACGGAAAGTTCAAGATCACAAGAATCGTTGGCCCACACACTTGTGCTGAGCGAGCTCAAAGAAGCATCGCAGATTGACCTCTACCATTATTGCCAAGTCTTTGTGTCACATAGTAAAGGGAGAACCCAATATGAAGGTGAAGACACTTCTTTGGGATTGTTAAGGAGAAATTTGGATACGAGATAAGGTATGGAAAAGCATGGAGGGCAAAGCAACGCATCTGGAAGATGATATATGGGGACTGGGAAGATGGGTACTTGCAGTTGCCAGCACTCTTCAATGCAATCAAAGCGGTTAATCCAGGCATGCATTATGAGTGCGTCCGAAACCAAGCGAATGGACTCAAGATGGGATGCGAGATATTCTTCCGTGCTTTACGGTGCTTTGCTCGATCCATCGAGGCCTTCGGCATTGTCGTCCGTCGTCTCCATTGATGGTACGTTTCTTCTTGGCGGTACTGGGCACACCGATAGCCATTTCATGTGGTGAGACAACGCGTTGGTTCCTTTGGCGTTTGCTTTGGTTGAGAGGGAGAACAAAGACAGCTGGGGATGGTTCTTGCGGCTCGTTCGGAGGCACGTGGTCGGCCCTGGTAGGGAGGTGGGTGTCATATCTGATAGACACCAGGGCATACTTGCTGCCGTACAGGAGCAGATACCGGGGTATGCAGCTTTGCACCACCGTTGGTGTACTCGGCATCTTGTTGAGAATCTACTCCGTAAGGATGGTGCGAAGGATAACTTTCCTCTGCTCGAGGAGGTCGCTAGAATGCTAGAGGTCAAGTTCTTCCGGGAAAAGTTGGAGCGACTTAATCTGCAACAAGCGCAGAAGGTGAGCGTGGTTGACGGATTGATGAGAGATGTCGACAAATGGACAAGGGCTCATGACGACGGTGGTCGGAGGTACGAGTTTCGGACAAGCAACATGGCGAATCCTTCAATAGTTTGCTTAGGGGTATCGTGGTATGCCGTCAATGCTATCGTATCCTTCACCTTTTACAAGCTTGTTGCACGGTTCAGCGAAGACACGCACATGCAATGGCGCTCTGAGTAAACAAGTGAGATGGGCGCCAAAACCAAGCGCCACCTTGAAAAGGCAAAGGCTAGGGGTGAGGCACATGAGGTACATTGTTTTGACAATACGCCACGGGCACTTACGAGGTTGTAGAAAGGGTGGTACAACGATCGATGGAGAACTCCTACCGACGAGGAGGCATAAGGTTGTCCTTATTGCTTTCTCATGCACATGTGGTAAACCGAGGCGTACCACTTTCCATGTTCTCATTATGTGGCGGCGAGGCATCGCAACTTTGACTACGAGCAAGATACCTCGGGAGTTCGGTGTTGACAACCTTGTGCTTACGTGGTCTCCCGTTTCGAGCCTTATCGGGATGAGGAGAGTGGCCACCGTACACCGGGCCCAAATACATTGCGGATCCGGGTAGCCGTTGGAACAAACGTGGAACCAGGAAAAGGACGAGAGATGACAAAGGACAATACTTTTCCAAGATGACTCAGGCTCGCGAGGTGGAGCAGCGGATGCGGCTTGAGCAAGAGCGCGCGTTAGGGTGGACCAAATCCGTCTTAAGGGCAAGGAGGATGAGCGCAAAGGGCGGGAGCGGCTAAGTGCGTGAAGCCGCCATCAAGCGTCGGGAGGAAGAGCTTGAAGCTCGTGAGGCGCTCTCAAGACCAAGAGTGACGGGAAGAAGGATGCGTGAGCCATCTTCGTATGCGACAAAAGGGGAAACAACCACGCTACACAGAGACATAATGTAATAGATCCACGCTATCTACGGTCTTTGTAATCCTATTATTATGCATTGTATTGTGTTTGCCTAGCTGTATCGACTGCACTTGAGACTACCGGTATGACGGTATTTAAAAGAGTGCATAATGTTGCCCACCTATGCTTGCTCCAAAGAATTAGTGTTTGACCATTCAGTTCCCTACTTACGAAAAAGTTACAAACATTATTACCATACTAGCACCCGAAATTTTCAGATTGAACACAACATCAAAAAATGTAGCAGAAAATTATGTTTCACACACTTCATCATTTTATGAATGTTTCCAAAACTACGGATTATTTTGAAGGCGCCGAATGGGCGCCACCTAGGTGGTTTGAATTTTTCACAGCTCGGCGCCACGTTACACGGCTCCGAGGTCGGCGCCAAGATCCACGGCGCCGAGGTCGGAGCCACGAGTCACGGCGCCGAGGTCGGAGCCGTGGATCACGGCGCCGAGCTTCTGCCACGTCGGCGCCACGGGTGGGGCTTGCGGCGCGGGCTGGGGCCTCGGGCCGTGGTCCACGGCGCCGAGGCGTGTTACCTCGCGCCGTGATCCACGGCTCCGACCCCAGGTCCAAAACGGAATTAAAACCACCAGGGGTCTAAATGTGAATATTTTTCAAAAAAAAGGGCTTAAATAGAAAAAATTTGGTTTTCTTTGCAATCTCAGGCTGCAAAAATATTTTCACTTGGTGGTGCAGTTCTTCAGGAGCATTCTCTGTTCTTTGTTTTCTTGGCTAAGAAAATCAGTCTCTCGTTTGCTCTCTCAGGTTTTGGCTGATTTCTTTTTCAGCCGGTTTCCTTTATTCTCTGCGCTCAGTCCTTTGTTTTGCCGGTCTTCAGTTTTTGCCTGCTACTTTCCTCTCGACAAAGCTAGTCCTTCACGCCTTGATTGATTCTTGTGCTATTTCTTCTTACATCTTGATGCAGAAATAGTAGTGCTAGACTCTGATCTTTTGTCTTCACTTCATGATAAAGTTTTTGTCTTCTTCAGTTCTCTGCAGAGCCTTTCCAAAGTGCAAAACTGAAATCACATGAGACTGTGTACTCCTCGATACACATGAGTTTGTGTGATTCAGCAGTTTGTTCTTTTTTTTTCTTTTGCTGATCTTTGACAATTTTGCATGCAGATCAAACGGCAATATTTTCAGCTGAAATTTTTACTGGTTACTCTCTGATTTATGCTGAATTTTTTAGTATCGCATGCGTTCCAAGTTTTTCAGCAGAATTAATTTTCCAATTCTCGGGCGATTTTCAAGAGAACGACATTCACCCCTCGTCGCCATTTCGGTCCTACAATTGGTATCGAGCGGTTAGCTCTTCTTGATAGATCTTTAACCGGTCTCAAGAGCCATGGCGACGGACAAGTACTCGACCAAGCCCCGATCTTTGATGGGATGGATTTTCCATTACGGAAGAGCGGATGGAGACCTACATCCGAGCTCGGGGCTACGCCATTTGGCGAAAGGTCAAGGTCGATTCGTTGTTCCCGCCGAGGAGAACATCAATGCCGGGAATATGGCTGATGTTGAGGCTAACGCAAGAGCGAGAAACATCATTGTTCAGGGTTTGAGTAGAAGCGAGTTTGATCGCATCTCTCACCTGACGTCGGCCTTCGATATTTGGGTGACCCTCAATGCTTACCATGAGGCACCACCCAAATAAAGACAGTGCGACAAGACCGGTTCAAGCGACTACGGCAAATTCGAGATGCTTGCTGGTGAGTCCCTAGGCAGTGTTTTCTCGCTTTCATAAGATTACGAGCAACCTCCGAGCCGTCGGTCTCACATACTCAGACTCGGATAGCGCTCGATGATTCTTTCGCATTCGATCTTAGGGTTTGAGAAATGAAGGTGACCACCATCAAGGACACCACGGACCTCTCGACCCTGACTCTTGATGCGCTTTACTCGCGCCTCAAGACTCACGAGATTGACATAGTCTCTCGTCGGTCGAAGTCTCAGTCGATGGCTTTAGTCACTGATCCCACTGCTGTTTCTGGTTCTTCTGCTGACTCTCTTGGCGGATTCTCCCTATCTGCTCTCTGTTGTGTAACTGATGATCAGTTAGAGCAGTTAGAGGATGAACAGCTGGCCCTCCTTGCTCGTAAGTTCTCCCATGCTTACAAGAGGAGGAGGGACGGAAGAGAAGAGGACCGATGATTTGCTTTGAGTGTGGTGGCCCCAACCACATTCGAGCAAGCGTCCCAAGTTGGGGAAAGGCAAAGTCGACTACGGCGGTTCGGCAAACGACTACTCAGACAAGAACCGCAACAAGAAGGCCCCAACTCCAACGCAAGGCAAGAAGCCGTTCGCGACTTTGGGAAGGCCAAGCTCTTCCACGCGTCCTCGCCGCCTTCGACGACCTCGACCTCGGCGAGGTGGAAGGGTGGAAGCGGCGATGACGGGGACGGGTGATCAAGAACCCAAGAGGCGGCGACTTCTCCGGCATGTGCTTCATGGCCCTCGAGGCGAGATCGTGACGGCGATCTCTATTCGACTCCGACGAGGTATGTCCCTCCTATGACCAGCGAATGCGGCTTTTCTTAAGCTAAGAGGTTTCATGCTAGATCTAGAGCTAGATGTAGCGAGTTGGAGAAGGAAGTAGATCGTGCATCACGGGAGCTTTCTTTACTTATATCTGCTCCCTTAGTGACGATTGTGATACATGCCTTTGCTTTTTTGGGAGATATGGAGAAGTTAAGGACTTCTCATGATAGTGTGACCTCTGAGCTTGATTTGCTTAAGGTGGAGAATATTAGTCTTCTTGTTGAGATTGAGATGAGTAGGGTAGTTCCTGTTTCATCTACTACTATTGAGACTATTTCTTGCACCTCATGTGAGGATAAGGATAATATTTTAGAGGTCTTTACACTATGCTTCTCGATCTGCCGAGACTTGTGAAAGTTGTAATAACTTAAAGATGAATCTAAAGCAGCGGATCATAAAATTGCTGAGTTACAAGCTTTTTACTTGAGCCTATTGCTTCATGTGTGAATTGTCCTAAATCGATCACGAGCTTGAATCATTTCCAAGCGGTTTCAAGAAATGATTGATCATAATAAGAAGTTGGCTCAGTTTGCTTCTAAGGACCCTGTTAGCTCACCATGCATTAGTTGTAATAAACTAAAATCTAACTTGATTGCATTGGATGAGAAATGTGTGAAGCTAACTAAGGACCTACTAGAGAAGCCACCTTGTGCTTGTAATGTGGTTGTGGAGAAGGGGGAGAAGCCCGGGTAAGGTAGAGGCGCCTAGCGGCGAACCAACCTGCTAGCGATGGGGATGTCCCTTCTCGTCGGTGTGCGTGCACAAGCCATTCTTCCTCTCGCTGTTGGTTGTTCTTCTGCTCCCTTACCTTCTGCTGTTTCTTCTCCTCCTTGCTCCTCTTGCACCTCTCTCTTTCGGGAGTGTCAGTACCTTATGAACACTCTCGAGAAATTTGTAGGAGGCAAGAAGGATCTCAATCTTATTCTAGACCAATCAAAGATTTGCAAGTTCAAACAGGGTCTAGGATATGATTTCCGTGAGGATGTAAGGAAGCATCAACCTGTAGTGCTCAGACCCGTAGCCTCAGGTGTGATTGAGGTCAAGCCCAAGAACAGAGAGTTCAATTTAAATCAGCGGGCTTTGTCCAAGGATTTCGGACGACAAGGTGATTTCACTGCGACTTGGCCTCTCGGCGAAGCCATCTCATGCTACTTGACCCCTCGGATATGGTATCATTGCACCTTCTGTCAGAAGGATGTGCATTTATTTGACCATTGCTTCAAGCGTGCCAAGATCGCGCGTAGAGACCATGTTGCAGCTCTTAGGCGTATTCAGGGTCAGCCCCAGACTTTGAGTGCACCTAAGACCAACACGAGGTCTAGGCTTGCTACTGTTAGTAGCTTTGGGAAGCATCGAGGACTTGGTTCTTCGAGTTTTACATTTTTAGTCCTCATGCTCCCTCGGTCGTGACTTGGCCGTCACGAGGGTAGATCTCGTTTCCATCGAGATAGCTACCCGTGGCGTGATCGGGTCGTCTTGCCGGTGCTCGACTCGCTCTCCGTAGCGATCGGACCGCAACGACTTCAGTGCACATAGACCTTACGCTTCTTTGAGCGACGGAGGCGTGGGGTAGTTAGAGGTCGATCGTGTGTGACTACTTCTTACGCTCAGCGTATGACTCAAGATTGGGTGCCAAAATCTATGTTGATTTATCCCGATCGAGACTTTGCTCTCTTGTTGACTCGGGTTCGGCGGGCGAGGAAGGAAAGGTTTGGCTTGTAGACTCGGGTGTTCACGACACATGGCCGGAGATTCCGTTGGTTTTCTTCCTTGCCCGTGCTCGGTGATGAGACTATCACCTTTGGAGACTCTTCGTCTGGACGCATCATCGCCAAAGGTACCTTGTCGCGTTAATGACTCATTGTTTTAAAAGATGTTGCCTTGGTGAGTAAAGCGCATTACAATTTGCTTTCGGTTTCTCGACTTACCGATGACGGTTTCGAGGTAAGTTTTAAAAACGCAAAATTGTTGATTCTTTAGGTAGTCTGGTTTGCGGGATTTCTCGTTATGGGAGGATCTTTCGTGCTGATTTTATTAAGTCTTGGTGATCCTCTCCGGTGTTTGGTTGCTTCGAGTCCCGCGACCTTTCCTTACGGCATAGGAGACTTGGTCATATTGGATTTGACCATTTGACTCGAGTTAAGCGACCACAATCTCATTCGTGGTGCGCGAAACTCAAGATGGTCAAAGATCTTGTTTGCGCTCCATCTTGAAACGCGGCAAGATGGTTGCCGCTTCTCACCCTCCGGTCCACGGTGACTATGACCGATGCACCAGACAATTGCTCCACATGGATACGGTCGGACCGGCTCGAGTGCGATCTGCAGGAGGAAGTGGTATGTTCTTGTCGTGGTCGATGACTTCTCGAGGTATTCTTGGGTGTTTTCTTGGCCTCGAAGGATGAGGCGTTTACATTTCGAGGTCTTTTCGGTGGGCTTTCTGTTGAGCTTCCGGTGCCTTACGAGCGATCCGCGATGACAATGGCACGGAGTTCAAAATTCCTACTTTGAGAGTTTCGTGGTGAGGCAGTGTAGAGCACCGTTCTCTTCTCCATCGTCCCCAGCGAGAATGGCGTTGTGGAGAGGAAGAACCGTACCTTAGTCGAGATGGCGGGGCGATGCTTGATGAGTACTCTACACCGCGGAAGTTTTGGGTGAGGCTATATCCACCGCGTGCCATGTTTGAATCGAGTTTTCTTGAGCACACTTGCACCACACTTCTTATGAGTTGAGATACGGGCGGCCCGGTGTTTCCATTTTCGTGTGTTTGGTTGCAAGTGTTTTATTCAAGTCCAGGAACCTAGATAAGTTCGAGTCACGTTCTTGTGATGGACTCTTTCTAGGCTACTCGACTTCTTTGCGAACCTATAAGTGCAGGCTGCGAGTCTAGCAAAATGGTAGAAACACGTGAGGTAACCTTCGATGAGGCCAGTCCAGGGACTAGGCCCGATATCTCAGGTTCACTAGAGCAGTCCAAGACCATCTTCGTGGATGATGAGGATGATGGAGATGAGGGTTGTCTACCCAATCCAGTTCCTCCTCCACCCCTTGAGGTGCCTTCTTCTACCGCACCTCGAGGTGATCAGCCCTTACCTTCTACTTCTTCTAGAGCTAGTGGCTCTGTTCCTACCCTGTCAGGTAACAAGGTAGAGGCCACTTCTTCATCTCATCCGGGACCTCAAGACATATTCAAAATCTCATCCTTACGAGCGGATGATTGGAGATCTCTTTGAGCAGTCACACGCTCCAAGTGCGGCGTGTCGCTTTTCGTCTCCACTCTGCCTTCGTAGCTTCTTTTGAGCCCAATGACGTTTGTCATGCTTTATCTGATGAGTCTTGGGTCAATGCCATGCATGAGGAGCTCGAAAGTTTCGAAAGAAACAAGGTCTGGACGCTTGTTGAGCCCCCTCGAGGTCACAATATCATTGGAACCAAATGGGTGTTCAAGAACAAGCAAAGTGAGGATGGGGTAGTCATTCGAAACAAGGCTAGGCTGGTTGCAGGGGTACTCGGGTTGAGGGTGCGGATTTCGAGGAGACCTTTGCCCACGTAGCTCGTCTTGAGGCCATTAGAATTCGCTTGCCTTTGCGGCTTATAAGGGTTTCAAGCTTTACGGATGGACGTCAAGAGTGCCTTTCTCAATGGCTTCATTGAGGAAGAAGTCTATGTCGAACGACCTCCGGTTTCGAGAACCCCAAATACCCTAGTCATGTCTTCAAGCTTTCCAAAGCGTTGTATGGACTTAAGCAAGCCCCTAGAGCTTGGTATGAGAGGCTTAAGTCCTATCTATTGAGACATGATTTTGAGATGGGTAAAGTTGATAAGATCTTGTTCATTCATCAGCTTGGCAATGACCTTCTGCTCGCACAAATTTATGTCGATGACATTATCTTTGGCGGCTCTTCTCATGCTCTAGTTTCACAGTTCTCGGATGTCATGAGCACCGAGTTTGAGATGAGCATGATGGGTGAGTTGACTTTCTTCCTTAGCTTCCAAATCAAACAGACTCGGGAGGGTACCTTCTTGCATCAAGGCAAGTACACTCGAGACCTCTGAGGCGCTCGACATGAGTGACGGTGGCCGGTGTCAACTCCTATGGCTTCTGGCCGTACTAGACCCGGATGAGGGCGGTGAGCGGTCGATCAAAAGGAATTGAAGCATGATTGGCTCTCTCTTGTACCTCACTTGCTCGAGACCGGACATACACTTCTCCGTGTGTCTTTGTGCTCGATTCGAGCTTCTCCTCGCGTGTCTCACCGCCGCGGTGAAGCGCATCTTCGTACCTTGAGCTATCATTGACTATGGTATCGGTACTCTTCCTCATCTGTCTATCCCTTAGAGCCTATTCGGATGCAGACTTTGCCGGCTGTAGAATAGATAGGAAGAGCACTTTGGGCACCTACCAATTCATTGGCACTTCTCTCGTTTCCTGGTCCTCGAGGAAGCGATCCGGTGTTGCTGATCCACCGCAGAGGTCGAGTATGTTGCTCTGACCGATTCTTGTAGCTGTGTCCTTGGATGGTTTCGACTCTGCGGGACTTTGGGTTAGCTATCGATCGTGTTCGCTCTTTGCGATAACACATCTGCGATTAACATTGCTAAGAACCAGATGCGACACTCTCGGACCAAGCACATCGATATCGAGATATCATTTTCTTGAGACCATGTAGAAGGGTGACATCGTGCTTGATTTGTGGAGTGACCATCGGTTGGGTGATATCTTCACCAAGCCTTCGATATACGATGTTTTCATTTCTGAGGAGAGCTTGGGGTGGTTTGTCCTTATGGACTGTTGTGAGGGGGAGCTTGGACTTTACTGCTTTACTATATTATTTATGCTTCTGTCTCTCTTTCTATTGCACTGCATTTGTGGGTGCATTGGGTTTAGTCCCTCCAGCATAGGTTAGAGTGTGTCTCTTGCTGAGTTGCTTAGACTTCTTGCTCTTATCTTGTACTTTCAGGATAGCTGTTTCTTATCTCACTAGGTTGAGCTCACTCACTTCTTTTAGGTTCTAGCGAGGTTGGGCCACCCTCGGGTAGGCAGTGCGTGTTTGCTCTCTAGTGTGTGTTTTTTTGTTTGGTTGTCACAGAGTCATATGGGGTAGATGAGAGTCGATCGAGCCACAAGTATCCTCTATATCTTATCTATGCTTTAAGGACTGCCTGTTTATCTTTCTTTGCCAGCTTCTCGTTTTTATTGCTTTGGTTCAGGGGGAGTTCATTTGGGAACTTCTAGATTTTAATGATGACATAACTCAACTTGAACTAAAAGTTGTATCTCAAGTTCAGGGGGAGCTGGATTTTCTTCATTTGATTTGTAACATAACTTAATGGAGCCTTGATTATTATCCCTTCATGACATGTTTTCATTATATTATATCTTGCCATGATTTATGCTCCATTGCTAATTTGATCATGACTTTATATGTGTAGTCAAGTCTTTGCCATGATAGGTTAATTAAAATGCTAAATTTTGACCTAATTCATGTCATGTTCATATTTGAGACTAGTCAGCTTTGTATTATCTTTTTATGATTCTTGCCATGTCAAATAGGCTGAGTTGAGTCTTGAATCTTAGTTGAGCAATAGATTGAGCTATATAGTTTCTTGATGACACATAAGTTAGTACAATCTATTAAAAGCAAAAGATCTCTTTGTGCGAAAAACCGATCTCCCAATTCCTTCTCATGAGGCGCTTGCCATTGCACAAGGTATGAACTCAGGGGAGATTTGGATGACCAAGATCATCTTCTTAAGCTCATTGCTTGAAGTGGTCGCATAAGGCTTGAGGTCTAGCACATGACAAAATAACAAAAATGGTTGAAAACAACCATGATTTCCAAAAGAAAAATGTCAAATGTGCTCAATTGCTAAAATGTTCAATGTACTTCAACAATTGTATTATTCTTGAACAAATAGCACTCTAGTTGGCTCAACACTAGCTTCTTGATTCCATTTAGCTTATTGACATGGCTTGCATCATTTGTGGATATCATTAGCTAGACTAAAATCTTGTTTGACTTGACTTGCTAAGCACTTCAATTAAAATTCAGAATATACCTTATGTTGCTTAGCTTCACTTTACATACTTAGTCATGATCTTTGAAGCATACTTGTATGTTATGGCTTGATATAATACATGATGGTTATTTTGGATAATTCTCATGGCTCTACATACTTAAAAATGATCAAATCAGCCTTTCATCCTTTTTTCATGACTTTTTCTCCTTCTTACATTTGTGATGGGTTTATTGCCAAAAAGAGGGAGAATAGTGGTAGAAAAAGCCACTTTGGGAGCTTTGAGGAAAAATTATTCTTTCTTTTGCTCCTTCTGTCGACATGGTCATTAGCTTCACTCTTTACTTATGGGCCATGTTAGACTCTTCAAACTCAACTTGTGCTTTTTCGGTGTTTGTCAATATACTCATCAAGGGGGAGATTGGGAGACCATGTGGAGGTCATCCCATTGTGAGTGATGAGTAATTGACATTTGTTTATAAAAGTCGAGTTTGAGTCAGTTGGTTCGACGGGCTCGGTCGGACTTTGGTCAAACTTAGTCGTATGGGTTAGGATGTATATTCTATTGATGCGACAGGTTTGATTTTGTTTATGCTATTCTGGCGTTCATGTATCGGCGGTGCTATGTGGCGTGTTTTCTTGTCTCGTGTGTCTGCAGGACATCGAGGTAAGTCGTGGCGAGACACGGTGGACCGGACTAGGCGCGGTGGCGAGGTCGAGCGATCGTGATGTGTCAAGGCGGCGTGGACTCGAGGTGGTTGCGGCGTGCGAGGCAAGGGCGGAAGCTTCCGGAAGGTGCGGAGGGGCGAAACGGGATTTCGCAAGGTGCACTGGCGGGAGGCGGCTCCGTTAGGGTTTAGCCCGTGGCGGTTGGAGACACTGTTAGCCAAGGGCTATAAATAGAGGTGAGGGGCTGCATACCCATTATGACACTTGAGAGCTCATCCATCCCTTTGTGTGGGTTGTGTTCCTCCCAAGAAGCTTGTGAGGCTCTTGGTGTTCTTGAGGATTGAGAGGGAGAGGATGGATTGAGAGTCTTGTAATCATTTCTCTTGTTCTAATGTTCATATGTATGGGGACTTCTTTGTAATCCTTCATCTCTCCGCTCATATCTATCAAAAGCTTTGTTTGATGATTTGCGTTGATTTCTTGTCTCTCTGAAATGAATCCCTCTTGAGTTATTCCGATCGCTTCCTATTAGTCTCTGCTCTCTCGTGCTCTAGTTTACGGTTTATTGTTTTGATTCGGCTCTCGGTTCTTCACCTTATTTTCTTTTGAGTTGTGCACTTAATTTCCTCTCAAAAGACAGATTTCATTTGTGCTTTCTTGGCACGAAACCATTCTTCTTTGTGATTATAAGGTTACGTCTCAAAAGCTTCAAGATCAGCAATATATTTGGATTTTAAGTTCTCTCTCAAGACTGTCTTTCGGTTCAGTCTAAACCAGTTTTTGGCAGCATATATCTTCTATGTATTTCAGCTAGTGACTACTGCCAAACAGCTTAAATGTTTCTGTTCCTTGCCTAGCGCTAAAAGTGAGTTCGGCTCACGTTTTTGTTTGGTCTGCAGCAGCCTTTTTGATTCTAGTTTGATCCTCTTGCAGCTGCAGAATGCTTTTAGTCAAGAACTAGACTTCGTTTTACTGTTTCATCCGAATCCAGAAAGAAAAACAATTCTTCTACTGTTTTGTTTGCAATCTCAGGCTGCGAAAATATTTTCACTTGGTGGTGCAGTTCTTCAGGAGCATTCTCTGTTCTTTGTTTTCTTGGCTGAGAAAATCAGTTTCTCTCGTTTGCTCTCTCAGGTTTTAGCTGATTTCTTTTTCAGCCGGTTTCCTTTATTCTCTGCGCTCAGTCCTTTGTTTTGCCGATCTTCAGTTTTTGCCTGCTACTTTCCTCTCGACAAAGCTAGTCCTTCGCTGCCTTCAGTTGATTCTTGTCTGCTATTTCTTCTTACGTCTTGGCGAGAAATGGTAGTGTATTGATTGCGATCTTTTGTCTTGACTTCATGATAAAGTTTCATCTTCTTGATTCTCTGCAGAGCCTTTCCAAAGTGCAAAACTGAAATCACATGAGACTGTGTACTCCTCGATACACATGAGTTTGTGTGATTCAGCAGTTTGTTCTTTTTTTTTCTTTTGCTGATCTTTGACGATTTTGCATGCAGATCAAACGGCAATATTTTCAGCTGAAATTTTTACTGGTTACTCTCTGATTTATGCTGAATTTTTTAGTATCGCATGCGTTCCAAGTTTTTCAGCAGAATTAATTTTCCGAATTCTCGGGGGCGATTTTCAAGAGAACGACATTCCCCCCTCTGTCGCCATTTCGGTCCTACACACGAAGATACGCGTTCCGTACCTTAAGACTCCTTGTTGATCCATAGTCACCTTGGGAGCTTTTCCTTTTTCCATTAACCTTCTCAATCTTAAAGTAGCTGAGTCTTCTTTTTGTGCGGCCACAATTCTTTCTTCTATACTTGTCTGCACCTCCATTACCGCTAAGGTTCCTTTCTCCACTATTTCTAAGTTCAAGGCCTTCAATTCTCTATACAACTCTGGCTGGTGTTCCTGGACTATAAGATTATTACAATAGGCCTTACGACTTAGAGCATCTGCTACCACGCTAGCTTTTCCGGGGTGGTAGTGAACGCTTAGGTCGTAATTCTTGATCAGTTCCAACCATCTCCTCTGCCTCAAGTTAAGGTGTGACTGGGTAAAGAAGTATTTGAGGCTTTTGTGATCTGTGTATATATCACAGTGGTTGCCAATGAGATAGTGCCTCCAAATTTTCAGGGCATGCACCACTGAAGCTAGTTCCATGTTGTGGGTTGGGTAGTTTGCTTCATGAGGGCGAAGCTGCCGGGATGCATACGCCACAACCTTTCCTCCCTGCATCAGTACACACCCAAGCCCTTGATGTGTAGCATCACAGTATACCTCAAAATCACGGCGTACATCAGGTAGGATCAGCACTGGGGTGGTAGTCAACCTCTTCTTCAGTTCTTGAAAACTCTCTTCACAAGCCTTGGTCCACCCAAATGCCCGCTCTTTCTTAAGTAGCTGGGTCATTGGCCTGGTAATTTGGGAGAACCCCTCTTTGAATCGTCTGTAATAGCCCGCTAATCCCAGAAAGCTCCTCACTTCGGTGATGGAGGTGGGCTGTTGCCATTCTGTCACTGCGGCAATTTTGGCGGGGTCGACAAACACTCCTCTTGCAGACACTATATGTCCCAGAAAGCTGATGTCAGACAACCAGAATTCACACTTGCTGAATTTGGCGTAAAGTTGGTGTTCCCTTAGCTTTCCTAGTACCAGTCGCAAATGCTCAGCATGTTCTTCCGCGGTCTTGGAGTAGATGAGGATATCATCAATGAATACTACCACAAATTCATCCAAGTATTCCATGAAAACCTTATTCATAAGGTTCATGAAATAGGCGGGGGCATTGGTCAAACCAAAAGACATAACTGTAAACTCATACAGCCCATACCTAGTGGTGAATGCAGTTTTTGGAATGTTCTCTGGCCTAATCTTTAGTTGGTGATAATCCGACCGCAAATCAATCTTGGAGAATACCGTAGCTCCCTCAAGCTGATCAAACAGGTCATTGATCCTAGGCAGCGGGTACTTGTTTTTGATGGTCACTTCATTTAAGGCCCGATAGTCTACACACATCCTAGCGGTGCCATCTTTCTTCTTTACAAAGATTACCGGGGATCCCCAAGGTGAGGAACTCGGCCTGATAAAACCCTTGTCTTGTAGCTCATGAAGTTGCTTCTTCAATTCCTCTAGCTCATCTACAGTCATCCTGTATGGTCTCTTGGAGATAGGAGCAGCACCAGGCTTTAAATTGATAACGAATTCGAGACCTCTATTGGGTGGCATACCGGGCAGTTCTTCGGGGAAGACTTCAGGGTAGTCATGTACCACCATCATCCCCTCAAGTGGCACATCTTCACAGTAATATATGGCGCGGCCCCATCGATACGGCCGGTCCACCTTTACCACAATGGTCAATCCTGGGCACTTGGTCAACTTAACTTGCCTCAGGGCACAGTCTAGTACTCCTTGTTGTCTAGCTAACCAGTCCATCTCCAGTATAATATCCAAGGTCTGGGAGGTCAACACGATTAAATCCGCTAGGAATATAAACCTTTCCATGACAATTTCTACCCCAGGACACACTTTGGTGGCACTAATCATTCCTGCGGGTGAACTAAGCACCAATGCTTTCTTCAACGGGTGGGTAGGCAGTCTAAGTTTATCCACAAATCCCTTCGCTATAAAGGAATGGGATGCCCCCGAATCAAATAGAACACGTGCTGGTAATGTCTTAACAGAGAACGTACCCAGCAGGACTCCAGCAGCCTCTTCAGCTTCTTTCCGCGGTAACGTGATTGACCCTCCCTCGGTTTGGAGTGGATGTCGCCCTGTTGGATTGAGGAGTCTGATTCCCCCTGCTAGGTGCTGAAGCTTGGCCGCGGTTGGGAGTGGTCCCCAAATTGAACTTCACAGGAGTGGTTTGCCGCTGCGGGCAGCGATAGGCGAAATGTCCTTTTTCACCACAGCCGTAGCAATTGAAGGAGGCCTCAGGATTTGTTCCAGTGGACTGGCCCATAGGGCGAGGAGTCTGGAACATACTGCCACCTGGGCGGAACGCTGGTTTTGGGCTCTGGGGTGGGGTTGACCCAGAGAGGGGGGTTGTTGAAAAACTTCTGGATGAACCTCCCTTGGGGTCGCTGAGCCACTTGCTTGCGCTTGCGGCTAGCCTCCAGGTTTTTCTTCTCATTTTCCAGGATTAGTGCCTTATTCACAAGTTGGTGGAAGCTTATGAAATCTTGAATGATAAGCTGCACTCGCAGTTCTTCACTCATCCCTACGAAGAACCTGTCAATCTTTTCTTCTTCATCTGCCACATCCTTTGGGGCGTAGCGAGCCAGTTGGTTAAACTTAGTGAGGTATTCACTGACTGGCATGTTGCCTTGCTTCAGATTGCGGAATTCATTCTTCTTTATTCGCATTACACCAGCTGGAACAAAGTGGGCCTTGAAGGCCACCTTGAATTCTGCCCACGGTACACCAGTCGTGCTGGCCCCAATAGGGGTGTCCTTGTATCCTTTGGTGCCAGGTAATTTTCCCACCAGGCAGCCGCAGCTCCCTGGAGTTGGTGGGTTGCAAAAATTACTTGGTCATCCCCTGCAGACTTGGCTAAACGGAGTTTCCTCTCTGTGTCCCGTAGCCAATCTTCCGCCTCTAGGGGCTCGTCTGCCCCGGCGAAGGTAAGGGGCCGGGTTCTGATGAAGTCGCCCAGGTCGGGAGTATGGACACTGGGGTTGGACTGCTGTCCTGCATAGATAGCCTGCAATATTTGCGTTTGCTGCGCCATTACTTGCGCCATGGACGGGTTGGCCAGCGGGGTGGGAGGTTTACCCATTGACTTGGGCCTCTTCCCCGACCCGCGTGTTGTGCTTCTTGGCTGGCGTCTACTTCTGCCTGCATGTCTGGGTTTGCTCCAGCTTGTGCTCGGGTAACTCTATGGCTGGCCATCTGCAGTTATTTTAGCATTCTGTCAAACTTTTGTTCTAACCCCATAAGCCTAACGACCCAAGGTCATCCCATAATAGAACCAAATCCAAAAGTCAACAGCAGAAAAGCTTTAAAACACAAGGCTGTTTTCAATAAGCATAGATAACGCATCACATAGCCAGCTTTCTATGGCCTCACAAGCCATGCTGGGCTTTACAAACATACACACACTTGGCGTTCATAATTTACATGTACACGAGACTAAGGCACTGGCCGCTACTAATTAGACGGGGACCTGTGTTTGCTATCACTAGCCAAACCTTAGCAAGCATTGTACTAACTGAACCTCGTACTATCTACTCCTCCATGTCCTCGACACTGGGACTGGAGGGGCTATAGTCAGTACACTGAGAACGGGACCTACTACCACTAAACTCAGACGGGTCGGTGTCGGAGTGAGAGCGCGAACGGCTGCGTCGAGCCTCTCCCCGGCGAAGAGCGGACTGTGGTCCAGGGGGCCGCACGCTCTTGCATGCCGTGAGCCTAGTACGAAGTCCCCCGGAACCTGGTGGAGGTGCTGGGGCTGCAGCTGGTGTAGGTGTCTGCTGAGTGCAGGTGCGGCGGCGGCCGCCTTGGCTTCCGCCAAGGCCCGCTCGCACTGAGCGAGCTGCTCTCTCAGGGACTCCACCTCGATGTGGCGTGCGAGCAGGCGCTCCCGAAGCGCGGTGATCTCCTCCTGTGCCACCACGTGGGTGGTACCCATGGCCCGGGTGAGGTCCACCTGATGTGTGAGCCTCGGGTCGTCCTCCAACTCAGTCACCCGGGTCCCGTCGTACCTGGCGTGCTCTGTCCGAAGTGGGTGGTAACTGAAGGGAGACTCTAACACCAGGGTCGCGTGGATGTCACAGAGCCGGGCTGCGACCAAACGGGCGGCATCCTGCAGTGCTGCTGCCACCAAGCTCCTCCGGTGGGTAGTCTGGAACATGTGAGACTTGTCTCCCTCGCGCCGGGGGTAGATGAAGATATCTACCAACCAGGACTCGTCTCCGCCTATCCTGGTCCTCCGCCCGCGGTAGATGGGCACGTCCTCGTAGCCCAAGTAGTGGAGTAGTTTGCGGAGTATATCCGCAAACTCTCCCTCACGCACTCCGTGAGCGAAGAAGTCCCAGTGTCCTGCATCTGCAGCTCCTGCCATCTGAAATTAAATACTAGCGTTAGTAATTTTCAAAACATCAACTGAAAGGTAGAATAGGGTAGACCTAGGAGGGATGCGGGAAGAAATATTATGCTATATTTTTAATAAATTCATTTTGTACGTTTTATAACATACGCAATCCTAAGTACTAACGACCACATAAGGTTTTTACCCTACAGTCGTATGCTCTGATACCAGCTCTGTCAGACCCAGATTTTTCAATTCAGAATCTGCTGTGTCTTGCCGCATTATTCCCTGGATCAGTAGATAATGCACACAGATACATTGCTAGATCATTTCATACATCGCTGAAATCACACAATACCATTATTACATAACATAGTCGAAGTTAGGCCTTCAAACGGGCGGAGTTCTTACAGTAGGGCCGCTCAGGCCAAATATTTACATTCAAAAGTTTAACAGCGGAAGCAGAACAAAGTAGGCCTATTAACCACATGCAATGACTGAGGGCAAAAGAGGCCATACAATTACTGCTAAAGTTCCCACAATATTTGTATGCAACCCACACCTTAGTCTAGTTGCCTAAGATTCTAAGCGTGAAATATTCGTCCTAAGTCTCGGTATTGTCCCCTCCATCTGCAGTAGTTACCTCCTCGTAGGCATAATGATCTTGAGCTCCTAAATCTGGGTGTTGGTAATGCGAGTGTGAGCACACTAACCACCGTGCTCAGCGAGTCAACACACAGGATGCAGTAAGTAGTATGCAAGGCTTCATCAAGGGAGGCTCAGGTTATTTTGTTTGTCGAAATGTGCTTTTAGAATTACGATACTTAAAAGTTCCATACGACCTAGCCTTTTTGGACTTTTAAAACATGATGTTATAACAGATGCATTTACTTTTATCGAGTCAGAGGCCTTCCACCGTTACATGGTCTCTGCTCTTAATATCATGCCTTTCAGCATTATAGCCGCTTACATTACCACTGGGACGACACACAGGACAACTCAAATAAGGGTCTTTCTCTGCCCTCCACTTTTATCCCATTCCATCCATCAAAGTTTTTGAAACAGAACTATATCTAGTCAGATTCCCATGTCCGCCCATGACCGTGGGCACGGCTATTCGAATAGTTTTGACTCTGCAGAGTTTGTACACTTTACCCACAAGAGATAGATCGGCTCGCTGCCCCACATGATTCCTTAGCCATGCAGTTGAGTAGACTATCACAAGACCGTTACAATGCATTTTTCCCAGCGGTGTCACGTCCGCTAAGGTTTCACTCCTCTCGGGGTACGACCACCCTTCCAGGAGTCCCCTCTTGCGCCGTCACGTCGGAGGATGTGGCCATCCTCTACCCGCCCGTGGTCACACCGGCGCAACCCATACTGAGTTGATGCAAATTAGTTGGCTCTGCCTACACTTTGCCAGTATGTGGCTGTACTGTTGTACCTTGGGAGGTCATCACAAGATTCAGTCCTTAAGGATTATCTGGGTGGTTCTACCACAATTCTTTTTGTGCTATCACAGTACCATTCTCACATGCACACACCCCCGAACCATCCACCCAGATAGTTAAGCATGTAGGGTTCTTTTTAGGATAATAAAATACTTAACCAACATACCCCAGTCATCCTCACAATGACTGCCCATTCTAAATCTTTCTTATGAGTAAATTGATGCTTGGGTGCTCTCACACCCATGACTATATAAGCAACTCTAAGCATGACATTACTACTATTGATGAGGACATCACTTCTTCGGATATACACAACACTCCTCCACTTGATATTCAAGAACCAATCACTAGAGCTCGCGCCCGACAATTGAATTTACATGTGAGCTCGTTTCTAAGTACTTCTTTTGGTTCATTTGAGAATCGATTTCTACCTAATGATTTAATTATGATTAGGAACTATGGAGAGGATCAAGAAGTACTTGGAGAAGGGCTACGAGGCGCACAAGTCCAGCAAGGGCGGACGAATCATGTTGGATGTCCAACTCAAACCGACTTCGAATCCAATTCGGAGTCCAGGATCAGGCTGCATTAAAATGGACGCCCAGATCGCATCCGGACTCCGTTTTGGACGTTCCACATATGTATGGAAAGCTGAGAAGATAACCTTTCCAATGGATCTGGTCTCATATCAAAATTCCTTCTGAGTCAGCGGGAATCGTCGAAACAAGTGGACGTCTAGAATCTGTCAGGGTGCTGCGACACCGTCTTTTGGGCCGTTCGGCTTTGTATCGTGTTGGAGTCCATTAAGGACGCGTCCAGGGGTTTGCACACCCCTTACTCCTTTATATACAGCCACCACCCCCACCATTAGGGCTGGGTTTGGTTGTGTTCTTCCTTGTTCTTGCTTGTGTTCTTCGATGCCAAGAAGGCTTATCCTTTATATATGTGGAACGTCCAAAACGGAGTCCGGATGCGATCTGGGCGTCCGTTTTAGTCGGACCTGGTCTGGACTCGAATTGGATTCAAGTCGGCTTGAGTTGGACATCCAACATGATTCGACCACCCTTGCTGGACTCGTGCGCCTCGTAGCCCTTCTCCAAGTACTTCTTGATCCTCTCCATGGTTCCTAATCATAATTAAATCATTAGGTAGTAATCGATTCTCAAATGAACAAAAGAAGTGCGTGAGGAACGAGCTCACATGTAAATTCAATTGTCGGCGCGAGCTCTAGTGATTGGTCCTTGAATATCAAGTGGAGGAGTGTTGTGTATATCCAAAGAAGTGATGTCCTCATCATCCTCTCCTCTTGAAGCGGAGTTGTCCTCAACTCGGTCTCATCTTCTTCTCCCAAGCATGGCTTCAAATCTGAAATGTTAAAGGTGGGACTAACCCCAAACTCGGAGGTAACTCAAGTTTATATGCATTATCATTTATCTTCTCAACTATCTTAAAAGGACCAGCAGCTCTAGGCATCAATTTTGACTTTCTTAACTCAGGAAATCTATCCTTTAGCAAGTGCAACCAAACAAAATCGCCGGTTCAAGTTTAACTTCCTTTCTACCTTTACTACCAAGAATCCTATATTTTCATTCATCTTTTCAATGTTTGCCTTAGTAGTCTCATGCATTTTGAGAATAAAATCAGCACGCTCCTTAGCATCATTATGAACTCTCTCACTAGTAGGCAAAGGTAAAATATCAATAGGGCACGGGATTGAATCCATACACTACGAAAAGGACTTACCTTGGTGGTGGAGTGTTCCGCTCGATTATATGCGAACTCAACATGCGGCAAACACTCTTCCCATAGCTTCAAATTGTTCTTCAAAATAGCGCTCAACATGGTAGACAATGTGCGGTTCACCACCTCGGTTTGGCCATCAGTTTGTGGGTGACATGTGGTAGAGAACAATAACTTTGTACCCAACTTGTTCCATAGAGTACGCCAAAAGTGACTCAAGAACTTGGCATCACGATCTGAAACAATAGTAGAAGGTATACCATGCAAGCGAACTATCTCTTTGAAAAGAGGTCGACAATATGAACGGCATCATCGGTTTTATGACATGGGATAAAGTGAGCCATCTTAGAAAAATGATCCACAACAACAAAATGCTATCCCTCCCCTCTTAGTCTGGGCAACCCTAAAACAAAGTCCATAGAAATATCGCCCATGGAATAGAAGGAGCAGGAGTGGCATATATAAACCATGTGGATTCAAGTGAGACTTAGCTTTTTGACATGTAGTGCAGCGAGCCACAAACCGTTCAACATCTCGCCTCATCTTTGGCCAAAAGAAATATGTGGTCAGAACGTCCTCCGTCTTCTTAGCACCAAATGACCCATCAAACCGCCTCCATCGCCTCCTGCAACAACAAAAGACGAACGGATCCAAGCTGGAATGCATAGGCGGTTAGCTCTAAACAAAACCCATCATTGATCACGAATTTATTCCATGCTTGACCCTCTTTATAATGCAACAACACATCCTTAAAATCAGCATCAAAAGCATATTGTTCTTTAATAGTTTCAAGACCAAAATGCGACAATCAAGTTGAGACAACATGGTATAGCGTCGAGACAAAGCATCAGCAATCACATTATCCTTCCCTTTCTTGTGTTTAATGACATAAGGAAAAGATTCAATAAATTCAACCCACTTAGCATGTCTACGATTCAAATTGGTTTGACTACGAATATGCTTAAGTGATTCATGATCGGAATGAATGACAAATTCTTTAGGCCATAAATAGTGTTGCCACGTCTCTAAAGAACGAATAAGAGCATACAATTCTTTATCATCGTGGAATAATTAAGAACAGGACCATTCAATTTTTCGCTAAAGTAGGCAACAGGTTTGCCTTCTTGCATCAACACACCACCAATACCAATTCCGCTAGCATCACATTCGAGTTCAAAAGTCTTACCAAAATCCGGAAGTTGGAGCAATGGTGCGTGCGTAGCTTGTCCTTCAAAAGATTAAAGGACTCCTCTTGTGATGGCCCCAATGGAACACAACTCCTTCTTTGTCAACTCAATCAGCGGTGTCGCAATGGTGCTGAATTCTTTGACAAAGCGGCGATAAAATCCTGCAAGGCCAAGAAAACTCCGCGACTTGGGAGAGGTGGCGTGGGCCAACTCCATATCGCCTCCACCTTGGCTCTATCAACCTCAATTCCTGTGGAGTCACAACATAGCCAAGAAAGAGACTCGATCCGTGCAAAGGTGCACTTCTCAAGGTTACCAAACAAACGTGCATCTCTTAAAGCATTAAAACAGCACGTAAGTGAGTCGAATGTTCATCCATGGACTTGCTATAAATCAAGATATCATCAAAGTAACGACCACAAATTTACCAATGAAAGGACGTAAAACCTCATTCATTAATCTCATGAAAGTGCTAGGTGCATTAGTTAAACCAAAAGGCATGACTAACCACTCATACAAGCGAACTTAGTTTTAAAAGCAGTTTTCATTCATCTCCAAGTTTCATTCTTATTTGGTGGTATCCACTACGCAAGTCAATCTTTGTGAAAATTATAGCACCACACAACTCATCAAGCATGTCGTCTAGCCTAGGAATAGGATGACGATACCGTATAGTAATGTTGTTAATGGCTCTACAATCTACACACATACGCCAAGAACCATCTTTTTGGGAACCAAAAGAACAGAACAACACAAGGACTAAGGCTCTCACGTGCGTACCCACGGTCCAAAAGGTCTTGGACTTGGCGCTGAATCTCCTTAGTCTCTTCTGGATTGGTCTGTCGCCGCACGGTTTGGCAAGCTCGCTCAGGATCAAATCAATCGGTGCTCAATCCCTCGAATGGGTGGAAGTCACGGAGGTATCTCATCGGGAAAACATCTCTAAACTCCTGCAAAGGTTAGTGACAGGGAGGCGAGGCAAAGTGCAAGGCATATTATCAAGAGAAAATAAAGCATCTTTGCACACAAAAGCATAGCATGTATCATTAACATCATCAATTGCAGCAAGGTCTGATTTTGTGGCAAGCATAACAGAATTTTTCAAATGGAGTACTTGCTGTTTTCAGTTTTATCATGTTCCTTTGGATCATTTAGCAGCTCTCGCCCTATCGGCCTCTATAATTTCAGTTGGGGTCAAAAGCAAGAAAGTAACTTTCTTTTATTATGCATAAAAGTGTATGTGTTACTACTACCATGGTGTAAAGCATCATTATCAAATTCCCAAGGTCGACCCAATAAAAGAGAGCATGCTTGCATGGGAACCACATCACAATCAACATGATCAACATAAGCACCAATGGAAAAATGGACTCGGCATGTTTGCGTTACCTTAGCTTTTCCAAAGTCATTTAACCATTGAATATGGTATGGATGTGGATGCGTCGCGTGGTCAAGCCAAGCTTCTTGACCAAATCGAACTCACTAAGTTGTTGCAACTTCCTCCATCAATGATGACACGTGCGCGGTTCTTGATTGCAAAGAAGGTCTGAAACAAATTATGGCGTTGAAGTTTATCGGGTTGTTGTACCTGTGTGCTAAGGACGCGCTGCACAATGATGCTCCGTAGCGTCGCTGTGGACGCCCCACCAAGGATGAGGTCGTCATCACCACCGCCATTGTCGTTCGAGGCAGACAACATCATCATCCTCCTCGACATCCGGAAGTCTGATGTAGCCTCCATCTTACGTGGCGATGTATGCCCGTTGGCTAGGGCAATTCTTACGCACATGACCAAGCCCATGGCAGCGGTGGCAATCGAATGCCGGAGGAGGCCCGTTGAAGCCACGGAAGAAGAACTCTTGGTGGACCACGCAAAGAATTTTTGAAGAATCGCAAGGCGTGTCGTGGAAGGTGGCTTCATGGCGCTGCTGCCATCTTGTTCACAGGTGGTGGAGGAGAACAAAAACTCGAAGAAGAATTGGGCAGTCCCGTTGATGTAGTCGTTCGCGGGGTGTAGAAGGGTCGTCCGGTGCGTGCCTTAGTTGATTACGTGCGTCCCCGCAATTCTTTTCTCGCAAACATAGCAAGGTGGAACAAGCGGTTGTGATGAGTAAATTCTTTATAATCAACAATGTCACGAATTTCACGCCAGTAACCCCGTAGAAACGACAAATCTTATCCTCTGTGTCCTCAACAACCCCACAACGCACCATACCCTTTTGAAGCTCAGCATAATAGTCTTGAATAGAACTATCACCTTGTTCTAAGCGCTGCAATTTTTTTCTCAATTCAAGTTTATATGAGGGAGGAACAAAACGATTACACATAGCTTCTTTTAAGCGCTCCCATGTATCAAAGTTGTAGCGCATGGTACTTAGTTCATTCCACGGATAATAGCAAAGTCCTTAAACTCACTAGTAGCTTGTCTAACTCTATGTTGCTCGGGAACTAAGTGAGAGTTAAACTTCGCTTCTAGTCATCTCCCAATCTAGATATATTTCAGCATCATAAAGACCGAGAAAAGATGGAATGGTAAACTTGACTTTAGCAAAGGATCGTCGTTACCATGACGGTTCGGTTATTACCTCCCATACCATGTCGGTTTTGTTGAAGACGCCGACGTAGTCGTGCATCTTGTGTCGCCCGCTGATCAATGTTGCCATCTGTATCTTGCAGTGTGTCATCATCATGATGATGGCCGTCATTGACAGGTGGCAGGCGTGCCTCCAATGTGTCTATCCGACCAGTGAGGTCAGCCATCCGCCGCTCCACCCGCTCAATGCCTTCCGTGGTGTTCAAGCGGGTAATGGCGGCGACGATGGTGTCCAATCTCGCGCGAGATCGGTGAGTGAAGCGTTTTGTTTGTCGGCGCAGCTTGTAGCGGCCGCGACTAACACACTCGTTGAAATCGACCGGTGTCCCGTCCTCTTCGTTTCTGCCATGGTTGGTGGAAATACAGGAAAACAAAGGATGATCCCTATCAACGACAAAGGAAGGAAGGGGGTGGGAACCCAAAGGAAGTGGCTTACCAAGCTCTTACAAGTGTGCTTACCAAAGCGTTGGGTGGTACAACCGGTGGTCGGTTCGTGATACCTTGTCGAGTGTGGTGCGATTGCAAGGTCAAAACGTGCTATCCAGTAGATATATGGAGTTTGGAAGGCCAAATATGTCGGTGGAACACAAATCAATAACAGATAGTAATGCTGAATAAATGTCCAAAGTATGGTCCTAGTTGCTGGTCCTAGTTGCTGGCCTAAATGTGTCCTATAGCAAGTATGAGATGATGAACAAGGAGTCAAGAATGAATATGAAAGCAACGACAAACAACAAAGATGGCTGTGCATCGAGAAGCTCAATGCGACATAAGCTGAGAACAAATAAATTGTTGGCACCTAAAGCGTGCTCGTCGGTGTTTTTTTTTTTTTTTTTTTATGACCACGGATAGCACTCTCTCCTCTCTACTATAGCCGAAATTTTTCTTTTTTTGTATTTTTTATATTTTTTCACAGAGCGAGCACGAAATAGGAACCACACAAAGTTGCAACTCAATCGGATGTAAGGGTGGCCTCTGAAAATAATGAATGTGTTGTCAATTCGGTGATTCAATTTGGAGCGAGTACTACACTTTCCAAGCCGAATTTCGGGAAAATAAATTCACGAACCCGACAAAGCAACTGATTTCGAGTCCGATCACGAAAGTTATGGCGTTTGAAGATGGACCTCAAGTTATGGTTCTTGTGGAGGTCAAAGCGAAGATCGGTGGGGAAATTTGTGGAATCGGTGGCGGAAGCTCGAGGAAAGGTGGGGATGATGCGGTGTGATCACTAGACGTGATGGATGATGAAAGCAGAGGGTTAACAGAGGGTGGGATATGGGTGGGAAAACAAAACAGAGGGTGGAGGAAAGCGAGCGTGACGGCTAGGGTTTGAAGGGTGGTAGCGGGTGGGAAAACAACTCGAACAAAACACGATCCGAACCAAGCAACACAACTCGACTAAGGACACAAACTCAACACTACGGACTCTAGAATCAACTTGTGCAAAGGCTAAACGAGATCTAGGACAGAAACAACCTATGACTACAATTTTTTGTAGGGCTTTTCTTGGACTCTAGGGCTAAAACCGAAAATAACAAAGGAGGGTAACTCGAACCTGGAGGAACACCTGAAGCTCTGATTACCACTTGATGGGAATGGGGTCCCGATCTTCCAACAGGTTCTGGATAAATTCGATTTGGTGGAGTCGCGACACAAATCGATCCGGCTTCGAACAACACGTTAGAACCCCGCAATCGCAGCACCACGTCTCCTCGGGTTATCAACCGTGCGCTGCCGGTTGACCTTGCCAAGAAGGCTAATCCTCGCCTGCGAATCGAAGAACACAAGCAAGAACAAGGAAGAACACAACCAAATTGCAGATATATTGATGAAGCACTCGAAAATTGGGGTCTCACAAACCGATGTCGTGAAACTGTTCAAAGACAGAATTAATCTAAGCAAAACCCAACCCTAATGGTGGGGGTGGCGGCTGTATATAAAGGAGTAAGGGGCGTGCAAAACCCCTGGACGCGTCCTTAATGGACTCCAACACGATACAAAGCCAAACGGCCCAAAAGACGGTGTCGTAGCACCCTGACAGATTCTGGATGTCCACTTATTTCGAAGATTCCCGTTGACTCAGAAGGAATTTTGATATGAGACCAGAGCCATTGGAAAGGTTATCTTCTCAGCTTTCCATACATATGTGGAACGTCCAAAACGGAGTCCGGATGCGATCTGGGCGTCCGTTTAGTGCGACCTGGTCCTGGACTCCGAATTGGATTGAAGTCGGCTTGAGTTGGACATCCAACATGATTCGACCACCCTTGCTGGACTCGTGCGCCTCGTAGCCCTTCTCCAAGTACTTCTTGATCCTCTCCATGGTTCCTAATCATAATTAAATCATTAGGTAGTAATCGATTCTCAAATGAACAAAAGAAGTGCGAGGAACGAGCTCACATGTAAATTCAATTGTCGGGCGCGAGCTCTAGTGATTGGTCCTTGAATATCAAGTGGAGGAGTGTTGTGTATATCCGAAGAAGTGATGTCCTCATCAGCATGGGCGACGAGAGGTTCGGATGAGGCCGGGAGAAGGTCGGCGATGCTCTGGAGATGGTGTGGGAGCAAGGAATTGAGCTCCCACGGCGAGTAGCGGCGGAATTGCGTGGAGGGGCCGTCGGCCGGAGATGGGGGAGAAAGGAGCTTGCCGGCGCTCGGGTGGCTTTGAGAGCGGTTAGGGGTGGGGAAAATGACGAGGGTGCCTGGGTGATCCTTTTGAGGTGACCCTCGGGCTTTATAGCCGACCGAAGTGGGCTGGCCACGGCGGACCGGCGTGGGGCACGGGCAGGCGGCTGCCTGGGTGGCAGGCAGCAACCATGAGCGGGTGGGGGTGCAGCGGGGTTCAAGGCGGCGCTGACGTCCCTCACAGCCACCGCCCCTTCCGCGGGTTTAGCGCGACGTGGGCGTCCTGGCCGAGGCGGAGGAGGAGAGGGGGTCCGGCGAGAGAAGAAAGAGAGGGGGTCCGTGCGGTGGGGCCCGGTGCCGAAGGAGGCGAGAGGCCGAGGGGAGCGAGCGGGGAAGGGGGTGGGTCGGTCGGCTGGGCGGCTCCCACGTTTTTTTTCTTTTTATTTTTCTTTCATTTTCTTTTCTATTCTTTTTATTGGTTTAGGGTATATCTATTTGGTGTAAAATATAGATATTTAAAATTTTATGCCAAGCATTTATGTAATATTTATTTCTAAATTTAAATCTAATTTTGCACTTTCCAAAATATTCATTTCAACTTGTACAAATCTTAAGGATCATCTTTTCAGATTCGGATTTAAGATTTCAATCTTCTATTATTTAAACAGGTGCATCTCCTTCTTTATATCTTAACCTTTGGAACCTTATCCGAATTTTCCAGAAATATTTTAAAAGCCCAACTCAATACAATGTATCGTAAGATAATTCACAACTTTTTATTTTGCAGTCTATTTGATTTTTTTTCCAGGATGTTACAGATCTTTCTATGCTACTCGACTTCTTCGCAGGCTTATAGGGTCTGGAACTGCGAGTCTAGTAAAATGGTAGAGACCTGTGAGGTGACCTTCGACGAGGCGGTCAGGGACTAGGCACGATATCTCAGGTTCTTTAGAGCAGTCCGAGACCATCTTTGTGAACGATGAGGACGATGGAGATGAGGGTTGTCTACCCGATCCAGTCCCTCATGCACCCCTTGAGGTGCCATCTTCCACCGCACCTCAAGGCGATTAACCCATGCCTTCTGCCTCCTCTGGAGCTAGTGGCTCTGTTCCTACCTCGTCAGCTCACGAGGTAGAGGCCACTTCTTCATCTCATCCTGGACCGCCTAGACATATTCAAAAAGACCATCCTTCAGGGCAGATTATTGGAGACCTGTTTGAGCGAGTCACTCGCTCAAAATCTGGCATGTCACTTTTCTGTCTCCATTCTACCTTTGTTGCCTCATTCGAACCCAAAGACATTTGTCTTGCTCTATCTGACGAATCTTGGGTTAATCCCATGCATGAGGAGTTAGAGAATTTCGAGAGAAACAAGGTCTGGTCGCTTGTTGAGCCCCCACGAGGTCATAATGTCATTGGGACTAAGTGGGTGTTCAAGAACAAGCAGAGTGAGGATGGTGTGGTTATTCGAAACAAGGCTAGGCGGTGGCTCGTGGGTTCTCCTGTGTTGAGGGTCTAGATTTCGAGGAGACCTTTGCCCCTGTAGCGAGACTTGAGGCCATTAGAATCCGGCTTGCCTTCGCAGCTTCTAAGGGTTTCAAGCTTTACCAGATGGACGTCAAGAGTGCCTTCCTCAATGGCCTTATTGAGGAAGAAGTCTATGTGAGACAGCCTCCTGGTTTCGAAAACCCCAATACCCAAACCATGTCTACAAGCTTTTCAAAGCATTGTATGGACTTAAGCAGGCCCCTAGAGCTTGGTATGAGAGGCTTAAGTCCTATCTGTTGAGCCATGATTTCGAAATGGGTAAAGTAGACAAGACCTTGTTCATCCGCCGGCTTATAATCGATCTTCCGCTCATCCGGTTATGTGGATGACATCATCTTTGGCGGCTCCTCGCATGCTCTCGTTTCCCTGTTTTCCGATGTCATGAGCTCGGAGTTTGAGATGAGCATGATGGGCGAGTTGAGCTTCTTCCTTGGCTTCCAAATTAAGCAGACTCGGGAGGGTACCTTCTTGCATCAGGGCAAGTACACTCGAGACCTCCTGAGACGCTTCGATATGAGTGATGCGAAGCCGGTGTCCACTCCTATGGCTACATCAGCTCCACTCGACCCAGATGAGGATAGCGAGCCAGTTGATCAAAAGGAGTGTCGTAGTATGATCGGCTCCCTCTTGTACCTCACTGCCTCGAGACCGGACATACACTTCTCCATGTGTCTTTATGCCCGGTTTCAGGCTTCTCCTCGCGTATCTCACCATTAGGCGGTGAAGCACATCCTTCGGTACCTTCGAGCTACCATTGACTATGGTATCTGGTACTCTTCCTCTTCTTGTCTTTCCTTGAGAGCCTATTCGGATGCAGACTTTGCTGGCTGTAGGATAGATAGGAAGAGCACTTCTCTCGTTTCCTGGTCCTCTAGGAAGCAGTCCGGTGTTGCACAGTCCACCGCAGAGGCCGAGTACGTTGCTGCCGCCAGTTGCTGCAGCCAGGTACTTTGGATGGCGTCGACCTTGCGGGACTTTGGGTTAGCTATAGACAGTGTTTCACTCTTTTGTGATAACACTTCTGCAATCAACATTGCTAAGAACCCAGTGCAACATTCTCGGACTAAGCATATTGATATTCGCTATCACTTCCTTAGAGACCATGTAGAGAAGGGTGACATCGTGCTCCAGTTTGTGGAGAGTGACCACCAGTTGGCTGACATTTTCACCAAGCCTTTGGATAGCTCTAGGTTTTCAGCTATGCGGGGAGCTTGGGGTGGTTTGTCCTTATGGACTATTGTGAGGGGGAGCTTGGACTCATATTGATTATGCTTCTGTCTCATTTCTGTTGCATTGCATTTGCATGTGCATTGGGGTTAGTCTTTCTAGCATAGGTTAGAGTATTTCTCTTGCCGAGATGCTTAGACTTCTTACTCTTATCTTGTGCTTTCATGATGCTGTATATTAGTTGTTTCTTATCTCACTAGGTTGAGCTCACTCACTTCTTGTAGGCTCTAGCGAGGGTTGGGCCACCCTCGGGTAGACAGGGTACGTGTTTGCTCTCTAGTGTGTGGTTTTCCGTCAGCTGATAGTCCTGGAGTCATATGGGGTAGATGAGAGTCAGTCTGAGCCATAGTATCCTCTATATCTTATCTATGCTTTAAGGACTGCCTTCTTTATTTTTCTTGCCAGCTTCTCGTTTTTATTGCTTTGGTTCAGGGGGAGTTCATTTGGGAACTTCTAGATCTTAATGTTGACCCAACTCAATTTAATTAAAAGTTGCATTTTATGTTGAGGGGGAGCTGGATTTTCTGCATGTTATTCTGCATTGTAACTACATGGAGCCTTGATTATTACCCATTAATGACATGTTTAAAATTCTTTACACCTTACCATGACTTGTGCTCATTTGCTATATTTATCATGACTTCATATGTGTAAACTAGCTTTTGCCATGATAAGTTAATTAAACTTGCTCAATTTGAACTAAAACTTGTCATGTTAGCACTCGAGACTAGTCTTTCTTGAGCTATTCTTTTATCATCCATGCCATGTCAAATAGGCTTAGTTGAGCGTTGAATCTCTATTGAGCCTTAGATTGAGCTGTTTTAGTCTCTTGATGATGCATAGGCTAGTACAATCGTTTAAAAAGCAAAAAGATCTCTTTTGTGCGAAAAAACTGATCTCACCAATTTTTTCTCATGAGACGGCTTGCCATTGCACTAGGCATGAACTCAGGGGGAGTTTTGGATGACCAAGATCATTTCCTTAAGCTTATCGCTTGGTATGATCGCATAAGGTTTGAGATCTAGTACATGATAAAAATATTGGTTGGAAACAACCACAAGTTTCATAAGAAAATATGTCATTTCTGCTCATTTTTGCTTAAGTTACAAAAAGAACCAAGTACTTGAACCAATGTTTCCTTCTTGAGCGTATAGCACTCTATTTGGACTCAATATTAGCTTCTTGGTTCCGCTTAGCTTAATTGACATGGCTTGCATCATCCTTGGATGTCTCTAGCTAGACTTTGCTTATTGATGACTTGACTTGCTCACAAATTGCACTACATTTCAGATTGTCATCTCCTTGGTTTAGCTGGCATATACATATCTTGTCATGATCTAGATAGCATATTTATGTGTTATGGCTTGGTGTAATCCTTAATGGTCATTTTGGATAATTCTCATGGCTCTAAATGCTTAGAATAATCAAACTTCGGTCATTTCATCCATTTTCATGACTTGTTCTCCTTCTTGCATTCTTGATGTGTTTATTGCCAAAAGGGTGAGAATAGCGGTAGAAAATAGCCATTTTGGGAGCTTTGAAGAAAACTTGTTCTTTCTTTTTGCTCCTTCTGTCGACATGGTCATTAGCTTCATTTCATTCTTTGGACCATGTTGGATTCTTCAAACTCAACTTCATGCTTTTTTTGGGGTTTGTCAATATACTCATCAAGGGGGAGATTGAGAGATCATGTGAGGTCATCCCGTGTGTATGATGAGTAATTGATATCGGCTTAGGGAAGTCGAGTTTGAGTTGGTTTGTTCGGACCATGTCGTTGCGGGGTGCAACGGGCTCGGTCAGACTTGGTCAAACCTGGTCAATAGGATTAGGATGATTATTCTGATGATTTGACAGGTTTGGGCTTAATATTGTGTCACTGATGCTATTTATGCTTTCATGTGTCGAGCGGTGCTATTTGATGTGTTTCTTGTCTGTGTTGGCTGAAGGACGTCGAGGCGGAGTTGTGGCGAGACACGGGGTGACCGGACTAGACACAGGCGGTGTCAAGGTCAGAACGGTCGGATGTGTCGAAGACGGCGGAGATTCGATGTGGTTGCGAGGCGTACACGACAAGGAGCGGAAGCTTCCGGAAGGTGCGGGAGGGGCGAATCGGTGGGTCGCAAGGCGCACGAGCGGGAGACAGCTCCGTTAGGGTTTAGCCGGCGAACGGGTTGGAGACCCGTTAGCCAAGCGCTATAAATAGGTGTTGGGGGCTGCATACCCCTTTGAGGATCACAAGTGTTTTTAGAGAGCTCATTCACTTCTTTGTGTGTGCGTTCCTCCCAAGAAGCATGTGAGGCTCTCGGTGTTTTGAGGATTGAGAGGGAGAGGATGGATTGAAAATCTTGTAATCTTTCTTGTTCTAATGTTCATGCATATCGGGACTCCTTGTTTTATTTTCTCTCCATGAATCAATTTGAGAATAACAGTACTTGCGAAGCATTTGATTTCAGTTTTTCTTTGTTCCTCTCTGTTTTCCTTGTTTGATCTGGAATGATCTTTTCTTCTCATTTGAGTTCAGTCTTCAGCAGTAGTATCTGTTCACAGTCTTTCAGTTGTTCAGACTTTCTTTTCTCCAGTCCTGTAGCTTCCGATATGCGTCTTGATCATTTTGGTGGTCTTCATTAGTCAGTTTCTGATTCTCTAGCAAACATCTCCAGACTGCAGCCGTTTTTAGTGTTCAGTGTATATTCGGTTTTGCTTTCCATCTGCTCGTGTATCTTCTGTCCCTACAGTTTTCCAGTTGCAGCTATTCTGTTCACTACCCTGCAGTATTCATTGTCTCTAAGTCTTTTTCAGTTTATCTCTCAGTGTTCTGCCGATCAACTATTCCTATGCAGATTTTGGATAGCAGTTTTTCTCCTCAGTTTTGCTGTCTTCTTTCAGTTTTTGCTTTCTGATTTGCTCTTTCTCTTTTGCAGTCTTTAGCTCTCCTCTTCTCTCTGTCTTTCAGCAGAAAATGCAGATTTCTCTGTTCAGTTTTCTTTCTCTGCCGACTGCATTTTTGGCGTCTCTGCAATGGACAACTGTTGCAGTTTTCTTTCTCTGCTGTCTTTTATTTTCTGCAGCCGTCTGTTCTTGATTCAGACTTCAATTGATGGTTTCATACATAGCTTTCAAGAACCTGCAGTCTTAATCTTTTGATTCCGTTTTTTCTCTCTCTCTCTCTCTCTCGGCAAGCATGCAGTAGCAGCCTCTCTTGTTCCTTAAGTGCCTTTTCTTTTTATTTCTTTTTCTGGTTTTCCTCCCTTCCGCATGCGGTCTAAACGAGGTTATTTTCAGTTGAAATTTTTACTGGCTGGTCCCTGATTTATGCTGATTTTTTTGGTATCCCATGCATTCCAAGGTTCAGCATAATTAATTTTCTGTGAGTGGCCTTGTTTTGCTTCTTTGAAAAATCAGTGTACGAATTCTCGGGAGCGTTTTTCAAAAGAACGACATTCACCCCCCCTCTGTCGCCAATTCGGTCCTACATGTTTATTGATGACATTCTGATATACTCCCATAATGAGGAAGAACATTCTAAACATCTGAGGATAGTGTTAGAAAAACTCAGAGAACATCATTTGTATGCCAAGTTTAGCAAGTGCGAGTTCTGGTTGAAGAAGGTAGCTTTCTTGGGACATGTGATTTCGGCAGGAGGAGTGTCTGTAGATCTTGAAAAGGTAATAGATGTACTCAATTGGGCACAACCCAAGTCAGTAACAGAGATCAGAAGTTCTCTGGGTTTAACCGGATACTATCGTCGTTTCATCGAATGATTTTCCAAGCTTGCAAGACCTCTTACTCAGTTACTAAAGAAAGAAAAGAAGTATGAATGGAGTAAATCTTGTGAGGACAGTTTCCAAGAGCTGAAAAAGAGGTTAACTTATGCACCTGTGTTAACACTTCCAGATATCAGGAAGGATTTTGAAGTTTTCTGTGACGCATCTAGACAAGGTCTAGGTTGTGTTTTGATGCAAGAAGGAAAGGTAGTAGCCTATGCTTCAAGGCAATTACGCCCACATGAGCAGAACTATCCAACTCATGATTTAGAGCTAGCTGCCGTTGTGCATGCTTTAAAAATTTGGAGGCATTATCTGATCAGTAACCATTGTGAGATTTACACGGATCACAAAAGTTTGAAGTATATATTTACCCAACCTAACCTCAATCTGAGACAAAGAAGATGGCTTGAGTTAATCAAGGATTATGATGTTGGAATCCATTATCATCCTGGAAAAGCTAATGTAGTAGCGGATGCCTTGAGCAGAAAAAGCTATTGCAATAATCTGATGATTAAAGACAGTCAGCCTGCAATTCATGAAGAGTTTCAGCGACTCAATTTAGAAGTGGTAAATGAAGGATTTCTAGCCAGTTTGGAAGTTCAACCAACTTTAGAAGATCAGATCAAGACAGCTCAAAGAGAGGACGCTTATGTCAAAGAAATCAAATAGAATATGAAGAAATGTAGATGATGAGTACATCACTTCTTCGGATATACACAACACTCCTCCACTTGATATTCAAGGACCAATCACTAGAGCTCGCGCCCGACAATTGAATTTACAGGTGAGCTCGTTCCTAAGTACTTCTTTTTGTTCATTTGAGAATCGATTACTACCTAATGATTTAATTATGATTAGGAATCATGGAGAGGATCAGGAAGTACTTGAAGAAGGGCTACGAAGCGCACAAGTCCAGCAAGGGTGGTCGAATCATGTTGGATGTCCAACTCAAGCCGACTTCGAATCCAATTCGGAGTCCAGGACCAGGCCGCACTAAAACGGACACCCAGATCGCATCCGGACTCCGTTTTGGACGTTCCACATATGTATGGAAAGCTGAGAAGACAACCTTTCCAATGGCTCTGGTCCCATATCAAAATTCCTTATGAGTCAACAGGAATTATAGAAACAAGTGGACGTTCAGAATCTGTCAGGGTGCTGCGACACCGTCTTTTGGGCTGTTCGGCTTTGTATCGTGTTGGAGTCCATTAAGGACACGTCCAGGGGTTTTGCACACCCCTTACTCCTTTATATACAGCCTCGACCCCCACCATTAGGGTTGGATTTTGTTGGTGATATGCCCTAGAGGCAACATGGAGATGTTGAATATATCACATACTATGTTTATGATACATTGCTTTGTTCCTTGAAATAGACATTATCATTATTGATCAATGAGTATGTGACTTATTCATGAGACTCTTAATGCCAAAATGTTGCTATTTCTAAATGATCCCTGATTATATTTCATATGAGGAACAAATATGATTCAAAGATCAGCATATGTATTGATTGATGATCATGTCTCATGGATCATGGTATGGAGATACCAAATCAATAATATGGACATGTGTTAGTGAACATATGTTGGATAGATCCGCCATGAGACACTGCAGAGATTCCATGTGTCATCAGTTGATCTCAAGTAGTGTTTATGTGGAATCCTTAGACTTGAGATCATCATGGTTCCCAGCATGCGTAGTAGCTTACTTTGGGACTACTAAACACTACTCCGTGAATCGGGTAGTCATAAAAGTAGTCTTTGGGTTTGCCATAAAACATGTAGTGGGATGTGAATGATCAAGATAGAATTTGCCCTCCTTATGGGAGAGATATCTCGGGCCCCTCGATGTAATGGATTATGAAAGTGCATGGCCATGCCAAGGTGATTGAGGAGTCAATCACGAGTTTATAATCCATCACGGAATCGAGAGAGTGATTGAGCTATTAAGAGGATGACACAGTCTCGCCTTGAGCTTAATCTATATCGTGAGGCAAAGGGATTAGTACATGAGAACATTACGTGTTCACCGATATGATCTTTACGTATACTTTGGGGTTAATATGTCTTACTAGAGGCCGCTATTAACACGGTGACCGGAAAGGTGTTTACGGTCGCGACCAAGTATACGTGAACCTGCTGTGGTCGCATACTTAACGGGTTGGAACACTAATTCGAATGTGATTCGGATATGGGCTCAATTCGGATAGAGATCCGGATAGACTCTATTGGGCCTCGGTCCACAAGGCCCAAGTGAGGAGGTCTATATATATGGAGGCGAGGGCCGAGGAACGATCCGATAATCCCGAGCTAAACCACGCCGCCACCTCGAGCCAAACCCTAGCCGCTCATGCGAGTCTTTGGTACACTCGTGATCGGCGTTCCACCCGGACGTGTGGATACCGGTGGAGGCGCCGCTCGTGCGGCGTTGATCGGCATCAACAACCTCTGATTGGATCCGCTCGTGGTGTGGTTGATCGCGTGGAGGAGACGATCGGTTCGGGACGATCGACTACTTCCACTACTACCTCGACGCAGCGTGGTTGGATCGGCTTCTCCAACTCTTCTTCACTGCACAAGCGTCTAGTGGTAACGATCCATGATCCCTCCTTAAGCATGATGTTCTTGTGTGCGCGGTAGAAAAGTTTTGTTTTCTGCTATCGTAGCCTTCGCGCAATCCATTAGGTTTTGCTTAGATTAATTCTGTCTTTGAACAGTTTCGCCGTTCATCGGTTTGTGAGACCCCAACTTTTCGAGTGCTAAATCAATATATCTGCAATTTAGTTGTGTTCTTCCTTGTTCTTGCTTGTGTTCTTTGATTCGCAGGCGAGGATTAGCCTTCTTGGAGAGGTCAACCGGGCGCAGCGCGGTTGATAACCTGAGGAGACGTGGTGCTGCGATTGCGGGGTTCGGAATGTGTTGTCCGGAAGCCGGATCGATTTGTGTCGCGCCTCCACCAAATCGAACATATCCAGAACCTGTTGGAAGATCGGGACCCCATTCCTATCAAGTGGTAATCAGAGCTTCAGGTGTTCCTTCAGGTTCGAATTTACCCCACCTTGTTGTTTTGGGTTTCATCCTAGAGTCCAAGAAAAAGCCCTACAAAAAAATTGTCGTAATAATTTGTTTCCTATCCTAGATCTCGTTTAGCCTTTTGCACAATTTGATTCCAGAGTCCGTAGTGTTGAGTTTGTGTCCTTAGTCAAGTTGTGTTGCTGGTTTAGATCGTGTTTTGTTTCAGTTTGTCTTGCTTCCGCTATCTCTCATACAAACCCTAGCCGTCAATTTTTTTCCCACCCATATCCCACCCTCTGTTTGCGTCATCCATCGCATCTCGTGAGCCGTTCGATTTCTTTTCGGCTCGTTCGATCAACGGCAGTGGAAGCAGTCCGATTGGACAAGTCCGATCGACCGTCAACAACAGCCGTCGGATCATCTGTTTCGTTCGAACAGTCCGATCGTCCCCCCTGTTCGCTCGGTACTCTTCTGTCGGACGGTCCGAACGTTTCTCTGTGTATTCTTCGCTCAGTCCGATCGTCCCCCCTGTTCGATCGATACTCTTCTGTCGGACGGTCCGAACGTTTCTTTTGTCCACTACTTAAGGAGTCTTCGGCCAGTCCGAACGTTTCCTTCGAAGCGGACGGTCCGATCGTTGGTGCTTAGCTAGATCGGACGGTTCGAATGTCTGTGCTTTGATAATTTCTCTCCCGATTGCTGCTGTGAATCATTTGCCGATTCATTCACCGAATTTTTTTAGCACATTCATCATTTTCTGTAGGCCACACCTTACATCAGATTGAGGTGAAATTTTGTGTGGTTCCTATTTCTGTGCTCTGCTTTGCGAAAAAATACAAAAAAATGATATATATAAAAAAAGAAAATCTAGGCACCTGGGATAGTTTTAGGTGACAGAGCTTCATTTGTTTTGCGAGTGCCATCCGTGGCCAAAAAAACGTGACAGAGCACAGTTTTAGGTGACAGAGCTTCATTTGTTTTGTGCTTATACTGAATTAAGTTTCTCATTGCATGTCCATCCTTGTTGCTGTCTTTGCTTTACTATTCTGTTCTTGACTCCTTGTTCTTCATATCATACCTGTTATAGGACACATTTAGACCAGCAACTAGGACCGGTACTTTGGACATTTATTCAGCATTGCTATCTGTTATTGCTTTGTGTTCCACTAATATATTTGGCCTTCCAAGCTCCATATACCTACTTCCGGTTAGCATAGTTTTGACCCTTGCAATCGCCGGATCACACTCTCCAGGTATCATTTGCCTTGCTTTGGTAAGAACACTTGTAAGAGCTTGGTAAGTCACTTCCTTTGCGGCTTCCCACTGCCCTTCCTTTGTAGTTGATAGGGATCATCCTTTTGTTTTCCCTGTGTTTCCACTAACCATGGCAGGAGAAGACGAGGACGGGACACCGGCCGATTTCGACGAGTGTGTTAGTCGCGGCCAGCTACAAGCTGCGCTCGACAAACAGAATGCTTCACTCACTGATCTCGGCGCGAGATTGGACACCATCGTCGCCGCCATTGCCCAGTTGAACACCACGGAAGGCATTGAGCGAGTGGAGCGGCGGATGACTGACCTCACTGGTCGGATGGACACATTGGAGGCACGACTACCACCTGTCCATGACGGCCATCATCATGATGATGACACAGTGTATGATGCAGATGGCCACATTGATCGGCCGGCGACAAAAGATGTACGACTCCGTCGGCGTCTTCAGCAAAACCGAATGGTATGGGAGGTAATAACCAGAACCGTCATGGTAACGACGACCCTTTTGCTAAAGTCAAGTTTACCATTCCATCTTTTGCTGGTCTTTATGATGCTGATTTATATCTTGATTGGGAGATGACGGTAGAGCAGAAATTTAATTCTCACTTAGTTCCTGAACTAAGTACCATGCGCTTACAACCTGATACATGGGAGCGGTTAAAAGAAGCTATGCGTAATCGTTTTGTTCCTCCCTCATATAAACTTGATTTGAGAAAAAAATTACAGCGCTTAGAACAAGGTGATAGTTCTGTTCAAGACTATTATGCTGAGCTTCAAAAGGGCATGGTGCGTTGTGAGGTTGTTGAAGACACGAAGGATAAGATTTGTCGTTTCTACGGGGGGTTACGGCGTGACATTCAGGACATTGTTGATTATAAAGAATTTACTATTGTCAACCGGTTGTTCCACCTTGCTATGCTTGCGAAAAGAATTGCGAGGGGACGCGAGAATCGCCTAAGGCACGCACCGGACGACCCTTCTACACGCCGCGAACGACTACATCGACGGATCGCCCAAGTCTTCTTGAGTTTTCGTTCTACTCCACCACTGTGAACAAGATGGCAGCAGCACCACCAAGCCACCTTCCACGACACGCCTTGCGATTCTACAAAACATTCTTTGCGTGATCCACTAAGAGTTCTTCTTCCGTGGCTTCAACGGGCGCTCCTCGGCATTCGATGCCACCGCTGCCATGGACTTGGTCATGTGCGTAAGAATTGCCCTAGCCAGCGGGCATACATCGCCACGAAGATGGAGGCTACATCGACGCCGGATGTCGAGGAGGATGATGATGTTCTTTGCGCCTCGGACGACAATGGCGGTGGTGATGATGACCTCATCCTTGGTGGGCGTCCCACGACGACACACGGAGCATCATTGTGCAGCGTCCTCAAAGACGCGGTACAACAACCCGATAAACTTCAACGCCATAATTTATTTCAGACCTTCTTTGCAATCAAGAACCGGCGTGCACGTGTCATCATTGATGGAGGAAGTTGCAACAACTTGGTGAGTTCTGACTTGGTCAAGAAGCTTGGCTTGACCACGCGACCGCATCCACATCCATACCATATTCAGTGGTTAAATGACTCTGGAAAAGCTAAGGTAACGCAAACATGCCGAGTCCATTTTTCCATTGGTAGTTATGCTGATCATGTTGATTGTGATGTGGTTCCCATGCAAGCATGCTCTCTTTTATTGGGTCGACCTTGGGAATTTGTTAATGATGCTTTACACCATGGTAGTAGTAACAAATACACTTTTATGCATAAGGGAAAGAAAGTTACGTTACTACCTTTGACCCCTGCTGAGATTATCAAAGCCGATAGGGCGAGAGCTGCTGCTAATGATCCAAAAGAACATGATAAATCTGAAAAACAGCAAGTAATCCATTTGAAAAATTCTGTTATGCTTGCCACAAAATCAGACCTTGTTGCAATTGATGATGTTAATGATACATGCTATGCTTTTGTTTGCAAAGATGCTTTATTTTCTCTTGATAATATGCCTTGCATTTTGCCTACTCCTGTCACTAACCTTTTGCAGGAGTTTAGAGATGTTTTCCCTGATGAGATACCTCCAGGACTTCCACCCATTCTGTAATGCCCCAGAATGTTTATTAAATTACTTAATTAAATTAAAGCGGAGGACGTGGAGAGAAAGTTTAATTTAATGCTTGTCTTGAGGGGTTTTCTGAAAATGCGAAACAACCTGGGCCTAGGCCTTGGCCCAAGAGGGAGTCCTTGGCCCAAGAGGGGGCACCTCTTAACCTAGCCTCACCCTCCCCATGCAGCCGCCCCCCTAGTGCCCCGCGCCATGTGCAGCTAGTCGCCGGCGCCTTTGCTGCCCGCGCCAGCCTGCGAGCCTGTCGCGCCTGGCTGCGAGCCGCGCCAGCCGCCCTTCCCGCCTCCCGCCGCGCCCGCTGCGCGCCTACCACCGGCCGTGGCAAGCTGCCGCGCCAGCGCTGCCATGGCCGCCCTGCTGTGCCGTGCCACGCTGCGCCGTCGTCCGTTTGCATTGCGTCGTCGTCGGAGTACCGCGCCGCTTCTGCCTCGACGTCGTCTCCTCCCCCGGTGCGCCGTCGTCTTCGTCCGTCGCTACACCGCGTGGATCCGAAGGAAGGAGAGGAGGAGATCGCGGGCGTGTTCCTCGTGTTCATCGACGTGTTCTTCGTCGTGTCATCAAGGGTAATCCCTGTTAGTCCCCTAGATGAGTTTTTAATCGAGTTAGATTCATCGGTTTTCTGGACTGCCGGGACAGAAATTGTTAGTCGGCAGTTTTGGGGTAGATCCGTTGGGATTCAGGTCTGGACCCCTTATAGAATATTGTAGAGGACGTGATTATCTTTCCAGGGAGTACTAGAACGCATTAGTTGGATCTGTGTAGAGAAAGTTATGAATTTTCTAGTGCGGCTGTTCTGCAGATCGGGATAGTTCTGGACACTTTTGTGTAGATCGGTTTGGGCGACGGGAATTGTGGCGATTCAGGAGTCTTTCAAATTGGGAAAGTTGTAGATACGTTTCTTAGCTTTCCAGAGAGGTAAAGAAGTCCGGATTCAGAGTTTCTGGGTGGAAGTTATGATCGTTTTAATGCGCTGTCCAGAGAGTCCGTCGTGATTATTGATGTTTTAGAAAAGGGATTGGATCGGGTAGAAAACGGAATAATATGGAAGGCTCCCCAACTAAGTTTATTTAGAAAATTTTAATTATATTTCCAGAAAGTCTGAGAACGCTTAATTTGGATTTACGTACTGGAAGTTATGAATTTGTGAAGTCGGCTGTCTGTGGATGGGCAGAGTTGGCCGAGGGGAGTTGGGGATTTAATTGAGATAAATTGTTGGGGTAATTGGGGTTGCTGATATTTTGTATCTAGAAACCCGTTACTGTTATGTTAGTAATTATTAATTAATTATTCAGGAGGAGAGCGGATTCCGAGGGTTTCGCCTTATGCTCGTTCTTCGTTTTCTCGCGGTTGAGGCAAGTATAACCTTGATACGGATTATCTGTGTGATTTGATGTTATTGCATGTTGTGAGTGATGATTGAGTAATGAATGCTTTACTTGTGAATTTTAGTAAAGTTAAGAGTTGATAATGCTATTTATGTTCTGTTTACATTATGGCATTTATGAGATTAAATTGATGCATAGTATGTTGAATGCCTGTTTATCTTGTTGATACATTCACATATATGCATCATGTTGAGAATTATTGAAGTCTTGGTCATGTGGTGATCAAGCGTCGAGGTCCCCATACTTGTGGAGTGTGGGCAATTGGTCCCTGTACCTGAGGGTACAGGCATGGGTGTGCATTGACGGATGCACACTCCGCATTACCGGTAAAATGCGAAGAGATGAGAAAAGGAACTTTTGATCATATTGCATAACATGAAATTCATATGTCATATGTTTAACTTACCAGTTAATGATCATGCTTGCTTTAATTACAGTTATACTTGCTAAGTCGTTGGACTCACCCTTGTTGTTGTTTGTTTATTTTAGGTACCAATATGTGAACAGCATACATGGGATCGTGACATTCGAGGGATTGAGCACCAGATTGCCTTGATCCCTGGAGCGAGTTTGCCGAACCATGCGGCGTACAGGACCAATCCCGAAGAGACTAAGGAAATCCAGCGACAAGTCCAAGACCTTTTGGACCGTGGGTACGTACGTGAGAGCCTTAGTCCTTGTGCTATTCCTGTTCTTTTGGTTCCCAAAAAAGATGGTTCTTGGCGTATGTGTGTAGATTGTAGAGCCATTAACAATATTACTATACGGTATCGTCATCCTATTCCTAGGCTAGACGACATGCTAGATGAGTTGTGTGCTGCTATAATTTTCACAAAGATTGACTTGCGTAGTGGATACCACCAAATAAGAATGAAACTTGGCGATGAATGGAAAACTGCTTTTAAAACTAAGTTCGGCTTGTATGAGTGGTTAGTCATGCCTTTTGGTTTAACTAATGCACCTAGCACTTTCATGAGATTAATGAACGAGGTTTTACGTCCTTTCATTGGCAAATTTGTGGTCATTTACTTTGATGATATCTTGATTTATAGCAAGTCCATGGATGAACATTCGACTCACTTACGTGCTGTTTTTAATGTTTTGAGAGATGCACGTTTGTTTTGTAACCTTGAGAAGTGCACCTTTTGCACGGATCGAGTCTCTTTTCTTGGCTATGTTGTGACTCCACAGGGAATTGAGGTTGATAGAGCCAAGGTGGAGGCGATATGGAGTTGGCCCACGCCCACGACAGTCTCCCAAGTGCGGAGTTTTCTTGGCCTTGCAGTATTTTATCGCCGCTTTGTCAAAGAATTCAGCATCATTGCGACACCGTTGATTGAGTTGACAAAGAAGGGAGTTGTGTTCCATTGGGGGCCATCACAAGAGGAGTCCTTTAATCTTTTGAAGAACAAGCTTACGCACGCACCATTGCTCCAACTTCCGGATTTTGGTAAGACTTTTGAACTCGAATATGATGCTAGCGGAATTGGTATTGGTGGTGTTTTGATGCAAGAAGGCAAACCTGTTGCCTACTTTAGCGAAAAATTGAATGGTCCTGTTCTTAACTATTCCACGTATGATAAAGAATTGTATGCTCTTGTTCGTTCTTTAGAAACGTGGTAACACTATTTATGGCCTAAAGAATTTGTCATTCATTCCGATCATGAATCACTTAAGCATATCCGTAGTCAAACCAATTTGAATCGTAGACATGCTAAGTGGGTTGAATTTATTGAATCTTTTCCTTATGTCATTAAACACAAGAAAGGGAAAGATAATGTGATTGCTGATGCTTTGTCTCGACGCTATACCATGTTGTCTCAACTTGATTGTCGCATTTTTGGTCTTGAAACTATTAAAGGACAATATGCTTTTGATGCTGATTTTGAGGATGTGTTGTTGCATTGTAAAGAGGGACAAGCATGGAATAAATTCGTGATCAATGATGGATTTTTGTTTAGAGCTAACCGCCTATGCATTCCAGTTGGATCCGTTCATCTTTTGTTGTTGCAGGAAGCGCATGGAGGCGGTTTGATGGGACATTTTGGTGCTAAGAAGACGGAGGACGTTCTGGCCACACACTTCTTTTGGCCAAAGATGAGGCGAGATGTTGAGCGGTTTGTGGCTCGCTGCACTACATGTCAAAAGCTAAGTCTCGCTTGAATCCACATGGTTTATATATGCATCTTCTGTTCCTTCTATTCCGTGGGCAGATATTTCTATGGACTTTGTTTTAGGATTGCCCAGGACTAAGAGGGGGGATAGCATTTTTGTTGTTGTGGATCGCTTTTCTAAGATGGCTCACTTTATACCATGTCATAAAACCGCTGATGACATTCATATTGCTGACCTCTTTTTCAAAGAGATAGTTCGTTTGCATGGTATGTCTTCTACTATTGTTTCAGATCGTGATGCCAAGTTCTTGAGTCACTTTTGGCGTACTCTATGGAACAAGTTGGGTACAAAGTTGTTGTTCTCTACCACATGTCACCCACAAACTGATGGCCAAACCTAGGTGGTGAACCGCATATTGTCTACCATGTTGAGAGCTATTTTGAAGAACAATTTGAAGCTGTGGGAAGAGTGTTTGCCGCATGTTGAGTTCGCATATAATCGAGCGGAACACTCCACCACCAAGGTAAGTCCTTTTCGGTAGTGTATGGATTCAATCCCGTGCCCTATTGATATTTTACCTTTGCCTACTAGTGAGAGAGTTCATAATGATGCTAAAGAGCGTGCTGATTTTATTATCAAAATGCATGAGACTACTAAGGCAAACATTGAAAAGATGAATGAAAAATATAGGATTACTGGTAGTAAAGGTAGAAAGGAAGTTAAACTTGAACCGGGAGATTTTGTTTGGTTGAACTTGCGAAAGGATAGATTTCCTGAGTTAAGAAAGTCAAAATTGATGCCTAGAGCTGCTGGTCCTTTTAAGATAGTTGAGAAGATAAATGACTTTGGGGTTAGTACCACCTTTAACATTTCAGATTTGAAGCCATACTTGGGAAAAGATGATGAGGCTGAGTTGAGGACAACTCCGCTTCAAGAGGGGGAGGATGATGAGGACATCACTTCTTCGGATATACACAACACTCCTCCACTTGATATTCAAGGACCAATCACTAGAGCTCGCCGACAATTGAATTCTGGTGAGCTCGTTCCTAAGTACTTCTTTTTATTCATTTGAGAATCGATTACTACCTAATGATTTAATTATGATTAGGAACCATGGAGAGGATCAGAAAGTACTTGGAGAAGGGCTACGAAGCGCACAAGTCCAGCAAGGATGGTCGAATCATGTTGGATGTCCAACTCAAGCCGACTTCGAATCCAATTCGGAGTTCAGGACCAGGCCGCACTAAAACGGACGCCCAGATCGCATCTGGACTCCGTTTTAGACGTTCCACATATGTATGGAAAGCTGAGAAGACAACCTTTCCAATGGCTCTAGTTCCATGTCAAAATTCCTTCTGAGTTAACAGGAATCGTCCAAACAAATGGACGTTCAGAATCTGTCAGGGTGCTGCGACACCGTCTTTTGGGCCGTTCGGCTTTGTATCGTGTTGGAGTCCATTAAGGACGCGTCCAGGGGTTTTGCACGCCCCTTACTCCTTTATATACAGCCGTCACCCCCACCATTAGGGTTGGGTTTTGCTTAGATTAATTCTGTCTTTGAACAGTTTCACCGTTCATCGGTTTGTGAGACCCCAACTTTTCGAGTGCTAAATCAATACATCTGCAATTCAGTTGTGTTCTTCCTTGTTCTTGCTTGTGTTCTTTGATTCGCAGGTGAGGATTAGCCTTCTTGGTGAGGTCAACTGGGCTGCGCGCGGTTGATAACCTGAGGAGACGTGGTGCTACGATTGCGGGGTTCGGAACGTGTTGTCCGGAAGCCGGATCGATTTGTGTCGCGCCTCTACCAAATCGAACATATCCAGAACCTGTTGGAAGATCAGGACCCCATTCCTATCAGTAGAGCACCAGGATTTTCAGAAGATGAAGAAGGTATCCTTTGGTTTGGAAAAAGAATTCTCGTACCCGAAAGAAAAGAAATAAAAGAGTTAATCCTGAAGGAAGCACATGAATCAGATACTCAATTCACTCGAAGTACAAAGATGTATCAAGATCGAAAGAAAGATGGTGGTCAAGCATGAAGAGAGAAATTGCAGAATATGTAGCCTTATGTGATGTGTGCCAACGAGTTAAAGTCGAACATCGAGACTGCTGGACTTTTGCAACCTTTGCGAGATACCTGAGTGGAAATGGGAAGAAATTGGCATGGATTTTATTACTGGATTGCCAAGGACAAGGTCAGGGTATGATTCAATTTGGGTTATTGTGGACCGACTGACAAAGGTCGCACATTTCATTCCAGTTAAGACCACCTATTCTGGAGATAGACTCGCAGAACTATATATGTCAAGGATTGTGTGTTTGCATGGAATCCCAAAGCAGATCGTGTCCGATCGAGGATCTCAATTCACTTCAAGATTTTGGCAGAAGCCGCATGAAATTTTGGGCACAAATCTAAATTTCAGTACAACATATCACCCACAGACTGATGGTCAAACAGAAAGAGTAAATCAAATATTGGAAGACATGTTGAGAGCCTGTGCCTTGGCAAATAAAGCAAATTGGGATCAAAGTTTACCCTATGCAGAGTTTTCCTATAATAATAGTTACCAATCTAGCCTGCAAATGTCACCTTTTGAACTTTTGTATGGCGAAAGTCTGAAACACCATTGTATTGGAAAGAAACAGGAGAAGGACAAGTATTTGGACACGATGTGTTGAAGCAAGCGAGAAGAGCAAGTTAAATGCAGTTCGGGATAGACTAAAGACAGCACAAACAAGACAGAAAAGCTACGCAGATAATCATCGGAGAGCCTTAGAATTTATACCTGGAGATCATGTGTATCTGAAAGTCTCACCTCTCAAGGGATTGCGTCGTTTCAGTGTTACTGGGAAACTTGCTCCGAGATTTATTGGACCATTCCCTGTTCTAGCCAAAAGGGGAGAAGTTGCTTACCAGTTAAAGCTCCCACCTCAGTTATCGAATGTGCACGACGTCTTCCATGTGTCCCAGTTAAGAAAGTGTCTCAGAGTGCCAGAAGAACGAATGCCTTTAGAAGAAGTGACTTTGAAGGAGGACCTAACATATCCAGAGTATCCAGTCAAAATTTTGGATGAAGCAGAACGTCGAACCAGAAGTAAGAGCATCAAATTCTGTAAAGTACAATGGAGTAATCATTCTGAGTCTGAATCAACTTGGGAGCGTGAGGAAGATTTGAGATCAGAGTTTCCCGATCTTTTTCCCAGTCCATCCGAATCTCGGGGTCGAGATTCATCCTAAGGGGGGTAGGTTTGTAACATCCCAAAATTTGTGATTTTTGAAAATTTAAATTCAAATTAATTACTTTAAATAAATTGGATCTTATTTGAATTTTTCTGAGTTTTTCCAGATTTTAAAATTAATTTCTAGAATTAAAAAGAAATCTAAGTTTGAAAATATAATACCAAAATAACTTGGAAATATTTTTCTTAAGCTCAAAATACCCCCAAAAACTTATATGAATTTTTCTAGAATTTTTGAAGTTTATTTGGTATTTTTCTGAGCTATATTTAATTTTCTAGGCTTTTCTGTAAATCAAAAACTAAAATCGGAAAATACTTTTTCCTTTCTTTTCTCCGCCGCCACGTGGACGGCCGGGATCCGTCCACGTCGCCGCTCCATCCCGCCTACCTCCTTCCTCTGCCCGCCACGTGGACGGCCAGTTTTGCACCACGCCGCCACCCGGCCCGATCACCGCCGCCCTCCTCTCTCTCTCTCCCTCTCGCTGCGTCGCGGGTACCCACCTATCGGATCCTTCTTCCCAGCCGCCCGCAACCGCCCCGGTCTTCCGGCCTTCCCGCCCCACGCGCCCACTTCCTCCCTCTCCCTTTCCCTTCGTGCGCCTTGCACGCCTTCCCGCGCCCACTACCCTCTCCCTCTCCCACTTTCCCCAACCGCCCGCAACCGCCACCACCACCTCCCCACTCCGACGACAGTGCCGCGGTTCCCTCCCCTCGGCCCTATAAAACCCTCCCGAGCACCTCCGTCCTCCCTCCACCTTTTCCCCACTTCCCTCTCTTTCCGGCCACTCCACCGCCCCGCATCGTGTAACCTCCCTCGGGCGCCGCCGCCAACTCCGGCGAGCCATCGCCGCCAAGACGGGCCCCGCCCGCCTCGCCGTCCCGTCACCGTCTTCGCCCGCGCCCGTGCGCACCGGCCGCCCTCGGCTCGCCTCTCCGCCACCGGAGCCCCTCGCCGTCGTCGATCGAGCCGCACCACCGCCCTCCTCGTCGCCGACGCGCCTCCGGCGCGCTCCGGAAGCCCGAGCCACCTCAGGGTTCCCTCGGCCCCTCTTCCCATTTCCACACTCGCCGCCATCACCGCCGGAGCGCCGGTGAGCCCGGACCAGCGCCACCGGTCGTGGCGCCTCCCATGCCACGTGGCGGTGGTGTGGCGCCGCGTCGGCGCCACGTCGGCGCCGACCCACCAAGGCCGCCATGTCGGCGCTAGCCGCCACCGTGCCACCTCGGTAGTCCTTCCCTCCGTGGACCCGGTCCATGGACCAGGCCCTTGTCGGTAGGATCGTCCCTGTGGCGTCGTCACCGGCATAATAAATCCGATTTTCCGTAGAAAATAATTCGGCCGAAAAGAAATTCCCTGCTGACGTCATAATTCTGAATTTCCTTTAGAAAATAATTCCAAAATCCAGTTTATTCATTTTCTTTCATTTTAAACTTCCGTGGGTCGTATTTTTCATCCTAACTCGATTGAGTCCATTCAAATTTCTAAATTCATCAAAAATTCCAAACTATTCATTTCTGCCATCCTTTTAAATTTTTGAAATTTATTTAGTATTTTAAAATTCAAATTTCAAATTTCAAACACCAAGTTCACTTTCAAAATCTCAGTTTCATTTCAACTTTTCTATGCACTTCCAAAATTCAAATTCAAACTCAAACTTTGTAAAATCCTCAGAAAGTTTATTTTATTTTTCTGAACTCAAATATTTTATTTCCAGTAAACCCCTCTTTCAATTAATCTTTCAGATACCCTTTCTCCCTCGTTTGAACTCCGAATCCATTGAAACTTTCTCCTAAATTCTTATAAAATTATAAACTCCTTTCCAGTAGTTACATTATATTTTTGTAATGTTATTTGTATTTATTTGTTCGTTTATTTTATCGTTGTTGAAGAATTCGAAGACCTGCAGCAAGAAAGTCAAGATATCGCATACGAAGGCAAGTCTCCTTTGAACATTTTGCACCTATGTTTGTGAAATATTTTCAATTATTTTAAATTTATTGCATGTGCTATGTTACATAAAATGATAATTACTGTTGTAAGAGATAATAGTTAAACCAATTATTGTTATGCCCTCATTTGACATTGACAACCATGTATCCTTGACACCGCAGGATTTCCTTTGTCTCAATAATGAGATTATTATAAAACTTTGGTGAATGTTGTATCGGTAGTAAAATGCTTAGTCATGCTATATAACCTTTGGTAACCTTGGAATGAGAAATCATATTTTGTAGAACTAGACTTTGTTCAGAAATTAGTGGCGATTGGTGTTGCCACTGTACTTTAAAATAAAATAAAATGTGAGAGTTGGTTTAGACTTGGGCGGATGGTAAGATTGGTTTGGTGCGGTTAGCACGAGAATTTGTAATGTGTATGTTCCGCTTGAGTCAATTAAGGACCGACTCTTGTGATTGTCCAAACTGAGCACTACCGTACAACCACATGTCTATATGGGTGCGACCTAGCTAACTAAACACAATAGTTTAGTTTAGGTACCACCGATGGAAAGTGAGTGCCGGGGTGTCTTGGTTATTCACGATGAGGGACATGGTTACTGTACTCATATGGCGCAAGAGGGGCTTGGGTGGTTTAACCCTTCAGCGGTGAAACCTCGGTGGTGGTAACTAGCTAGACTAGAGTAAGGTAAAGGCTTTGTGATGAATTATCTGGGTCTCATGCCTAAGGAAGCATGTTGATATTAAGAAAGCTTGTCTCTTGTGAGTAAAATTGTACAACCTCTGCAGAGTATTAAAACTATTCGAATAGCCGTGCCCACGGTCAAGGGCGGGCAAGGAATGCATTCACATGGTAGAATTTTGGTTTTGATTTAAAGTAAAGTTTTGGGAATCCGAGAGTGGATAGAACTCTCGGGGTTGTTCAAGTAGTTGAAACTAGTGTGGGTGGTTGGAACCCGTAGATTTGTAATTTGGTGGTTGGAACCAGTTATCCAGTAATGGTGAATAGAACCTTCACTTTAAAATATTTAATAGTTTCAGTTAAGATAATTACTTTGTTAAAATATTGTCTTCAAATATGTTTAATGATATTGGAAATAAAAATATTGCTTTGTGCAAAAGAACCATATAATCTTCCTTGTTGAGCCTTGCATCTAATGCATTTTCCCAAGACTTGCGGAGTACTTTATGTACTTACATACTACACTTAAAAATTAAATCTCAGAGGAATACGAAGCTCAGGAAGGAGACTACGACTACTTTGCGTGTGGATTCGACGAAGGATTTCCGGAGTACTAGGTTGCGCTTCCCCAGTCAAGTTTATTTTGCTTCCGCTGTGTTTTGTTTATTTGCGAGGTCTTGAAACCTCAGTTGTAATGAAAAGACCTTTTGGTCGGTACTCTTTATTATTGTAATATTCGTTGTTGGCAATGTAATCATCACTGTTTAACTGTGTGCACTAGTTTTGATCTGGGACTAGTGCTGAAATACACAGAGAGTCCGGATTTGGAAATCCGGGTCCCGACAAAGACTAATTGTTTCATATGCATTTAATTGATATTTAAAATGATAGCATTTATATGCCAATTAAATCTGAAATTGAAGAGGTATGATCCATGGAAGATTCGTGGTGGTTTAATAATTATGGACATGAATTGTGGTTGTAGTTGTATGGAATTATAAAGGATGATGTATAATTGTTTGTAGTTTGAATAACTTGTTAAATTGTTTGCTTGCTGAGATTTTATCTCACCCTTATTTCCCCCTCCCTACAGGTGGACATTGAGCATGCATGGGAAGGGTAGAACGGCACCACATTGATGCACTTGGATCATAGTTTAATACTGTAATAAGTTGAAAGAATTCTAGACCTTTGCATAGCTAGGTACAGATGTAGTAAGGGCACTCTGGCTAGGATTTCTCATAGGCTTCCTTCACCAAGGTGTTGGAACCAAAGTTTGCTAATACAACGGTGAATGCCTCACCAAAGGGAGGTAATCCACTGAGGTGAGGGTCTATCATGTAGCTCACCTGGTGCGTCCAAGTGAGGGCTTATCCATTCATCGGGCTGGTGCAAGGTTAGGACTAGACGACCTAAAGGCTATATGATAATGTCTGATAGTGTATTTGATTATCGCAATGTTATATGTACTTAACCTTGCTTAAATTATTATTCAGAGATTGAAGATTACATGTCAGATGATGCGTATTTCGCCCCTAGCACCAGGGAACATGATTAGGGGTCTTTCTTGTGTTTGACTCCAGTTGGTTGCCATGATCGTGTTCTATCTATGAAACCCAACTATCATAGATGATTCGTATTAATAACTATCTGTGAACTACCACATACGATTCTAATTAAAAACCATCTGTGATGTCTGCAATTATCACATACGGCTCGTATTAAAAACCGTCTGCGAACTATCATAGACAGTTATTAACAAGAATCATCTGTGATAATTGGGTTTCACAAACCGTACACAGTCACGCTTGTAAAACTGTCTGTGATAATTACAGCATAGACGGTTCCCCATGAACCATCTATGATGAAGCGTCTAGTATAGCTTGTTTTGTAGTAGTGATTTTCTCCTCTTGAGCTTTTCTGATGCTAATGATGTATAAGAGATGGAGATATCTCCTAGAGCTAAGATTCCATCCATCTAGGCATGATTTAAAGAAAGTTCTTAAATTTGCTCGGTTTTTATCAAGAGACAGGTGATTTTTTGGTTTTGCTCTTATGGTTGATTTGGATCGAATTAATTATGTGATCTATCTTGTTATAACATGTAAGAACACATCTAAAGTCATCTAGATCATCTAGGACTCACGAGTAAGAGCAGATCAAGATTTCCTATTTTTGCCCAGTTTTAGTGCACCCTTCACTCAAATAGAACAAGGTCACAACTTTGGTAATGCTTCTCTTGATCATTGATTGCAATAAGTTCGTGACATCCTAGAGAAGGTGCATGCTAAGTGTAGGATCGAAAATGGCAACAGAGGGGGGGTAAATGGTGCCCTTATATATCGACCTCTATGATACCCACTTGAAACGGCAAGAAAATAGCAGAAAACGCTGTCACGGTAGAGAAACAACAGGAATTACTTCGTCCGAGTCGGAGTACAACTCGCTGTCGCTCAGTTCTCCCTCGAGGGCCATGAAGCACATGCCGGAGAAGTCGTCGTCGCCCTTGGGGTCTTGATCACCCGTCCCGTCATCGTCGCTCCATCCCTCCACCTCGGTGAGGTCGAGGTCGTCGAAGGCGGCGAGGACGCGGTGGAAAAGCTTCTTGGCCTTCCGAAAGTCGCGGAACTTCTTCTTGCCTTGCGTCTGAGCTGGAGGCTTCTTGTTGCGGTTCTTGTCGGTGTAGTCGTTCTTGCCCGAACCGCCGTAGTCGTTCTTGCCCTTCTCCAGCTTAGGGCAGTTTGCCCGAATGTGGTTGGGGCCACCACACTCGAAGCAAATCACAGGTCCTCCTCTCTTTCCATCCCTCCTTCTCTTGTAAGCATGAGAAAATTTGCGAGCAAGGAGAGCCAACTGATCATCCGTTATGTCACAGAGAGCAGCAAGGGAGAAACCGCCAATCGAATCAGAAGAGGGGCCCGAAGAAGAAACGGGATCGGTGACCAAGGCCATCGACTGTGACTTCGACCTACGAGAAACAACGTCAATCTCGTGAGTCTTGAGGCGCGAGTACAACACATCAACAGTCAGGGTCGAGAGGTCTGTCGTGTCTTTGATGGTGGTCACTTTCATCTCCTAAACACGCAGATCGAGTGCGGTGAGCATCGGCGGCGTTGTCCGAGTCGAGCACGTGAGACCGACCGCTCGGAGGTTGCTCAAGATCTTGTGAAAACGCGCAAAACACTCATCAAGGGACTCGCCAGCGAGCATTTCAAACTTGTTGTAATCTCGCTTGAACTAGTCCTGTCGCACGGTCTTTATTTGGGTGGTGCCCTCATGGTAAGCATTGAGGGTCGCCCAAATATCGAACGCGGATGGAAGATGAGATATGCGGTCAAACTCACTACGACTCGAGGCCACAGGTTATGATGTTCCTTGCCTTAGCGTTTGCCTCAACGTCGACCATGTTTCCGGCATTGGCGTCCTCATCGGCAGAACAAAGAAACCGAACCTTGACCTTTCGCCAGATGGCGTACCCTGAGCCTGGATGTAGGTCTCCATCCGACTCTTCCAGAAGGGATAGTCCATCCCATCGAAAATCGGGGGCTTGGTTGAGTACTTGTCCGTCGCCATGGCTCATAGACCGGTTAAGATCTATAGAAAAGAGCTAACCGGCTCTGATACCAATTGTAGGATCGAAAATGGCAACAGGGGGTTAATGGTGCCCTTATATATCGACCTCTATGATACCCACTTGAAACGGCAAGAAATAACGCTGTCACAGTAGAGAAACAACAGGAATTACTGCCATGGCAATGATATCAGCAAAAGTCGCTGCCATGGCAGAGAGAAACTGCTGCCGAGACAGTGCAGAAACTCCAGCTGGACATCAAACAAAAAACGTCTTGTTCTCCTCTGCTGTCTTTTAAACGGATGAAGAGGAGGAAACACAAATGAAGGCTAAAGGCTGTGAGCTTCTACTGGACTGAAAAAGAGAACAAAAAAGAAAAGCTAGCATGGCAAAGAGAAAGGAGAAATGCTGCCAACAAGTAGCACAAGAAAGAAGAGCCAAAAGGAGAATTTGCTGCCAACAACTAAAGGCAATTTGTGATATTTGACCCTGCTACGAAATACCAGAAAGATGCAGACAATAAAACTGAAAGCTGGCCGAAAGGAAAACTAGCCAAGAGGGAGAGTCTGGCTTGAGAACAAAATCAAATAGCTGCACCCTTTCTCAAGAAAAGATTAGTACTTTAATGCACATAACACAAAGTCTTTAGAAGAGAACTAGCAGAGACTGAATGCTATGAACTGAAACCTGAGATTTGCCGAAAGGGATGAACAGAGAAGACAAACCTCTATTTCTTGAGTTTCTCAAAACATGAATCTTTTGGTCATACCAAGAAACGGTCTTAGATCAAGAGAACACAAGACTCAGCCTACCCTTCATCACAGCATCAAGAAAACTAAAATACTAGTGCAGACACCAGACTCTCAAATAAGGTAGGAGAGGCACAGACACCAGACACAAAGAAATACAAGAAAGCAAAGAAGACTAGTGTGCAGAAAATAAATAACACAAGCAAGAAGGGACACGCTTGAATCCATAGCACCTCAAACAAGGGTTTTACAATACCAAGAGATGAAAGATAACTCAGGGTTTTTACAGAGAATACATCCCCATACGCATGGACATTAGAACAAGAAGAATGATTACTAGACTCTCAATCCATCCTCTCCCTCTCAATCCTCAAGAACACCAAGAGCCTCACAAGCTTCTTGGGAGGAACACAACACACACAAAGATATGAATAAGCTCTCAAGTGTCTAAGGGGTATGCAGCCCCTCACCTCTATTTATAGCCCTTTGGCTAACGGGTCTCCAACCCGTTACGCCGGCTAAACCCTAACGGAGCCGTCTCCCGCTTGTGCAGCCTTGCGAAATTCCCGTTTCGCCCCTCCTGCACCTTCCGGGAAACTTCCGCGCTCCTCGCCTCGCAACCACCTCGAGTCCACATCGTCTTCGACACATCCGACCGTTCTGACCTCAGCGCCACCTGCGCCTGGTCCGGTCCACCGTGTCTCGCCACGACTCGCCTCGGCGTCCTGGGCAACTGAGACAAGAAACACGTCAAATAGCACCGCTCGATACATGTAAGCATAATTAAATCCAAACCTGTCACATTAACAGAATATTCATCCTAAACATGTTGACCAGATTTGACCAAGTCCGACCGAGCCCGTTACACCTCGCAACGTCAGGGTCCGAACCAACCAACTCAAACTCGACTTAACTAAACCGATGTCAATTACTCATCATATACAACGGGATGACCTCCACATGGTCTCTCAATCTCCCCCTTGATGAGTATATTGACAAACCCAGAAAAAGTATGAAGTTGAGTTTGAAGAGTCCAACATGGTCCAAAGAAAGAATTGAAACTCATGACCATGTCGACAGAAAGAATCATTAGAGCAACTCAAGAAAGAGTAAATTGTTCTCCAAGCTCTAGATTCCCAAAAGACTTTTTCTCCAATCTATTCTCCCCCTTTTGGCAATAAACACATCAAGAATGCAAAAGAGAGAATAAGTCATGATGATGGATGAAATGGCTGAAGTTTGTTTATTCTAAGCATTTAGAGCCATGAGAATTATCCAAAATGACCCTAATATATTACACCAAGCCATAACTTAATGAAAGGCTATCAAGATCATGCCAAAATATATATAAGCCAGCTAGAAGCTACTAGATGACAATATAAATTTTAGTGCATTTTATGAACATGTCAAGTCATCAATAAGCAAAGTCTAGCTAGAGATATCCAAGGATGATGCAAGCCATGTCAATCAAGCTAAGCGGAACCAAGAATCTAATATTGAGTCTAAAATAGAGTGATATATGCTCAAGAGTGAAACATTGGTTCAAGTACTTGATTCTTTTAATAGCTTAGGCAAATTGAGCACAAATGACATTTTTCTTTTGAAATTCATGGTCGTTTTCAACCCATATTTTTATCATGTGCTAGATCTCAAGCTTTATGCGATCATTCCAAGCGAGAAGCTTAAGGAAATGATCTTGGTCATCCAAAACTCCCCCTGAGTTCATGCCTAGTGCAATGGCAAGCCATCTCATGAGAAAGAATTGGTGAGATCAGTTTTTTCGCACAAAAGAGATCTTTTTGCTTTTGAAATGATTGTACTAACATATGCATCATCAAGAAGCTAGAACAGCTCAATCTAAGGCTCAAAATAGAGATTCAACGCTCAACCTAGCCTATTTGACATGGCATGAATCATAAAAGGATAGCTCAAGAGAGACTAATCTCAAATGCTAATATGACAAGTTTTAGTTTAAATTGAGCAAATTTAATTAACTTATCATGGCAAAAGCTAGTCTACACATATGAAGTCATGATGAATCTAGCAAATGAGCATAAATCATGGCAAGATGTAAAGCATTTTAAGCATGTCATAACAGGATAATAATCAAGGCTCCATGTAACTATATTACAATGCAGAAAGACATGCATAAAAATCCAGCTCCCCCTCAACATGTGATGCAACTTTTAGTTCAAGTTGAGTTATGTCAATATTAAGCTCCAGAAGCTCCCAACTGAACTCCCCCTGAACCAAAGTACTAAAAACGAGAAGCTGGCAAAGAAAGATAAACAGGCAGTCCTTAAAGCATAGATAAGATAGAGAATACTAATGACTCAGACTAACTCTTATCTACCCCATATGACTCGGGACAACGGTGTCGAGAAAACACACACTAGAGAGCAAACACGCACTGCCTCTGCAGAGTGGCCCAACCCTCGTTAGAACCTAAAAGAAGTGAGTGAGCTCAACCTAGTGAGATAAGAAACAGCTATCCTGAAAGCATAAGATAAGAGCAAGAAGTCTAAGCAACTCAGCAAGAGATACACTCTAACCTATGCTAGAAGGACTAAAACCCAATGCACCCGCAGATGCGATGCAATAGTAAGGAAACAGAAGCATAATAAATATGATAAAGCAATAAAACCCAAAGCTCCCCCTCACAACAGTTCATAAGGACAAACCACCCCAAGCTCTCCCCGCAGAGCTGAAAACCTCGAGCTGTCCAGAGGCTTGGTGAAGATATCAGCCACCTGGTGGTCACTCTCTACGAATTGAAGCACAATGTCACCCTTCTCTACATGGTCTCGAAGGAAGTGATATCGAATATCAATGTGCTTGGTCCGAGAATGCTGCACTGGGTTCTTAGCAATGCTAATCGCAGACGTGTTATCGCAAAAGAGCGGAACACGATCGATAGCTAACCCAAAGTCCCTCAAAGTTGAGATCATCCAAAGTACTTGGCTACGACAAGAATCGGTGCGACAGAACGCACTCGACCTCGGCGGTGGGATCGTGCAACACCGGATCGCTTCCTCGAAGACCAAGAAACAAGAGAAGTGCCAATGAACTGGCAGGTGCCCGAAGTGCTCTTCCTGTCTATCCTACAGCCAGCAAAGTCTGCATCCGAGTAGGCTCTCAGGGAAAGACAGGATGAGGAAGAGTACCAGATACCATAGTCAATGGTAGCTCGAAGGTACCGAAGGATGCGCTTCACCGCCTGGCGGTGAGATACGCGAGGTGAAGCCTGAAACCGAGCACAAAGACACACGGAGAAGTGTATGTCCGGTCTCGAGGCAGTGAGGTACAAGAGGGAGCCGATCATGCTGATACTCCTCCGATCGGTGGCTCACCGTCTTCATGCGGGTCGAGTGGAATTGATGTAGCCATAGGGTGGACACCGCTTCCCATCACTCATATCAAAGCGCTTCAGGAGGTCTCGAGTGTTCTTACCCTGATGCAAGAAGGTACCCTCCCGAGTCTGCTTAATTTGGAAGCCAAGGAAGAAACTCAACTCGCCCATCATGCTCATCTCAAATTCCGAGCTCATGACATCGGGCGGGAAGCGAGAGCATGCGAGGAGCCGCCAAAGATGATGTCATCCACATAAATCTGGACGAGCAGAAAGTCAGCGCCAAGCCGGCGGATGAACAAGATCTTGTCGACTTTACCCATTTCGAAACCATGACTCAATAGATAGGACTTAAGCCTCTCATACCCGGCCCTGGGGGCCTGCTTAAGTCCATACAAAGCTTTGGAAAGCCTGTAGGCATGGTTTGGGTATTTGGGGTTTCGAAACCGGAGGTCGTCTCACATAGACTTCTTCCTCAATAAGGCCATTGAGGAAGGCACTCTTGACGTCTATCTGGTAAAGCTTGAAACCCTTAGAAGCTGTAAAGGCAAGCAGGATTCTAATGGCCTCAAGTCTAGCTACAGGGGCAAAGGTCTCCTCGAAATCTAGACCCTCAACCTGAGAGTACCCCTAAGCTACCAGTCTAGCCTTGTTTCGAATGACTACCCCATCCTCGCTCTGCTTGTTCTTGAACACCCATTTGGTCCCAATGATATTGTGACCTCGAGGGGGCTCAACAAGCATCCAGACCTTGTTTCTTTTGAAACTCTCGAGCTCCTCATGCATGGCATTGACCCAAGACTCGTCAGATAAAGCATGACAAACGTCTTTGGGTTCAAAGGAAGTTACGAAGGCAGAGTGGAGACAGAAAAGTGACACGCCAGACTTGGAGCGTGTGACTCGTTCAAAGAGGTCTCCAATCATCTGCTCTGAAGGATGAGATTTTTGGATATGTCTTGGAGGTCCAGGATGAGATAAAGAAGTGGCCTCTACCTCGTGACCTGACGGGGTAGGAACAGAGCCACTAGCTCCAGAGGAAGTCTGAGGCATGGTCGATCACCTTGAGGTGCGGAGAAGAAGGCACCTCAAGGGGTGGATGAGGGCTGGATCGGTAGACAACCCTCGTCTCCATCATCCTCATCATCCACAAAGATGGTCTCGGACTGCTCTAGAGAACCTGAGATATCGGGCCTAGTCCCCGGACTGGCCTCATCGAAAGTCACCTCATAGGTTTCTACTATTTTGCTAGACTCGCAGTTCTAGACCCTATAGGCCCGCGAAGAAGTCGAGTAGCCTAGAAAGATCCCATCACAAGAGCGTGACTCGAACTTATCTAGGTTTTCGGACTTCAAAATAAAGCACTTGCAACCAAACACACGAAATGAGAAACACTGGGTTTACGCTCATATCTCAACTCATAAGAAGTGCGGTGCAAGTGTGCCCTAAGAAAAACTCTGTTCGAAACATGGCACGCGGTGGCTATAGCCTCGACCCAAAACTTCCGCGGTGTAGAGTATTCATCGAGCATCGCCCGCCATCTCGACCAAGGTACGGTTCTTCCTCTCCACGACGCCATTCTGTTGTGGGACGTGCGGAGAAGAGAACGGTGCTCTACACCTGTCTCATCACGAAACTCTCAAGTAGGAATTCTTGAACTCCGTCGTTGTCACCGGATCGCTCGTAAGGCACCGGAAGCTCAACAGAAAGCCTCTTGAAAAGACCTCGGAAATGTGTAAACGTCTCATCCTTGAGGCCAAGAAAACACCCAAGAATACCTCGAGAAGTCATCGACCACGACAAGAACATATCACTTCCTCCTGCCGATCAAGACTCATTTGGTCCAACCGTATCCATATGGAGCAATGTCCGGTGCATCGGTCATAGTAACTATGATGGGAGGATGAGAAGCGGCAACCATCTTGCCGTGTCGGCATGGAGTGCAAACAAGATCTTTGACCATCTTGAGTTTGGCGGACCACGAATGAGATCGTGGCGCTAACTCGGGTCAAATGGTCAAATCAATATGACCAAGTCTCCTATGCCGAGAAGAGAGGTCGCGGGACTCGAAGCAAGCAAACAACGGAGAGGATCGCGGAAGACTCGGAAAAATCAGCACGAAGATCCTCCCAAAGCGAGAAATCCATAAACTAGACTTCCAGAAGAATCAAGAATTTTGCAGTTTTTTTCTTAAAGCTCACCTCGAAATCGTCATCGATAAGCTGAGAGACTGAAAGCAAATTGTACTGCAGCTTACTCACCAAGGCAACATCTTTTAAAATAAATGAATCATTAATGCGCACAGTACCTTTGGCGATGACGCGCCCAGATGAAGCATCTCCGAAGGTGATCATCTCATCACCTGGAGCACGGGCAAGGGAAGAAAACCAACGGGAATCTCCGGTCATGTGTCGTGAACACCCGGAGTCTACAAGCCAAACCTTTCCTTCCCCCCCGCGAACCCGAGTCAAGCAGAGTAAAGTCTCGACGGGGTAAATCAAGAGTGATTTTGGCACCCAATCTTGAGTAACACGTCGAGCAGATGAAGTAGTCAAGCACGACTGACCTCTATCTACCCTACACTCTCTGTCAACCAAAGAAGTAGAAGGTCTATGTGGGACACAGAAGGCATTGGTTGGGTCCAAGCCACTGTAAGAGCGAGTCGAGCACCGGCGGATGTCGATCACGCCGTGGGTAGGCATCTCGACGGGGAAAGCGAGATCTACCCTTAGAACGACGGAAGTCATGACCAGAGGGAGCATGAGGACGAAAAACAGAAAACTCGGAAGAACCAAGTCCTCGATGCTGCCCAAAGCTACCAACAGTAGCAAGCCTAGACCTCGTGTTGGTCTTCGGTGCACTCAAGGTCTGGGGCTAACCCTGAATACGCCTAAGAGACTCAACACGGTCTCTTCGCGCGATCTTGGCGCGCTTGAAGCAATGGTCAATCAAATGTCCATCCTTTTGACAGAAGGTGCAATGATACTTCGCCTTCTGAGAGGCTGAAGTAGCATGAGATGGCTTCGCCTTCTGAGAGGCCGAAGCTGCAGGTGAAATCACCTTGCTGTCAGAAATCCTTTGGACAAAGCCCGCTGATTTAAATTGAACATTCTTGTTCATGGGCGTGACCTCAATCACACCTGCGGCTATGAGTTTGAGCACGACAGGTGGATGCTTCCTCACATCCTCACGGAAATCATATCCTAGACCCTGATTGAACTTGCAAATCTTTGATTGGTCTAAAATAAGATTAAGCTTTTCTTGCCTCCTACAAATTTCTCGAGAGTGTTCATAAGATCGACACTCCCGAAAAGAGAGGTGCAAGAAGAGCAAGGAGAAGAAGAAGAGACAGAAGGAGGAGAGGAAGGAGAAGAACCAATAGCAGAAGAGCGAACAGCACGTGCATATTTCTCCTTATGCACGGCCACCTCAACCTTGAGGGCTTCGCAGGACACACAGGGGGCAGCCCTAATCCTAGCCATTTGGTTCTCGTAACTCTTCCTAAACGTCTCTACCATGTCCTTATCCTTTTCCAACACTTGACTGACGAAAGCACAAGAAGGATGTGATTTTCTAAAGGTCCTTAGTTAGCTTCTCACATTTTTCATCCAATGCAATCAATCAGATTTTAGTTTATTACAACTATTGCATGGTGAGCTAACAGGATCCTTAGTAGCAAATTGAGCCATTTTCTTGTTATGATCAACCATCTCTTGAAATTGCTTAGAAACCGATTCAAGCTCAAAGGTTAATTTAGGACAGTTGGTACAAGAAACAATAGGCTCTAACAGGGAAGCACGCAATTCAGCAATTTTGTGATATGCCTTTTTTAAGTTCATCTTTAAATTATTGCAACTTTCACAAGATTCAGGCAGATCAAGGAGCATAGTGTAAAGACCTCTAAAAGCATTGTCCTTATCCTCACATGAGGTGCAAGCAATAGTCTCAACAGTAGTAGATAAAACAGGAACTACCCTACTCATCTCAAGCTCAGCAAGAAGACTAATGTTCTCCACCTTAACTATGTCAAGTTCCAAGGACAGACTATCATGCGAGGTCCTTAGTTTCTCCATATCTCCTAACAAGGCACAGCATGTATCACATTCGTCACGGGAGGGAGCAGATATAAGTGAAGTAAGCTCCCGTGACAATCTAGCTACTTCCTTCTCTAACTCAGTACACCTAGCCTTAGCTCTAGCATGAAATCCACCTAGCTTAAGAAAAGCATGATTGAGCTGGTCATAGGTGGGGCATACCTCGTCCGAGTCGGAGTACAACTCGCTGTCGCTCAGTTTGCCCTCGAGGGCCATGAAGCACATGCCGGAGAAGTCGTCGTCGCCCTTGGGGTCTTGATCACCCGTCCCGTCATCGTCGCTCCATCCCTCCACCTCGGTGAGGTCGAGGTCGTCGAAGGCGGCGAGGACGCGGTGGAAAAGCTTCTTGGCCTTCCCAAAGTCGCGGAACTTCTTCTTGCCTTGCGTCTGAGCCGGAGGCTTCTTGTTGCGGTTCTTGTCGGTATAGTCGTTCTTGCCCGAACCGCCGTAGTCGTTCTTGCCCTTCTCCAGCTTAGGGCAGTTTGCCCGAATGTGGTTGGGGCCACCACACTCGAAGCAAATCACAGGTCCTCCTCTCTTTCCGTCCCTCCTTCTCTTGTAAGCATGAGAAAATTTGCGAGCAAGGAGAGCCAACTGATCATCCGTTATGTCACAGAGAGCAGCAAGGGAGAAACCGCCAATCGAATCGGAAGAGGGGCCGAAGAAGAAACGGATCGGTGACCAAGGCCATCGATCGTGACTTGACCTCGAGAAACAACGTCAATCTCGTGAGTCTTGAGGCGCAGTACAACACGTCAACGATCGGTCGAGAGGTGCATCGTGTCTTTGATGGTGGTCACTTTCATCTCCTAAACACGCAGATCGAGTGCGGTGAGCATCGGCGGCGTTGTCCGAGTCGAGTGCGTGAGACCGACCGCTCGGAGGTTGCTCAAGATCTTGTGAAAACGCAAAACACTCATCAAGGGACTCGCCGGTGAGCATTTCAAACTTGTTGTAATCTCGCTTGAACTAGTCTGTCATACGGTCTTTATTTGGGTGGTGCCCTCATGGTAAGCATTGAGGTCGCCCAAATATCGAACGCGGATGGAAGATGAGATATGCGGTCAAACTCACTACGACTCAGGCCCTGGGTTATGATGTTCCTTGCCTTAGCGTTTGCCTCAACGTCGACCATGTTTAGGCATTGGCGTCCTCATCGGCGAGAACAAAAACCGAACCTTGACCTTCGCGGATGGCGTACCACGAGCACGGATGTAGGTCTCCATCCGACTCTTCCAGAAGGGATAGTCCATCCCATCGAAAATCGGGGGCTTGGTCGAGTACTTGTCCGTCGCCATGGCTCATAGACCGGTTAAGATCTATAGAAAAGAGCTAACTGGCTCTGATACCAATTGTAGGATCGAAAATGGCAACAGGGGGTTAATGGTGCCCTTATATATCGACCTCTATGATACCCACTTGAAGCGGCAAGAAATAACGTCACAAGAGAGAAACAACAGAATTATCGCCATGGCAATGATATCGACAAAAGTCGCTGCCATGGCGAGAGAGAAACTTGCCGCCGAGCAGGCGAAACTCCGGTGGACATCAAACAAAAACGTCTTGTTCTCCTCTCTTGTCTTTTAAGCGGATGAAGAGGAGGTAACACAAATGAAGGCTAAAGGTGTGAGCTTCTCTTGGATGAAAAGAGAACAAAAAAGAAAAGCTAGCATGGCAAAGAGAAAGGAGAAATGCTGCCAACAAGTAGCACAAGAAAGAAGAGCCAAAGGAGAATTTTCGCCAACAACTAAAGGCAATTTGTGATATTTGACCACCTACGAAATACCGTAAAGATGCGACAATAAAGCGAAAGGCGGCGAAAGGAAAACTAGCCAAGAGGGAGAGTCTGGCTTGAGAACAAAATCAAATAGCTGCACCCTTTCTCAAGAAAAGATTAGTACTTTAATGCACATAACACAAAGTCTTTAGAAGAGAACTAGCGAGATGAATGCTATGAACTGAAACACGAGATTTGCCGAAAGGGATGAGCAGAGAAGACAAACCTCTATTTCTTGAGTTTCTCAAAACATGAATCTTTTGGTCATACCAAGAAGCGGTCTTAGATCAAGAGAACACAAGACTCACCTACCCTTCATCACAAACATCAAGAAAACTAAAATACTAGTGCGGACACGGACTCTCAAATAAGGTAGGAGAGGCACAGACACCAGACACAAAGAAATACAAGAAAGCAAAGAAGACTAGTGTGCAGAAAATAAATAACACAAGCAAGAAGGGACACGCTTGAATCCATAGCACCTCAAACAAGGGTTTTACAATACCAAGAGATGAAAGATAACTCGGGGTTTTTACAGAGAATACATCCCCATACGCATGGACATTAGAACAAGAAGAATGATTACTAGACTCTCAATCCATCCTCTCCCTCTCAATCCTCAAGAACACCAAGAGCCTCACAAGCTTCTTGGGAGGAACACAACACACACAAAGATATGAATAAGCTCTCAAGTGTCCTAAGGGGTATGCAGCCCCTCACCTCTATTTATAGCCCTTTGGCTAACGGGTCTCCAACCCGTTACGCCGGCTAAACCCTAACGGAGCCGTCTCCGCTTGTGCAGCCTTGCGAAATTCCCTTTTCGCCCTCCCGCACCTTCAGGAAACTTCCGCGCTCCTTGCCTCGCACGCCTCGCAACCACCTCGAGTCCACGTCGTCTTCGACACATCCGACCGTTCTGACCTCAGCGCCACCTGCGCCTGGTCCGGTCCACCGTATCTCGCCACGACTCCGCCTCGACGTCCTGCAGTCACACAGACAAGAAACACGTCAAATAGCACCGCTCGATACATGTAAGCATAATTAAATCTAAACCTGTCACATTAACAGAATATTCATCCTAAACATGTTGACCAGATTTGACCAAGTCCGACCGAGCCCGTTACACCTCGCAACGTCAGGGTCCGAACCAACCAACTCAAACTTGACTTAACTAAATCGATGTCAATTACTCATCATATACAACGGGATGACCTCCACATGGTCTCTCACTAAGTTCCAAATCATTTGGATCATCTAATCAAAAGTTACATGAATTATTGGATTTGAAATAGTTCTGAATTTGCTATTCATTCACCTGGTTTTACTGTTGATTCTGGTCTGAATATCATTAAGCTAGAGGTCTAACAACCCCTTACCAGAGGTCTGATCACCAGCAATTTCCAGTCTAACCGCTCCTAGCTAAAGGTCTGACTAGTATGACTTTAAATTTTTGGGATTTTGCATTCCTTGGCTCAGGGCTTTGATGAAGTTGTGAGTTCGTGTTTTCGCTGCACGTTGATGTTGATATTTAGGGAAGAGTTTTGAAGAGTCATCACCCCACCCCCTCTAACTATTCATACTCATCCACTAGTACAAAAAGGGTCATCACAGACGGTTCGGAACTATCATCATAGAATGTTTTTTGAACCGTCTATATTTATGTGTCAGTGATAATCGGAGGTTACCATAGATAGTTTGTGAGCCGTCTGTGATAAAGACAACACAGACGGCTTGTAACTAGAACTGTCTGTGAAGAACACTATCACAGACAGCTTAGACTAAAAACCGTCTGTGATACTCACACATCACAGACGGTTGTAGTTACCAACCATCTGTGATTAGCGAATATCACAGATGGTTGGTATGTAGAACCGTCTGTGATAGTCCTCCATAAACGGTTTATAGCACAAACTGTCTGTGATAGTTTATTCTATACCTAAATTTTTTTCTGTTTTTTGGCGAGCCTCAAGAAATAATGTTACCAATGCCCTTTGAAAACAAGCAAATACAGTGGCAAACACAACAGCACATTCCATTTCCATTAAGATTAGAATCCACCATTATAGCATAAGAAGATAACGAACCCAACTCTTTAACACGACAAGAATATATAAGAAGCAGATATCCTAGTAGACATTAGAAGCTGGATGCATCGGATAGCGGCCGGATATCACTGGTAGTGGAGAGGTAGCGGTAGCGCCACCCTTGTGGCATGACGGTGAGACTACACAAGACACTCTTACGACACTTACGACAAGAGTGTGTTGTGTAGTCGACCGTGGTGTCACAACGGAGGCGCTAGCTCACGGCGATAGTCGGCATCGTCGAGGAACAAGCTAGATGCATAAGACACTCTTACGACACTTATGACAAGAGTGTGTTATGTAGTCGACCATGGTGTCACAATAGAGGCGCTAGCTCATGGTGGTAGTCGACGTCGTCGAGGGGAGGATGCAGGAAGCTAGCTAGTGGATGAACTCACACGTGACTACCGGTGGAAAGGTGGATGGAGAGTAATTAATAAGGGCCGAGCGATGGGAGGAACTGGTAAGATTGAAATCCTACGGGATACGCCATAGATCGATGATGTGTCATTATTAGAGACGGTTAATTATACGAACCGTTTGTGATAATGCACATATCAGTGACGATTCAAATAACAAACCATCTCTGATAAGTCAAATATCATAGACGGTTTGTTATATGAACCATCTATGATATTAATAGATCTGTGTCAAGACCACGTTCGCCCGGTATTTAATGGCATAGATTATCCCAGACGGTTCCAACCACAAACGGTCTGTGATACGAACATTATCACAGACCGTTCGTATTAATAACCATCTGTGATAATTCATAGACGGTTATTCATATAAATCGTCTGTGATGTATGCAATATCACAGACGGTTTGTTATAAGAACCGTCTGTGATATCCACAATACCAAAGACTGTTTTTTACATGAACCGTCTGTGATGTCCACAACTTTCACAGATGGTTATTAACACGAACCGTCCGTGATGTGTAATACCCTGAACGTCGTTACGGCGTAAGTTTTAAAACAATCGCGGAATCGCCGGTTTTTCGGTAAATCGCGGGATGAAAAAATATAAATTGTAGAACATTAGAAACGGAATAAAATATATTAAAAATTATTTTAAAATTCAGTGTTGGGCTGCCTAGGAGGTGGGCCAACCACCCTTGGGCCAAGGGCCCAAGGGGGTGCGCCACCCCCTCCTCCCATGGCCGCACCCCACCACCCCCTCCCCCTTTTCTTATTAGCTCTAGGGTTCCCCCTCTCGTCCCAAACACCGCCGCCACCCCCCTACTCTTTTTCCCCTGGTGGCCGCGCCCCCTCCCCAAGGTGGTTCCCCCCATTGCTGCCCTTGGAGAAGGAGAAGGAGAAGAAAGAAGAAGTAGAAGAGGAGGAAAAAAGTGGGGAAAATCTTCATCTTGGTAATTTTCACCCATCCCAAACCCTCTGTTTTTATGAATAATTAGGGTTCTTGGCACGGATTTTGATGGTAGTTAATAGATTAATTGCCCGATTAGAGATTAGCTGATGTCTGACTGTAGATTGATTCGCGCAGCGCGTCTGTCCTCACGGATTTGACCTAATAACGAATTTTCCTGCAGACTCTCCCAACCGGAAAGTTGTAGAGGACTTCCAGATGCGTCTCCTGTAATTTTTTCGTAATTTTTGGCCGTGGTATCTGGGAGTAAGGGGTCGGGAATACAGCTGTTCGCCAGGCAAGCAGATTGGTACAGACCGACGGGTAATTCGGGGATTTGAGTTAGTAAATGATTTTATTGCTCATGGCCTTAATTGAGAAAATTGTAGATAATCTGGAAATCTGGCTGCTGTAGAACTTTCATAATTTTTGGACCCCTGTAGTGTTGCTGGGACGCGATTGAACATTGCTGTCTAATCTGCCAGAACAGAGTTCTTCCTCTATTTTGGGCATTAAATTACCCCTAGCTGTGATCAAAATAAAAATATATGTTCTGCATGAAAATTATAGGTTTTTAAGTCATGAATCCAGAGAGGTATCATTTTAAAGATACGAAATTGTGAAGCAGCGCTGCTGCAGAGGGTAATTTACTGAATTGTTGAGCGGAGAAGAGTTTGTGCGGGTTCAGGGTTCTAGCGACGTCTTAATTATTTTAGTCATGTTTGTATGTTGTGGTTGTGTGCTGAGAGTTGTCTTTTGGATAGGTGGTCTTGTCCCTGAGCGCTCTTGATTTTTACTTCGCTTCATCGGATTGAGGCAAGTGAACGTAGCGGTGGTTGCTACCGTTTAACTTGTTATTCCTTCTACTTGCAATTTACATTGTTATCTTAATTTGATACATGATGTCATGATTGCATGATATTTTAATTGTGGAGATGATAGCAAATATTTATCCATTGATATGTTGATATTATGCTAGTAGACATGTGGAATTCTTGCTTAATGTTATAATGTGGAACATGAAAATAACATGTGGTGGATGTGGATATGTTGAGAGCATGATAATGCTCCTTGTGGATGAATTAATGAGATTTGTGAGTTATAATATCATTCATGTCATATCATGCCATTTGCATATGTGGATGTCGCCGACTTAGCGCGATCAGTCTGACATCGTATATTTTTGTGTCTGATGCACCTCTTCGCCCTGAAGCATGTATATTGTCGTAATACGATGAACTACAATTCCTGCCCTGGCAAGAGTGATGTGGAGCATAGCATGAAGCATTCATATGCATTGCATTGGGGAAAGATTCATTTGCTTACATATGCAATATATTGTGGTGATGTTATTTTGTGGAATATACAACTTTTTAGTTGTAATGTGGAATTGGCTCGTGTGAGCTATTTGTGGTATGAAGATTCTGGATGTGGTCGTGGAATAGGATTCGTCCCTTGTGTATGGTAAGGGTGTGATTGTGGCATGAGATTTTTTCCTCATGTAGTAATTGTTGATAGCAATTGTGGACGTGAGAATTATTAAAGTAGTGAGATGATCATTACATATATTTTGTTGTCTTTGATGGTGATTTGAAGTTGAGGATATAACATTGTTATTTGTTGAAGATTAAATGTTGATGATTAATCTATTGTAGTTGTGGAAGGCTAAATGTTTCACATGCATTTAATTGATATTTAAAATGATAGCATGTATATACCAATTAAATCTGAAATTGAAGAGGTATGATCCATGGAAGATTCGTGGTGGTTTAATAATTGTGGACATGAATTGTGGTTGTAGTTGTATAGAATTATAAATGATGATGTATAATTATTTGTAGTTTGAATGGCTTGTTAAACAGTTTGCTTGCTGAGATTTTATCTCACCCTTATTTCCCCCTCCCTACAGGTGGACATTGAGCATGCATGGGAAGGATAGAACGGCACCACACTGATGCACTTGGATCATAGTTTAATGCTGTAATAAGTTAAAAGAATTCTAGACCTTTGCATAGCTTTGTTTACATTATCTTAATAGTGTTAGATTTGTGAACTATGTTTTAGATTAAAATATTGGAGGATGTTTTAAATAGTAAATTAATATCACTATCCTGTTATTCCTTAGTTGTTTATGCTTCCGCTTATACTATCTTGTTTAGTAAATGTTGCCAGTTTAATTTATTTTGTAAATTGGCTAGTTGTGGAGTAGTTTTAGTAGCATCCCAGGGTATTGTGGATCCTGGGGTGTTACATGATGTCTCAATTATCACAGACAATTCGTGTTAATAACTGTCTGTGAAAATATCACAGATGATTGCTAGTATAAATCGTCTATGATAGTTTAAACATCGACGGTTCCGTATGAACCGTCTGTATTGTAGCCATCCAATATATCCTCTTTTGTAGTAGTGGTTGATCCTACATGAATTGATATTCTGCATGAGAATCAATAAAACCTGAGTGGCCAATATCACAGCAGGCTATTAAGTTTGATCTATGGCGTCTCAATGCTAGGATGTGTACTAGAGGTCTGATCACCAGTAATTTTCGGTCTGACCGCTCCTATCTAAAGGTCTGACTGGTATGACTTTAAATTTCCGGGATTTTGCATTCCTTGGCTTAGGGCTTTGATGAAGTTATGAGTTCATGTTTTCGCTGCACGCTGATGTTGATATTTGGGGAAGATTTTTGAAGAGTCATTCCCCCTCCCCCTCTAACTAGCAATACTCATCGATCCTACATGAATTGATGTTCTGCATGAGAATCAATAAAATCTGAGTGGCCAATATCACAGTACACGACTACAGAAAACCGTATTACAAATGGTTCAGAAATATCATCACAGACGGTTTTGTGAGCCGTCTGAATTTATGGGTCAGTAATGATACGAGGTCATCACAGACAGTTTTTGAGCCGTCTGTGGTGCAAATATCACAGACGGTTTTTAACTAAAAACCATCTGTGATTATCAACTATCACAGACGGTTATTAGGTAAAAATCGTCTGTGCTATTCTCTTCTACCCCTAAATCTATTTCTGTTTATTGGCTAGCGTCAGGAAATGCTAGCCATGCCCTTCGAAACAAGCTAGCAGATCGACTCAGTATAATACATCCAATTCACATTCATTCATTTTAGAAACAAAATATCCATTCCACAAATCAATTAATAGAAATAAAATAAATTATCCATTCATGAACAAATATACACATGAACAATTAAGCTCAATCACCTAGTGAAATTTGTTATACATTGTGGAATTCCCCCATCTTCTTTTATGACTTTAGACCACAAGAAATATTTATACTGAAACAAGCAGATCAAAATGACATGAAAGTACATATATTCATAAGTATATGTATTCATAAAACAACTATATATTCATAACATTACCGATAGGTACATTCATGAAACTCGGGGATGGCGTCGGAGACAGGCTCGGGGAAGACGGCGGCTACGGGCTCGGGGAAGGCGGTGGCGACGGGCTCAGGGACGGCGTCGGCGGCGGGCTCGAGGATAGCGGCGCGGCGGCGGCAGGCTCGGGGATGGCAGCGGCGGCGGCGGCGAGCTCGGGAAGGCGGTGGCTATGGGCTTGGGGAAGGCGGTGGCGGCAGGCTCGGGGATGGCGATGGCGATGGGCTCGGGGCGGCGGTGGCGGCGGCTCGGGAAGGCATCGGCGACGGCTCGGGAAGGCGGCGGCGGGCTCGTGGAGGCGGCGGTGACTGGCTCAGGGAAGGCGGCGGCGACGGGCTCGGGGACGGCGTCGGCGACGGGCTCGGGGATAGTTATAACTATAGTGTACGCGCAAAACCCTACCTTGAGGGTATATATTGAAATGCAATATCACAGACGGTTTGGATTGCAAACCGTCTGTGATAAGTCACATATCAGAAACGATTTGGAATACGAATCGTCTGTGATATTAATAGCAGAGACGGTTTGGAATACGAACCGTCTGTGACTCTCATCTCAGTATAGCAAAGACAAGTATAAGAACGTCGAAAACGGACACCGTATGCAAAAGTTATGTTCGTTTTATTGAAAGTGTCTCAAAATTGACTCAGGTGGAAATTATTAAATTTTGGGGGATTGCATGGCGGGAAACATATCACAGACGATTTGATATACGAACCGTCTGTGGAAACTTCATTATCATAGACGGTTCTTATCTGAACCGTCTGTGATACTTCACAGATGGTTCTATATAAAAATCGTCTGTGATAATGGCCGACATCACAGACGGTTCTTATCTAAAACCGTCTGTGAAGTATCACAGACGGTTCTAGATAAGAATTGTCTGTGGTAATGAAGTTTCCACAGACGGTTCGTATATCAAACCGTCTGTGAAAAGATCCTGACGATTATTCTAGGGCATGCGTGATGTCGGCGTCGATTTAGGCTCTTTTGTAGTAGTGGCAGGCTATTGAGTTTGAACTATGGCGTCTCACTGCTAGGATGTGTATGTTTCATGACGGCCAAAAACCGTCAGAAAAAGAGGAAAACTGTGAGGTAATATTAATTTGCATTCCAGGATCCTTTCGACTTGTTTGGTTCTAAGTTTCGAACATGTGGGATCGTTTTTTGGAGCAAGCTGATGGGCGAACTTTGACCTTGTTGAGTTCCATGATTTGTTTCAAAGCACGCGTTTTCTATATATAAATATGCTCAAAATATTCCCATGAATTCAAAATCCTTTTCTTCGATCATTATTCTAGAATTCGTGTTGTTAGGTTCTCTTGTCGTGGTACTGTGGTGCTCATTCACCTTGTTGTCTAGTTCATGTAATGTATGGGAGTGCCGAGTAGCACCCCTGGCCCCTAGATGTGTAACCAATACAAGGAGTCAAGGAGGCATGGACAACCGCATTGCTGTTTTAACATTGGCCGTTTCATCAAGGAAAATACAAGCCATCGAGGATGGTGGTAGGGGCTAGAGAGGCATGGAGGTGAGGCTGTAAAAAGTGTTCGAGACTCGTGAGCTACTTCAACTTGGTTTGTTCTAGGTTTGATTCGAATTCGGCTTGAATTTTAAACGGGCCGGACTCAAGCTTGATCTCAAGCATGCAAGCTTTACTGGACCGAGCTCGAATAGTTCGCGAGTCTCGATTTGAGCTTAAATAGTTATACATATTAACTCTTATCGAGTTTACCCGAACTGAACTCGAGCTCGAGCTTTTCTTATTGTTGAAAATTAGTGTATATTTTGAATTATTTTGACTGTATCGAGTTTACTCGAGCTGAATTCAAACTTAAACTTTCCTTATTGTTGAAAATCCGTACATAATAAATTATTTTAATTGTTATCGAGTTTCAACGAGTCGAGATCAAGCCTACTTGAGTTTAGACCAAGCTAAGCTTGAGCCTAGGTTCAGGCTCGAACCCTAACTCAAGCTTTCACCGAGCTTAAGCATGAAAGGGCAAACTCGCTCGAGCTCAAGCCTCCAGGCTCGCTCGAGCTCAGCTCGTTTACGGCTGTAAATTAAGGTACCGATGGTTGCAACGTGCGCCAAGGCCCAGGTGGGGCAATAGTATATGATTTGCCCAATATAAATGGCTCTGCTCAAAGATGACATCCATTTGGAAGAGACGTGTGTTCATACTTTGTAGGAGATAAGTGATGCTTCTGACAGAGGGAGGATAAGATGAACGATAGCATATCTTGCAATTGGATCGTGTGATCCAAATGGCTAGGGATGTCTTGTTTGATTGACTTGGAGTAAGCTGATCTCTAATATTTTTGTCACTAATTACTTAGGCAAGAAAATTAAGCGAAATACTATCCCTCCGGTCAATAGAAAGTTGCACAGTAGAATGAAAACGATATAAGTATTTATTTATCAAACACACTTTACTGTTCCCAAATATATGATGATATATAAAATCTAGTGGTCAAAGCCTACACTTTTGTTTACCAAGAAGGGACTATATATATAGCTGGTGGACTAAGGGTCGGTCTGCAACGTAGGAATTTTATATGAAATAATTCAATTCCGTGGAATTGGAAAATTCTCATATTCCAAACCGCACTTAAGAAAGTTAGATAAAGAGTTCGTTGGGGTTATTTCATTTTTTTCTAGGATTCTTTCAAGGATTTGACATGGCAGTCTTATTTTTGCGAGGTGATTCAATATAACAGTTGATCGAAAGACGATATAATGATTTACCTCTCATATATCAGCAGGCATATTTAGTTGATACCGCGTGTTACCCCATATTTGTGAAAGACCCAAAATTGTTTATCAAGCTCATCAGCTTTTCTGCTTGATAGGTCGTCGGGATGGAATATGTACATGACAATGCAAGAACTGTATGCACACGCTTTCAGCAAATATGCCATTTGTCCAATATATGAGTTGTAACTATCTAAATGATGGTTGTTCAAGTCTTTGTCTTTAGTTGCACGGAAACAATAAATAAATACCGCGAAACACAGGGCGCTATGATACTTCAATTTAGAAGTTCAAGAAGGCCTGCAAGTCTGCATGTTAAGCAAAGAGTTACATCTGATTTTTATACATATATAAATTGCGATGACACTGCAACCGACAGCAGTTCACACAATAACATCCATGGGAAACTATTAGAACGGAATCTTTCCGGTGGATATTAATAATAGAGAAGTTGAACACTTGGCATATATAAGTTGCAAAAGAAATTTATTTATCATGGAAATAAATGTTAAGATTCTGTGGATAACAATAAAATTGAGTGGTTGTATACCATACATAGGTAGCTAGTTGCGCAATTAATTATATATGTAGGGCCTTATCTTTGTGGCTTCTAAAAGCAGCTTTTAGTTTTTGCTACAGTACCTAACTTTTAAACAGAATATTTTCTGATCAAGACGGTGTCTACAAGTTAATTGCAGTACACGTTAAAAGCCTAAAATCTATACCGGCAAAAATCGCAAGCGAGTATCTCTCTCCATAATCTCTGTCGCGAACAGCACAAAATTTAAAATTTCAGCCAAAAGAATAGAATTTTTTGTAGAATAATCTATTTTTTATTCGAAATTACAGAAATATACCCGTAGTAATATTTTTTTACACAAATAGGCTCCAGTCGCCCAATGGGGGTGACTGGAGCCAATCGCCCAACGGTCAGGCGACAAAGCTCCAGTCACCCGACCCTCGGGCGACTGGAGCTCTGTCCCTCGTGAATTTTGTACATTTTTTCAATTTTATAGTTTATAACTGGAAAATAATCTGGTGGATTTGTAATAAAAGTTTATGTTCATTGTATGTTGTAGGTGCATAATAAAATTTATTTTTTAAGAATGATTGACCTTAGAACGATCGGTACATACGATGGTAAGTGATATTGTGATGTTACTGGGAATTCGTATATGGACAAAATATTATTAGATGACTTGCTATATGAATCATTGAATAAGAAAAGACGAGATAATGAGCTTGTCTGAATTTAAATAGACTTCATAATACAGTTGGGAGTAATATGCTACGTACTTTTTGATTACATGCATAACGTATAGCATCATGTGCGACTAACCCACCCAACTGCTCGTACGACCCACTGTGTGGACCGAGGCTATTTTCCCTTCCTTACCAGCTCGGCGTTGAACTCCTCGGCGGCCTCTTTTGCCTTGGTCACCATTTCCCTCTTTCTCTCGCGCTCCCTCTCACGGGCCTCCCACTCTCTACGCGTGCACGCCTCGAGATGAGCTTTCGTCTCGCGTTATATATGCAGGGTTTGCTCATTCTTGCGGCACTCCTCCTCCCGGATCTCCGATGACCTTGCGATATTCCACTCCTCGAAGTCGAGGGCCCATTGGTCCTAAGGGTGAATCTCAAGATCGATCCATTTGTGGTAGCCACATAGGGGTTTCGGGGACTGTAAATACACGGGAGAGGTAGTTAGTGCCTGCTGTTAAGGAGAAAAGGTAGGGGGAAAGCGGTGCACCTGGTCCTTATTACCTGTCGATAGGTTGCGGTGTCTAGACGGCGGTCGAGTAGTCACTGGAGTAGTTTGCGTAACCCCAGTAACGCATACCTAGGCTGATGCGGTGCTTAGACTTGAAGAACTTACACGTGTCCCCGTTCCAACAAAGGGGGGCGTCTCCTCCTCGGGTGGGAGTTGCGGCGAACGCTCGTTGGGAACGTTCGGGGTGGGGTTGTTGCTACGGGTCCCGTCATTGCGGGGAGCTAACATCGTAGCATGCTGGGCTTGTTCTGTCCGCGCCGCAGTAGCCCTTATTTTCTCATCGCGGGTGGAAGCTGACCGTGCTAGGTCGCGGGCCTCCTCCCATTGCTTCATCATCTTGTCATATTTCTTCTTCTGCCTTTTGTCCATCCCGGTGTGGTGAAGGAAGTGTGGTGTAGTGTGCGGTTTGGTTGCATAGTATTCTCTGAGAAATCTCCTCGACCTAATTTTATAGTGTGCAAAGTTGGTAAAGCTGGCCCGTGAAGGAAGGTCGCTGTGTAAAGCTGGGTCATGCTGTCATGTCACCGTGAAAAGCTGCATCGTCATGTCATATCACTGAGCAAAGCTGGCGCGTTCGGTCTTATCACTGCGCAAAGCTAGGCTATGCTGTCATGTCACTGCGAAAAGCTGCATCGTCACGTAATGTCATTGAGGAAAACTGGCGCGTTCGATCTTATCACTGCGCAAAGCTAGGTCATGCTGTCATGTCACTGTAAAATGTTGTATAGTCATGTAATGTCACTGAGGAAAGCAGGCGCGTTGGGTCTTCTCTCCGCGCAAAGCTAGGCCGTGTTGTCATGTCACTGCGAAAAGGTGCGTCGTCAAGTCATGTCACTGAGGAAAGCTGGTGCGTGCGGTCGTCTCAATGCGCAAAGCTAGGACATGTTGTGATCACACTGCGAAAAGTTATGTTATCATGTCATGTCAGTGAGGAAAGCTGGCCTGTGCGGTCTTCTCACTACGCAAAGCTAGCACGCGCGGTCTTCTCACTGCGCAAAGCTGGGCCGTCATGTCATGACACCGAGGAAATATAGGCCGCAGTTACGCTATAAAATGAACGGACGAGGCATTGCTGGTTGGAACAACTATCTTCTTCGTCGTAGTGTAACCACCATGACGGACGCCGCGGGGCTAGTTGAACATGGGTCACCAAAAGAGGACCTTCCGCTAGAAAGGAAGGAGGACTTCGGCGCTACATACCGCTTGTTGCCAATATAGGCGTGCTCAGCCAGTGTGGCCAAAATGCAAACACATGCAGGACGCGGTCGTGTAGGTGGCAGAAGGCTATACGGATGACGGTCGACATTTCTTTCGATGCCCATACTCCGGGGTACTAGTTTGCACTCGTCTATTTTGTTGTACTAGTAATATAACTTCGATGTTAGTGTTCATTTGTAGCAGATAGATAAATGTAACTTTGTGTGGTGGATTAATCCTCCACATGAATGGTACATTTCGATGTACGTGCATATATTGTGGGAGCGAATCACTGATTGGAGGAACGGATTGTGACTGTTCAAGAGCAGAATGATGACCTCCGTCAGCAGGTGGAGCGTGAGAGGGGCAACGAGGTCATCAGCATAGGGAGTGCGCGTACGACCCAACATGCTGTTGCACAAAGCTTAGTTGTATATGTGCTTTCCACTACAACGATGGCCAGCCACGTCCGAGGTGGCCCCCTCAACAATACTCCATGTGGGTACAATAAGGCTCGTTCCACCTATAGGCTTCCTCGTGTATGGTTGTACCGTTGTACTCGAGACTGTTGTTCAAAATAATTTGCAATGTTGTTAAGCATGTAATGGAATGGTTCGTAGGTTGCTATGGTTGTCATCAATGCAGTTCGCTATTTGTTACTAAAAACGGGGATGTAACATAGCAGTGCTACAAACGGTACATGAAATATACGATATATTTAGTACGACATTCCGCGCGTCAAAAGTGCGTACAAACAAAACACAGTTTACAATACCAATTTATTTGTAGTCTCCAACAACTAGTAGTACACACCATGCCACTCTGCCTACTGATCAGCACATGCATTGCATCGTCTAGCTGTGTGCCCCGCCTGACCGCATCGCCTGCAATGTGCATCAGATACTCCGGCTTGCGATTCGTCCATATCATTTCCAATACACCACCTCTGTCAGCGACCTTTCCCACCCTTTAGCATGTTAACATCTAGAATCTAGGTCCTCCCTGCAATGTCCAAGTGGCAAAATTTCTTACAACCCTGAACCCCCGGAGCTCCCCAAACCACGCTTGCAGTACCCCCTCCTTGAAGAAGTATTTCTACATGAAGTTTGAAGGATCCATGCCTACGGTCCCGCATGCAGCGAGGATATAAGAGCATGGCTTTTGTAACAGCTTCAGCTTGTTGCATGTGCAGCTAGGTTGGTTTGCATGATCTCCAAGGTATACCTCGTGGGTAACAAGCGAACGATCCATCCCAAATCTGGCTCTATCACGGAGTACCATGTCAAAACGATGCTCCCTGTTGCCCATGACCTGCACTATGTGCAATTGGCCCTTGTGTACCTTCGTCTCCATGTATGCCGTAATTTTTGACGAATACAATGCTCGGGAATTTGCGGCATGAAGCGCGGCATTCGTGTGCCTCTCTCTGAAGTTGTCGACTGTGTTGTGAAGAACACCTTCCATAATGGCGACAAGGAGCTAAGAACTCAATTGTACACCTCTGCAAGGTTAGTCATCATTATGCCACACCTTGCGTCGTCCATGTCGTGCAACAGTGACCACTTCTCTAATGGTTCCCCCTCGATCCACTTCGAAAAGCACTTGATGTTTTGTGAACTCCTCCTTCTTAAACCAGCTGGGTTAAGCTCATCTAGTGCTAGCAAGCATTCCGGTTGTGCCGCTCTAGGCATGACTGGCCCCTGCTCCTCTGTCGATGTGCTTCGTGGTGTGTTCATCCTAATGGATCGCGAGTAGGCTACGAGAGCAGAAAACAAAATTTTTCTACCGCGCACACAAGAACATCATGCTTAAGGAGGATCATGGATCGTTACCACTAGGCGCTTGCAGTGAAGAAGAGTTGGAGAAGCCGATCCAACCACGCGTCGAAGTAGTAGTGGAAGTAGTCGATCGTCCCGAACCGATCGTCTCCTCCACGCGATCAACCACACCACGAGCGGATCCAATCAGAGGTTGTTGATGCCGATCAACGCGCAACGGCGGCGCCTCCACCGATATCCACACGTCGGGGTGGGCGCCGATCGTGAGTGTACCGGCACTCGCGGCGGCTAGGGTTTGGCTCGGAGGTGGTGGCTACGGATTAGCTCGGGATTATCGGTGCGTTCCTCGGCCCTCGCCTCCATATATAGACCTCCTCACTTGGGCCTCGTGGACCGAGGCCCAATAGGAGTCTATCCGGATCTCTATCCGAATTGAGCCCATATCCGAATCACATTGAATTAGTGTTCCAACCCGTTAAGTGTGCGACCACAGCAGGTTCACGTATACTTGGTCGCGACCGAAACACCTTTCCGGTCACCGTGTTAATAGCGGCCTCTAGTAAGACATATTAACCCCAAAGTATACGTAAAGATCATATCTATTTGAACACTCGTAATGTTCTCATGTACTAATCCCTTTGCCTCACGATATAGATTAAGCTCAAGGCGAGACTGTGTCATCCTCTTAATAGCTCAATCACTCTCTCGATTCCGTGATGGATTATAAACTCGTGATTGACTCCTCAATCACCTTGGCATGGCCATGCACTTTCATAATCCATTACATCGAGGGGCCCGAGATATCTCTCCCATAAGGAGGGCAAATTCTATCTTGATCATTCACATCCCACTACATGTTTCATGGCAAACCCAAAGACTACTTTTATGACTACCCGATTCACGGAGTAGTGTTTAGTAGTCCCAAAGTAGCTACTACGCATCTTGGGAACCATGATGATCTCAAGTCTAAGGATTCCACATAAACACTACTTGAGACCAACTTATGACATATGGAATCTCTGCGGTGTCTCATGGCGGGTCTATCCAACATATGTTCACTAACACATGTCCATATTATTGATTTGGTATCTCCATACCATGATCCATGAGACATGATCATCAATCAATACATATCTTGATCTTTGAATCATATTTGTTCCTCATATGAAATATAATCGGGGATCATTTAGAAATAGCAACATTTTGGCATTAAGAGTCTCATGAATAAGTCACATACTCATTGATCAATAATGATAATGTCTATTTCAAGGAACAAAGCAATGTATCATAAACATAGTATGTGATATATTCAACATCTCCATGTTGCCTCTAGGGCATATCACCATGATCTCCCACTTGCACTAGAGTCAACCATGTAGGTATCTAATACCCATTGCCCTAGTGTGAGCCTCATGCTTTGGGCGGGAAGCGGCTTTGTCAACGGATCGCAATGTTCAAATCCGTGTGTACTTTGCATATCTTAACATCGCCTCTCCACAATCTCGCGGATGAGATGAAATCGCCGTAGAATGTGCTTGGACTTACAGTGCGATCTAGGCTCCTTGGCTTTGCAATGGCTCCCTTGTTGTCACTGATGAGGTCCATTGGGTGGAGGCACTAGCCATCACACCAAGCTCGAAACAAATTTCTTGATCCAAACGACCTCTTTAGCGACTTGAGCCGCTATGTACTCGGCCACATTGTAGAATCGAAGCTGTCTCTGCTTGGAACTCTTCCACCACCGCACCGCCATTCGAGCGAACACAAACCCCGATTGCGATCTAAAATCATCTTTGTCGGTTTGGAAGCTAGCATCGGTGTAACCATTTACAACGAGCTCTTCCTCACCCCCATAGACGAGGAACACATCTTTAGTTCTTCTCAAGTACTTCAAGATGTTCTTTACTGGTAATCGATGACTTTCACCGGATCGACGGTATCTACTCGTAGCACTTAAAGCATACGAGACATCCGGACGTGTACAAAGCATGGCATACATAATGGATCCAATAGTGAAGCATATGGAATCGCATTCATTTTATCCGCTCATCGGTGTACTAGGACACCGATTCTTGCTAAGATTTATACCATGTGACATAGGTAGGAAGCCTTTCTTGGAATCTCGCATGTTGAACCTTTTCAACACCTTGTCAATGTACGTATCTTGGCTTAATCCAATCGACCTTTTGATCTATCTCTATAGATCTTGATGCCCAGAATATATCGCCTCCTAAGTCTTTCATAGAGAAACTACTTTTCAATGAAGACTTATGATTCGACATAGGAATGTCATTTCCGATCAATAATATGTCATCCACATATAAGACCGTAAACACGAGTGCGCTCCCACTAGCCTTTTGTAAACACAAGGCTCTTCTTCGTTCTTGATGAAACCAAACCCTTTGATTACTTCATCAAAGCGAATGTTCCAACTCGAGATGCTCGCTTTAATCCATAAATGGATCTTTGTAGCTTGCATATCTTTCTAGGCGATTGCGGATCGACAAAAACACGGGGTGTGTCATGTACACATCCTCATTCGATTTCCATTAAGGAAAGCTGTTTTGACATCCATTTGCCATATTTCATAGTCGAAATAAGCAAAGCAATCGCTAGAATGATCCGAATAGACTTTAGCATTGCGACGGCGAAAAAGTTTCATCATAATCAACACCTTGAATTTGTTTGAAACATTTGGCCACCAATCGCGCTTTATAGATGTGAACATTTCCATCTATGTCTATCTTTTCTTGAAAACCCATTTGCACTCAATGGTTTTAACACCATCGGTGGATCAACCAAGTTCCAAACTTGATTCGTGCATGGATTCAATTTCGGATCTCATGGCTTCAAGCCATTTCTCAGAGTCTGGTCCCACCATCGCTTCTTCATAGGTCTTAGGTTCATCGTTGTCTAACAACAATATATCCCGTTGTTGAGTAGTCAAGAACATGTACCTCTCGGTACACGACGTGACCTCTCGACCTACGTGGTGCGGTGTGTCCACAACAGGTTCTTCAACAGTTTGTTCATCTGTTGTGGTTACGTAGAGCTGAAACGTTTTGGTGTTTCTCGAATTTCTTCAAGTTGCACCATGCTCCCACTATCCCTTCTTGAGAGAAACTCTTTCTAAGAAGACACCATGCCAGGCGACAAACACTTTGCCTTCTTCTTGATTATAGAAGTAATATCCTTTGTTTCCTTAGGATACCCGATAAAGAAGCATTTATCGATTTAGGACTGAGCTTATTAGATTGTAAACGTTTTACATAAGTCTCACATCCCCAAATCTTAAGAAAAGACAAGCTAGGACGTTGTCTGTCCACATCTCATATGGTGTCTTTTCTCACGATTTTGATGGAACTCGTTTAGTGTGGCTACTGTTTCAAGAGCGTACCCCAAAAGACAACGGAAGATCACGTGGCTCATCATGGGCGCACCATATCTAATAAGGTGCGATTTCTCCGTTCGATACCCCATTCCATTGAGGTGTTCCGGCGGAGTCAATTGTGGAACAATTCCACAATCCTTGAGATAATTACCAAACTCATGGCTCAAATACTCGCCTCCACGATCGGATCGTAGAAACTTGATTGTCTTGCCTAAATGATTTTGCACTTCATTTTGGAATTCTTTGAACTTTTCAAAGGATTCGGACTTATCTTCATCGATAGATATATCCATATCTACTAAAATCATCGATAAAAGTTATGAAGCATCGAAAACCACCTCGGGTGTTGAGCTCATTGGTCCACATACATCGAATGTATGAGTGCCAATAAGTCACTTGCCGTTCACCTTGACGGTGAAAGGTGCTTTTGTCATCTTGCCAAGTAAACAAGATTCGCATGTCTCAAATGATTCAAAATCAAATGAGTGCGAATACCATCTCTATGGAGCTTCTCCATGCGTTTCTCATTTATGTGACCTAGCGGCGAGTGCCAAATAAGCGTGGGATTCAAATCATTCGATCGTTGCCTCTTTGTATTAATGTTATAGACCGATGACTCTTCAAGAGTAAGAACATATAACCCATTCACCAATGGAGTATGACAATAGAACATATCTTTGAAATAAAGAGAACAACCATTGTTCACGGATCTAAAGTCATAACCTTCGCTTGTAAACATGAAGCGAAATAATGTTCTTGGAAAGAGATGGAACACAATAACAATTATTCAATTCCAAAACTAATCACGAAGGTAAAGACAATGGCATGGTGCCAACGTACCACCATGACAACTTTGCTCCATTGCCAACGCGAAGATCCACTTCGCTCCTCCTCAAACTTCTACTTCTTCTTAGCCCCGCAGCGATTTGCAAATGTGAGCAAGCGATCCGGTATCAAATACCCAAGAATCGATAGATGAAGTAGCAAGATTGATTTCTATAACATTTATACCGGAGCGGAAGTCGTACTTCCTTCTTTTCTCAAGATCCTCCAAGTACTTTGGGCGGTTCCTTTTCCAATGTCACGATTGCTTCTGAGTAGCAATCGCATCGAGCAGGCCCTTCTTGACTTGCTTGGCCTTAGAACCGCTCGCGATCTCATCGGGAGCTAACTTTCTTTGACCGCGCCTTTCTTTACATAGGGCTTGCCTTGCCTTCTGCATCATCATCACATGATGGTGCTTTTCTTAATGCTTTCCTCGGCTGATTTTAGCATCCCATGCAACTCAGCCAAGGTCTTGTCCATGTTGTTCATGTGATAGTTCATAATGAATGGCTCAAAGCTCGGGGAGCGATCGAAGAATCACATCGTAGCCAACTCTTGGCTAAGGGAAAACCAAGCTTTTCCGGACTCTCAATGTAGCCAATCATCTTAATCACATGAGGGTCGACGGATTCCCTTCGCAAGCACTCGCACGCAAACAAGGACTTTGAAGTGTTGAACCTATCGCCCTTGCTTGGTTCTCAAACATACCACGCAACCCCACAATGATATTGTAGGCATCTGTGTTCTCATATTGCTTCAAGCTCGAGAGGACATTGTGGCAAGCATGAGACGACTCACATCAAGGTAATCATTCGTTTGCTTCTCATAAGCTTTCCGTGCAGCCACAGTAGCATTATCAGGCAAGTCATCAGGATAAGGAGACTCAAGGACATACTCCTTGCGCTCTTGCTTGAGAACAATTCTCGTGTTACGATACCAATCCAAAAGTTCGTTCCATTGAGTTTTCTTTCTCAAGAATAGATCGCAAATTAAAAGAACTGGATGCGGCATTAGTTGACATGATCTACAACAAAGAATATGCAAAGTTTAGCACTATGTTCATGTTTGATCTTCCATTAAACAATTTAACAAAGATACTCCCACTATATGTTTTGTAATCGTCTTCCCTCTAACGACATATAGTGGTCAAGATCCATGTTCATCTAAGTTCTAGTGAGCTTTGGCATCTTTGCTAGAAACCTAGTGGCGAGGTAAGCAACACTTGCTAATCACATCTTATGTGACTCTTGTTTGTTGGGTGGCATCCAATGCCCGGCTCCCAACACCATGCCCCAAGGCCCAAATCTAATTTGATAGCCTTGTCAAGTAAACCAATACTATGCATGTGGATGTCCGACATCCACCCTATTAGATCAAGATAGTTGATGGTACTCGCTTTGGAGACCTACCAAACAATGATCATGATTCTTATAGGCGCGACAATTGGAAGGGCATCAAAACAAATTCTTAATTTTTCTTGAGAGAAGCTATTCTATCATGAAAAACTAACCCTTAGTTGGTATGGCATGAAAGAATAGTATGACAAGAAATAAACATCACATGCATATAATCACATTATACCGTGAATGGTATGGCATTTTGTATCGTAGTGGTCGCCATCGCCATGGTTCCACGGTGATATTCTTCGCCACACTTCTTGTCCTCTTTGTCATCATGCTTGAAGCCTCCATAGCAAAGAACTAAACTATTACAACTAATAGGTAGCAAATGAATTACATGAGGAGCTCAAGCATCACAAGTCGACACGCAGGTCGTTATACAATTAAAGAACGACCTCAACCCTACTGTGATTAATACGACACAGCCGCCAAAACACACATGCATCACATATGTATCTATGCCATACCATTCACATCATTCCTGCAAAAACAAGTTAGCGTAGAACGTATTCTACCATACGACATGAATGTGTTTCTATAACAATCTATGCGTATGCATAGCGGCGGTCCCGCCAAAATCTCACGAATTACATAGATCGCATCTATGAAATCGCTATGAAAATCTCATCGGGCGATCAAATCAACCCAAATCCGAGCCATTCAAAATGTCTCAATTTTCATTAGATCAATCACATCAATCATCGCGATCGGTATGCTTGAGGAGACCGCAACACAAGACCTCGATCTGTTGGCTCAATCTCATCGTTGTCGCTTGCAGATTAGCCCGATGGTGTTACCAGGTAGGGGCAAGTCGCGTACATCAAAGAAGGAGCACGAACTAATCTTTTGGCCACATGATGCTATCAACTCATACATATTCCAACCCCTTATGACCGATTGATCTAGTCCGTAATAGATCCAATCTATTACAACCGCATATCAACATATGCGCCGATCCGGATCGCAAACTAAGCAAGATGGCTCGATACCACTAATGGATCGCGAGTAGGCTACGAGAGCGAAAACAAAATTTTTCTACCGCGCACACAAGAACATCATGCTTAAGGAGGATCATGGATCGTTACCACTAAACGCGCGCAGCGTGAAGAAGAGTTGGAGAAGCCGATCCAACCACGCGCGTCAAGTAGTAGTGGAAGTAGTCGATCGTCCCGAACCGATCGTCTCCTCCACGCGATCAACCACACCACGAGCGGATCCAATCAGAGGTTGTTGATGCCGATCAACGCCGCGCGAGCGGCGCCTCCACCGGTATCCACACGTCCGGGTGGGCGCCGATCGTGAGTGTACCGGACTGCGGCGGCTAGGGTTTGGCTCGGAGGTGGCGGCTACGGATTAGCTCGGGATTATCGGTGCGTTCCCTCCCTCGCCTCCATATATATAGACCTCCTCACTTGGGCCTCGTGGACCGAGGCCCAATAGGAGTCTATCCGGATCTCTATCCGAATTGAGCCCATATCCGAATCACATTGAATTAGTGTTCCAACCCGTTAAGTGTGCGACCACAGCAGGTTCACGTATACTTGGTCGCGACCGAAACACCTTTCCGGTCACCGTGTTAATAGCGGCCTCTAGTAAGACATATTAACCCCAAAGTATACGTAAAGATCATATCGGTGAACCTGTAATGTTCTCATGTACTAATCCCTTTGCCTCACGATATAGATTAAGCTCAAGGCGAGACTGTGTCATCCTCTTAATAGCTCAATCACTCTCTCGATTCCGTGATGGATTATAAACTCGTGATTGACTCCTCAATCACCTTGGCATGGCCATGCACTTTCATAATCCATTACATCGAGGGGCCCGAGATATCTCTCCCATAAGGAGGGCAAATTCTATCTTGATCATTCACATCCCACTACATGTTTCATGGCAAACCCAAAGATTACTTTTATGACTACCCGATTCTGGAATAGTGTTTAGTAGTCCCAAAGTAAGCTACTACGCATCTTGGGAACCATGATGATCTCAAGTCTAAGGATTCCACATAAACACTACTTGAGACCAAGCGATGACATATGGAATCTCTGCGGTGTCTCATGGCGGGTCTATCCAACATATGTTCACTAACACATGTCCATATTATTGATTTGGTATCTCCATACCATGATCCATGAGACATGATCATCAATCAATACATATGCTGATCTTTGAATCATATTTGTTCCTCATATGAAATATAATCAGGGATCATTTAGAAATAGCAACATTTTGGCATTAAGAGTCTCATGAATAAGTCACATACTCATTGATCAATAATGATAATGTCTATTTCAAGGAACAAAGCAATGTATCATAAACATAGTATGTGATATATTCAACATCTCCATGTTGCCTCTACGGCATATCACCAACACATCCAACAACGCCAACAAAGCATCAAATTTTCTCCGCTGGTTCTGCATAGTTAGCCTCTTGAATAGCTTCATCAAAGGTTGTTTTGGGAACTGCTTGAAAAAGTTCGCCCCTAAGTGACGAATACACCACCTGTTCCTTTTGTCCAGCCAAGCAAAGAGCTTCTCGGGGTTTTCCTGAAGTTTTCTTATAGCCTTTATAATCCCGGTGTGACGATCATAGATTACGCACACACCACGACAAGCGTCGACAACTCCAACCCTGACATGTCTGAGAAAACACAACCAGCTTTCATAATTCTCACTTTCCACGAATGCGATGGCCGGCGATAATATTTGGTTGTTACCATCAACACCTATGGCTGTCAGGATCTGCCCCTTGTATTTTCCTGTCAGAAAGGTCCTGTCAACTGAGATCACCGGCAGCATGTGCCTAAATGCCCAGATGCAAGCACCAAATGTTAACAAGGCTCTCTTCAACACTGCATATCCTGGTGGACTTGTGGACGACTTGTCTCCCTGATGATATCGTGCTCGGGTTCTGATACGCAACACCTTAAGCATACGAGGAAGATTGTCGTACGCCGCCTCGAAAGACCCAAACATTTTTCCAATGCCTTCTGTTTAGCACGCCCTGCCTTCGCGTAGCTAATCTTGTACTTGAATTTCTTCTCGATAGCTACCACGATATGTGTGGCCTCTATCACTTTCTTATCCACTATCTCTCCGTACATCAAATTCTCTATAAAGGCGGACGTTAGTTTACGATGCCTCAACAAAACAGTGCTAAAAATGCAAGAGTGTGGCTCCACCTTCGACAAAATCTAGTGAGTCTCATACTTGGGCCGACGTGCGTGCACCCTCCAAAGACAACCAGCCTACTCGCACTTAACGGTGTACTGCTCATGGCTAGATTTTACTACCTGAAAACTCTGCTGCATTGAAAGGGTCCAAAGCTTGATAGCATCCTGCAGCGCTGCCTTATCAGCAAACATAGAATGCAATCGAACCTCTGTCTCATGATACTCCCACGGTGATTCATGCTCATCATGTGTGGAAACACCCTCGCATTAAACCGATTCTATTCCTGTAGGATGGGAGCTTCATCCTCATCCGAACTATCCTCGTCGTCCTCCTGTATAGCTTCCTCTTCAGCCAGGCAGTCTGGTCATCACAGTCCATCTGTTGCACGATGTACTCAATATGCTCCCCTTCATCGGCTTGTCCTGTTCCCTCTCCATGGCTTGACCATTGTACCTCTTCTTCATGTATCGTGTCGCCTTCATCACGAGCAACTTGATCCTCTTCGCCAACATGCGGATCGCCCCGAGCTGCTAGCACCTCCCAGAGCAAGGTCGTACGCTCGACCTTGCACAGGTTCTAATGAGCACGGTTGCACAAGCAGCACGCACTCGTAACCACAACGCCGACACCCTTGCACAAACCCCTTCCACGCAGCAGTGCGCAGCAATGTCCTCAACTCCCATCTAATGTCAGTGGGAGACTGGCTCCAAGCCCTTACACGACGACACTGCACACATGGGGGTCCAATGAAAAATTTTGGGTCAGCCAATGCATCACATTTGAGATTTGAGCATTCTCGCCATCCGGATGTACTAGAGTGGCTTGCGAAAAACCGTTCAAATCCACACCATTCGAACCTTCACGAACGATTTCAGCACCGTAGTGCACTCTCAATGTAGTGGCTATTGGTATTTCTGATGTCAGCCTGCATACATGTTTAATTTTGCAACATGTCAAATCGCATCTCACAATACCAAAGCACGGATATGTACTGTAATTCATATTTCGCTGATCATTCGCATGTCCTAACGCACTACAATAACAATTATACACAATATTTCTATCTACATCGAAAATGTGTACACCGAAAATTTATTTATTTCTGTCTACATCTACAATTTTCTACTAACAATAACAATCATACACAATATTACTAATACTAATATTAAATAAAAAATATACTACAAATACAATATAGCAAATAAAATACCTAGATGTTGTTCTTCCTCTTCTCTCCTTCCACTCCTCCTTCCTCCCCTACCTCCCTCTCCTCTCCTCTTCTTCCCCTCCTTCCTCTCCTCTTCTCCTCTCGGGCGAGCAACTGATTTGGAAATGGTGTGGGGGCGGCGGTGGAGCTCGCCCTTTTAACCCCCATCGCCCAATGGGGCGATGCAGTTCTAGTCGCCCAGCAGGCGGCGATGTAAACTATCGCCCAACAGTTACTACATTGGACACATGTCGCCTGACCATTGGGTGATTGGCTCCAGTCGCCCCCATTGGGCAACTGGAGCCTATTTGTGTAAAAAAATATTGCCACAGGTATATTTCTGTAATTTTGAATAAAAATAGATTATTCGTACAAAAAATTCAAAAGACATAAGCCATAGCCAAAAGCCAAAAAATGAACAAGCCCGTAAGCTAGTTCGTTACATCATTTTTCTCCTAGAGTTTATTTCCTGTGCATTTTTTTGTTTCCATTTCAACTAACAGTTAATTAGAGTATCTTTATCTCTACTACTTAAAAATTGAAGTTGGTGACAGTCCGTCCGTCCTCCCGATCCTCCTCACATACACTCTGCGCCTCCTCACAGACGTTATGCGCCGACGTGTGGGCCTCCTCCCCGCTGTTCTCTCCCACGTTCTCCGCCCGTTCACCACTCACTCATATCGGCACCGCTGCTCCTCCATCCCGAACCGCCATCTCCGCTCCGACTCGCCTCCTCCCACTCCGCCTGCCGCCTCCCCGCTCCGCCGCCGCCTCCTCCCACCCCCCCTGCCGCCGCCTCCTCCCCGCCTCCGCCGCCTCCTCTTGATTCTCCCGACTCCCACGCAGCAGCGCCTCCCTTCCCCTACGCAACCGCCATCTCCGCTCCGCCTCGCCTCCTCCCCACTCCGCACTGCCGCCTCCCCCGTTCCTCCGCTCCGCCGCCGCCTCCTTCCCCGCTCCGCCGCCGCCACCTCTGCAGTTCTCCCGACTCCCACGCAGCAACGCACCTCCCCTTCCCCTACGCAACTACCCCAGATCTAAATCTCCTCCACCGCCTCGCCTCTCCTCTCCACCGCATCGCCTCCCGCCTTCTCTCCACCGCCCCTCCCTCGGCACCGCCGCCCCACCAAACCCGGATCTAAACCTCCTCCTTGTAAGGAGAGGTAGGAGTCTGATGGAGAGAGAGAGAGGGCAGCGACAGCGGTGGCGATGGTGACGCGCCCGCCGCGTCGCCTCAGTATGTGTTCCTTTCTCTCTCTCTCTCTCTCTCGATGCCTGCACCGTAATTCCAGTTCTGTCTATGGCAGCTCATGCTACGCGGTGCGTGGGTGCATGCTTTTGTCGGTGGATCTGGGCTGCTGCGATGCTAGGTTCACCTCTTGAATTTGCCCCAATTCCATTTGTTTTCGTGGGCTGTTCGTGCATTAGGTCCCTAGATTTGCCGCATTTCCCCTGCCCAGTAGGAATGTTCCGTTCATATGAGGAATTGTTGAGGTACTGAGGAATTTAGTGTTCTAACCTGTTTAGTTGTGTATACATGTTATGTGGCCTTAACTTTAACATATATTTGTTTTCGCTGAAGGTACATTGGGACTATCATTAACAAGGATAACATACAAATCAAGTTCACCTCTTTTGGTAGCGACTACTGATTCGGTGAGCGTTATGGGAGTTCGGTGGCACAAGGGAACTTGTTAAAACCTCTGCAAGTAATACTGGCAACTAGAAATCTGGCAGCAAGATAAGAATTAAGAAAGGACGTGAAGCACAATAGAAGGTATTTTAAGGCAGCTTATCATTTTGTGAATGCATCAGTGGGAGACATGGTTTGATGTATGCATCCCATATGCTAGCTGCAATAATAACCAACTATTTTGGTAGTTATAAATTACTCTAAGAAACATATATGGATTTGCATTTTTGGATTGAATATGGCATGAGTATCATTAACGAGGATAACATACAAATCAAGTTCACCTCTTTTGGTAGCGACTACGATTCGGTGAACGTTGTGGGAGTTTCAGTGGCACAAGGAACTTGTTAAAACCTCTGCAAGTAATCGGCAACTAGAAAGCCAACGTTACGTTGGGCGTTTCGGATTGTAACCCCCGGCCTCACTCGTGGGCCAAGATCATGTAGCACAAAATTGTCTTATTTATGACTTGTATACAATACTTTATCGTCTATTGTAGAAAGCCAACAGCATTTGATTTCTATTTCTAAGTTGTTTTAGTTTGTAAACTTAGCAACAAGTTTTATCTTTGATTTTTTTTTTTGCATATGCTGCATCGCTTCACAGTTTTTTTATTGGTCAGGAGGAGTTGAAAGAATGGCATCAGTGTTTGATGATGCTTGGGGATGCCAAAGTGAATTTGTTATTTAGTATTTCTAGGTTATTTTTCCTTTTTCTACACCATGATTAGTAATTTTGTACCTTCTTCTTTGCAATCGGTGATACATAACAGTGAATTTGTTATGATGCAGGAAGCTATGGATGACATAAACCTATTCTCAGTAATGACCATACTGTCATTTCTGCTATCTTGCCCTCTAATGTTTAATGAGGAGGGTCAAGTTCACCCAACATACCTCGAGCAATCGTGAGTGCTGTAAAATTCGAGACAAATAGATACCTGGATTGTTGTGTCATCACTCCTAAATTATGAACTTATCAAATGGTATATAATCTTTTTTATCATGTAGGGCCTTAACCTCTAAGAACTCTGTGTGAGAGCAGCACTTGCTTATTTTGCTTCCATGGGTATTAGAAGGTGAGAAGATAATAAGAATCCCCAGTGAAATTTCTCCTTTTCTTTGGCTCCAAAAAGATTGCATTTCATGATGCATGATCTGTAAACGGGGCCCATTCTGTTTGTTGTTTACAATGGCAGATCTTGTTTACAATGGCAGATCTTCTGTTTGTACTTAACATCCTGCTACTGCTGCTGCAAGCTCTGATTGTTATTCTGTCCAACTTATTCATGTGTGGATCATTCCATTTCTTTTTTCTACCGGCAGGAACTGGTGCAACAATAGGGGTTTTTCCTGTACTCTAGGTTGAATAGAACAAACCAAAGGATGTATGAGAACTCACCTTATTACAGTAGTTACAATTTTTTCTATATACATGTTTTGAGGCAGAAAGATTAGGTTGATATAATGATGAGGACTTGTTTATTAAGCATGTCATTTCCCCTGATATAGTATTGTTGTTACAAGCATTATACCACACACTTCACATGGATTATGAGACAATAGCCAAGCTTCAGGGCAAGCTAGATGGGGAAGCCACCGAACACGGTCGAAAGTTAATTGACAAAATGGTGCAAGACGAATATGTTAAGAGTTACATGGCGAGAACAAATGAATAAACCAGCCCACTGATCTCATTTTCTAGAAAGATTTATTATGGAGACTCAGGTGATCCCTTTATGCATGCTGGTCACCTACATTATTTGAAGAATTGTTGAACAGATTCCATTGAAGAAGGATAATCGTTGCATAAATCTGGCATATCGACTTGTTCATGGTAATAGTTTGGTATCATATGAATAATAAGCTATGGTTTCCAACAAATGCTACGAGAACGGTTTTGAATCATGAACCTGGACCCACCATGGGCATGCATGTGCGTAAGATAAACCAATGTCCGTGGAGCGGTTTTGAATTATGTTATCGATATATATATATACTACCTTTATTTGATACTTCGTTGCAGCATACGGGCACTTTACTAGTTATTATAAAAGAAGGAGTTGGTGGTTGGTGCGGCCTCTCCCACCCCTTCTCACAGGAAAAACTGGCTGACGTGTGGACCCCACCCTCCTCACTAAACGCGTGCGCTACCTCCCCACCGAATCCCGAGCTGCCTCTCCCCACCAAATCATTCGCCGACGCCTCCCTCCACGCCGCACCGACGCCTCCGCCTCCTCCCCCCCTCCCAGCGCCGCCGCCTCCTCCCTGCTCCTCGCGCCGCCACCGCCTCCTCCTCCCCACCCGCGCCGCCTCCTCCTCCCTCCCACCCAGCGTCGCCGCCGCCTCCTCCCGCTCCTCCAGGCCGCCACTTCCTCCTCCCACCTGCGTCGCCGCCTCCTCCCTCCCTCCACCCGCCCGTCCTGCCTCCTCCTCCCCGTTCCTCCCTCCGCCTCCCCCACCGAATCCCAAGCGCCGCCTCCCCACCCAATCTTCGCCACCTCCTCCTCCCCACCCCACGCCGACGCCTCCTCCTCCCTCCCACCCCCCGCCGCCGCCTCCTCCCCCGCTCCCACCCCAGCGACGAAGGGCCAAACCGTCGCAACCACCCCACTTCTTCCACACATCAGAACCGTAACTTCCTCCCTCTTCTCCTGTCCGCATCTCCTCCTCCTTCTAGATCCCCTTCAACCTTCGATCTCACCGCGAAAAGGGATGCGTCGCCAGGATCAAGAGGAGCCACCAGCGAGTGGAAGCGAAAGGTGATAAAACCTACCTCCTCTTTATCGATCTCGCCAACGCAATATCTTCGATCTCGGCTACGGTGGCATGGGCAGATCCGATGGGGGAGGCGGGGGTCGGCCTCCGTGTGCGGTGGATGTAGCAGACGGCGACAACCTACCTCCTCTTTATCGCTCGTGCTCTCCTCTACGACCTGCTCAGCCTCTGCAGCCATAGGGACCGGCCTCGGTGGCCGCGAGTTCGCCACCGTGCTGTGCACATTTTTGTTTGCAATTGTTTGTACCAAATTTTAAGAAAGTGTTTTTCATTGTTACTTTCACAGGTTGGAAAGCAGAGGGTTGTGGGCACACTCGAAGATGTATTCAAGCTGAAATGCTCTTTTCACTCTTCAGATTGGCGTCCAAGTCAATCATTTTGTTTGGTGATCAGGTAATGTAACCCACAAGTTGGTAACTTATGTATTTGGCGGAATACATATATGGTTCGCTTGATATGTGTAATGGAAAATTGATGTTTGTTGTATGGTTTGCTGGGGCTACTAATGATTCATAAATATCAATATATCAATGTTCTTAATTCGTCGATTGACTTTGAACTAACTTTATTTCCTTGGTCACTTTGTTATTTCAGGTGGAATTGCTGTTATTGTTTCTCAGGCATAAATCTTCTCTTTCTATGAAGACTAGCGTTAAAATGTTTATGTTTATGTTTAGCAGAAATACTTGCTGTTTTCCTATTGTTAGTACTATTTTTGGCACATTGTTACAACTAATTGATGGTGAGGATTTTCCACTTAATTGTAAGATCCACACATTTAGGATTATGCAAAAGATGAACTCTAATGGCTTTTGTGCATTCTGATTTAAACTTCTGTTTTTTCTTATTATCTGATTGAAAAAAAGTACTTTTTCACTTTTCAGATGTTCTGTGGTAAAGCTCCAAGGATTCATCATGTCAATGCTTCTAAGCTCTCTAAACTTGTTCTGGCTGCTAAATATTCTTTGCATTGTTCTTCCTGGGAGATGTAAGGTACTGCACTTAAAACTCTTGTGTATATCTTTTGCTTTCTCAAACAAATAAAGCCACATAAGACCATAAGCACTATGGAGAGATCATCATTCACATACATTGGGTGCCAAGGAATTACCAATGACATGCCATCAACTCATGAAGAAAATAATGAGGACAGATCTTTGAATAAGATTATAACAACAATAGTGGATCATGGTACATCTCTGGTCAATCAAGTAGTCAGTAATGGAAACAAGGAAGTAGCAAACAAGCATATATGTGTGTCCTCCTATGACATGGGCAACTAGAACAAGTAAATTACATTCATAAACTACTGGTTCTTTGTGTCATTCACCCCTTTCTATATTTTTTCCCACTGTCCAAATGCATCAATGCTTGTAGGTTCTTTCGATAATGGTTGATGTGGGAACAAATAATGAAAGGCTTCTTCAGGACAAGCTATGTGCGTAAGATACATTAAAACTAACTTCTGAAACACTCATATAAGAGATGTCTTTTATCAACTTTCCTTGCAAGCACAGTTGAGGATTCTTTGATTAACTTGAAATTCTATTGCTGCTTCTTTAGCAAAAAGATAGAAACTCTTTTACTATTTTGGAGTAAATTCCTGCATTATAGCATAACTTATTGAGTGAGTATTGCCTTAGATTTAGGACTGAGGCAACCTAGGTTGGAAGGAGAGGAATACTTGTCCGTTGTAGATGAATTCATGGAAGATGTTCATGCACGTTGGCCTAAAGCAATTGTGCAGGTATGTGTTCTTCATGATCATGCTTTACTTGCTAACTCAATGATGCTCCATCACTGAAGCGGTAAAATCACAGTTCGAAGACTTCCAAATGAAATGGGTCTTTGAAACTCTTCATAGGTATCGGAACTGATTTTGCATGTTCAATGATGACGTACAGGTACTATGATTCGCAGACTTGTTATTCTGTAATTTATTAGCATCCGGATTATTGCATTGCATATATTAGTAGGCAAAAATTTTCACAACTTTTGTCGTGTGGGTTCGCTGTATCTTTCTTATCAAATAATATATGCAAGGTTCTCTTCCTTTTCAAAATAGGTCTTTTTTGGTTGATTATCTGTTATGATGGTTTACTTAAAGAGTTCAAAATAAGGATGAGCTTGCCACAGGCATGGAATCCAAGCACATTAGCCTCGCTGTCTTTTATGTTTTCGTTGCAACGCACGGGCACCTTACTAGTATAATTTCATATAAGACTTAGAATAAAGCAATGCATAGGCGCATTTTATCACGTAAATTGGTTGATTAAATATACTAAGGGTATAGCTTACAGATGGGGTGGAAACAAATCGGATACGATCGGATAGTCTCAAATACGAATACGAATCTATATGTTTAAAATGAATACGAATTCGAATATTCTAAAATACGGATACGAATATTCTCGAATAGGAATATGGATATTTTCGAATACGGATTTTCTCGGATACGAATATAGGATAAAATGGATTCCTAGTGGTTTTGCTGATTTTTTACCGGTTTTTGACCCGTTATCGGTTTTAAACCACCTAAATTCAAATTTTGGTACGGATTTTTCATGGGTTCTAGAAACGGATCGAATACGAATTGAATAGTCTCGAATACAAATACGGATACGAATATTCTCGAATACGAATATTTTCGAATACAGATTTCACTTACTATATTCGTGCTTTTTCGGATACGAATATTGCATAAAACAAATTATCCGTTACCGTTTTCCACCCCTACTTCCAGATAGTTGTTTTCTTCTTTTCCTTGATTTTTGAGAGATATGTAGCCCTTCAGAACTACCGTGGTACCTCTAGCCCCAGCAGTTGTGTTTTAATATTAAGATGGGGGAATGTCCTATATGAACCCCCTTCTCGGTGTTAACTCTCATATGAACTTTGCGTGGAAGTTTCCGAAAGATCCCAATGAATTCCTAGATATACAGTAATAATAGGTGGATGGGTATGCTCCACATCTCCGTAAATTTAAAAATCAAGCTAGATCGTATTTGAAGGTATGAATTTGACAAGCAGCGAAAGGAATAGCAGCAAAATAGTGAAAATCGATGTTGCACTGATATTCTTTTTCATTTCTCGAAAATGATGTCAAGTTCGATATTGAATTTGTGCAGCACCACAGAACATATATACATCCCCTACATGTAGTGATTCATTTTGAGAATTTTTGGTAACTTCCAGGCAAAGTTCACAAAACTTAGACTCGGAAGGGGGTTCACACAAGATGCCCGATTTTTGCCAAAAGGTAGAGAACTGAGAACAATGAGTCCAACCAATATTAGCTACAATAAAAATACATAAATACTAGTTATTACAGCTCGTTCAGATGTTTGACATACGAAGTTACAGGAAGATCTTTCCAAGAAATAGTTCTTGGAAGGACATATGTTAAAAATCGTTACTTTTTAAAAATCAACTAAGAAATTGGTTTTTTTTTATAAAAAAATAAGTCAGTTCAAAAAATTGTTACTGAATCTCACAATGCTCGAAATTGGAAATATTCGATCATGTCTTTTTAGAGTGGTCTTCACCGATGGATCTTTTCATTTCCTGGATATATTGTTTTTATCGTATTGTGCATTCTTTGTTTAAAGCAATTTATGCCATTATCCTCACCATTTCATGATTAGAAAGCAATAAGAAACATCTCCCTGTAAACAGAGCCAGAGAGCAGTTTTTTCTTCGGAAAGAAGATAATATGAGTGAGCACACAACACAAAGACGTCAACAAATGAGAACACCCAAACCAACCAAATCTTCATGTTAGATCACTATGCCGTCCAGATTGACCAAACGAGAAGCAAAAAGAAAAGAACATGAGATAACATGGCATCAAATTGGGGCCAGATCTAACACCTCGTGTGCTTCCTTGTTGATGTTGGCGCTGCAGCCCTATTCAAAACTGCTTTTTGGCTACTGATTTATATCTTCTACAAGTCAGAATCTGAATAAGTTGGTTTTTTCAAACGTTTTTTTTTCTTTTTTTTGTGTTGTCCATGGAAATTGAAGTTTTTTATTTTCCCACTTGTTTCTTTATTTTTATTTAATTGAATGTCCCACCAAAAACTAACAACTACTACAATATTCATTATAGTGAAAAAATCAATCGTTACAATAAAAAATTATCAAGAAAAGCAGTTAAAACTATCAACAAAAGCTATTTTAAACGTCGCATCTTGCCTCGAAAAGGTACGACTCACCACTGACCATCTACCTGCAACGTGGTGCAGCCCGAGGTAGAGATAAAATATTTGCCCAAGTCTCAGCTGGCTTGGCCCTGATTGCCATCACCATTTGACTATGCGGTGATTATTTTAGCAGCAGTGCAGTATGAACACTAAAGCAATGAATAAGCAACAAGAATAGAAGCAGCTAGCGACGGTACATAAAGAAATCGAAATGTGCTGTACGTGTGATGTTTCTACCAGTGTTCTGATATCGGCTGCAAATTGGCCAGTAAAAATAGGTACCGGCCAAATAATTTTAGCAAAATTTAAATTGAAACCAATTTGCAACTAATTTGGATCAATTTGAATTTAACCGAAATTCAACCAATAATCGCCCAATAATCGTCGATTATCGGCTGATAGTTTATAAATTTGAATTCTGATTTGAAATTTTCTGCCAAAATTTTTCCAATTCGGCAAAATTGGCCATACCGGCTCGCAGGTAAAAATTTAAAACCGGTAATAAAACCCTGTTACAATACTTAGCCTGTAGAACATAAGGTGGCAATTGGTCAGTGTTTCGGTTATTCTCGGAGTGAGTGTCCATGGGAGTGTGGGAAGAAATGGCAAGAATCACTACTACAAAAGAGGCTATACTAGACGGTTATATCACATATAGTTCATGCGGAACCGTCTGTGCTTAAATTATTACAGACGGTTTATACTAGCAACCGTCTATGATATTTTCACAGGCGGTTATTAACACGAATCGTCTGTGATAATTGAGACATCACAGACGATTCTTGTTAATAACCGTCTGTGAACTTTCACAGACGGTTCTTAACATGAACCGTCTATGATAAGTGAGACATCACAAACAGTTTATGTTAAGAACCATCGGTGAAAGTTGCGGACATCACAGACGGTTCATATAAAAAATCGTCTCTGATATTCTGGACATGACAGACGGTTCTTATAATAAACCGTCTGTGATATTGTGGACCTCCTACTAAGGTGTTGTGGTATCTTCCTATAATTCCCCGTCTGTGTTTTGTGCTTTGTTGTGTAAACTACAGAAGCTACTGAGACGAGAGACAAATTCAAGGTAAATTTTTTACATAAGTCCCAAAAAAAGTAATTCCCAGATCTTAGTCTTCTAGGCTTCATATGCTTCTTTTCGACTTTTGCAGTTAGAGGATCAGCCGTTGAGTTCTCGAATGCCGTGAAGATTGTCCTTACCCTCTGCACTTCCTCCTTCAGCCTAGGCAAATCATTAGCACAGTCCATAATCTCATAGAGGATGCCATGATAAGCTTCCTTAGAATCGGCCGTTTCTGCTTGATCGGCAATGTTATCCATATGTCTCTTCACTGCAGCAAGAGCTTCTTCCGCTTTGTGCACATTGCAGAGAAGAACGAGGCTGAGGGCGGTTTCCCTTTGCTGAGCGGCAACGAGACACCTCCGTCGATGACGGATGATAAGGTCCAGCTGACGGATGAAAGCGAGTCGAGGAAAGAGAGCAGGGCGTGAGCGGATGAGCTGCTCCAGATGTAAATTGTTGGCCGCCTGTGTAAGATTGGGGCTGAACAACTCATGATGGATAGATGAGAGGAAGGAGATCAAAAGAATATTAGATGTCATTATTGAGAAATCTGGTGAAGAAAATGAGAGGTCAGTTTAGAAGAGCTAGATTATGACGCACATATTTAAGCGTTATCACAGACGTTTCGTATACCAAACCGTCCCTGATATTAATATCAGAGACGGTTTGTATAACAAACTGTCTCTGATATGTGCCTTATTAGAGACGGTTTGTTATACGAACCGCCTCTGATATTAATATCAGAGACGGTTCATATAACAAACCATCTCTGATAATAACACATCACCGATCTGTGGCGTATACCCCAGGATTTAGATCTCACCCGTCCATTCTCTCCACATCGAATGGCAGGCACCGGTTTCTCCCACCGCTCGGTCCTTATTAATTACTCCCCATGTACCTTCCCACTGGCAGTCATGCTAGTTCATCCACTATATAGCTAGCTTCCTGCATCCTCCCCTCGACAACGTCGAACACCGTGAGCTAGCGCCCCCGTTGTAACACCATGGTAGACTGCATAACACACTCCAGTCGTAAGTGCCGTAAGAGTGTCTTCTGCAGTTTCACTGCCGTGCCACAAAGGTGGCGCTACCGCCGCCTCTCCATTGCCGATGATATCCAGCCGCCATCCGATGCCCTCCGCTCTCTTCCTTGATGGCAGGCGTCAAGGACATCGTGTGCTGCAACCAGCTTGTTCCTCGACAACGCCGACTACCACCGTGAGCTAGCGCCTCCGTTGTAACACCACGGTAGACCGCACAACACTCTTTTCATAACTGTTGTAAGAGTATCTTGTGTAGTCTCACCGTCGTGCCACAAAGGTGGCGCTACCGCCGCCTCTCCATTGCCAGTGATATCTGGCCGCCATCCGATACATCCAGCTTCTACTGTTTGCTAGGATCTCTGCTTCTTATATATTTTTACCGTGTTAAAGAGTTGGGCTCGTTATTTTGTTATGCTGTAATGGTGGATTCTAATCTTAATGGAAATGGAATGTGCTTGTGTTAATTTGCTACTATATTTGCTTGTTTTCAAGTGAGCATACGTAACATTATTTCTTGAGGCTAGCCAAAAAACAGAAAAAAATTTAGGTATAGAGTGAACTATCACAGACGGTTTGTTATATAAACCGTCTATGAAGGATTATCACAGACGTTTGGTAACTAGAACTGTCTATGATGTGTGAGTATCACAGACGGTTTGTGGTTCGAGCCGTCTGTAATAGTTTTTTTCATAGACAGTTTTAGTTACAAACCGTCTGTATTGTTTTTATCACAGACAGCTCATAAACCGTCTGTGATAACCTTCGATTATCACTACATATAAATACAAGCGGTTCAAAAAACCATCTATGATGATAATTCTAAACCGTCTATAATAATTTTTTATAGTAAGTAAATTGGAGCATGCGATGATGATGGTGGTGGCCGTGGTGATGGGGTGAGGACACATGCACTTCTCGTACCGATCAAACCTTCACTGCCAAGGCTTGGAAGTAAGAGAAATTTGCACAGGGACAGGATAAAAGTACACACATCTTTCCATATGCTCCCCCTCTCTCGTCATTTTATCACGCCTCCCTTCCTTTGTTTCTCTCACCCATTGTTGATGTGTCGATAAGGGACAATGTGGCAGTTATTTAAACGTCAAAAGGCTACAAAAACTAGATCTAAAGGAATATTATTAAGCTGCAGGATGGAAAGAAAGATCAATATAAGGTACAAGCTTCTCAAGTCAACAGCAAGATCAGTTATGACACAAGAAATAGCCAAAACAAACGACAGAGAGCTACATATCACGAAAACAATCCTGACGGGGACTTACTAATACGAAATATTATGCATAATTCCCACGGAAATCCTCCATGAAGCGATCCCAAGTGAAGAAAGCTAAAGAACTTAACCTTTCTAAGCTGCGGCCTCGATTAGAACGGCGCCGGGCGACCACTGGCGGCGCCCGGGTTCCAGCCGTAGGCGGCTTCCGGTGGCAGCTGCACGTTGCCGAGAAGGTTCGGTGGCAGTCCCTGGAAGAGGCTTGGATCCATGGCCCCGCCGGCGAGCTGTGCTGCTTGCTGCCCGGCGGCCAGCATCCCGGCGCTGTCGGCCTGCCCTTGCACCGCGAGCAGATCGTCCTCCTCCAACGGCAACCGCTCGTAGACCGCGTTCGCGAAGGAGGCCGCCATTATCACAACCGGACCGGCCGCGGTCAGCGCGCCCACGACACTGCCGCCCACCACCTGCCCCTGCCCGCCGGCCAGGTAGACGGTGAGCCCCGTGGCCTCAGGCGGGGCGGGCGGCGGGAGGAAGGAACCGGAGAGAGAGAGAATCTCAAACCGGCCATGGAGGGCGACGACCGCGCCCTGCGAAGCGGGCTGCCGCAGGTTGACGTTGGTCACGGTGCCCGCACCGCTAAGCACGCAAACCCCGCGCTGCCGGCGGCGCGTGAATGCCGTGATGCTCTCGGAGATGTCGCACCCGCCGGCCACCTCCATGACGTGCGTCCGGAGCGTGTTGGCGCTGTCCCTCGTGATGATGATCGGCGGCTTCGGCTTGTTCTTGGAGCCCGCCGGTCGGCCCCTCGGGCGGCGCATGGTGGTCTCGCCGCCATCCGGCCCGCCACCTGAAGGGGAACCAGGGCAAGCTCACCACCACCACCACTGCCGTGGCCGTTGCCGCTGTTCTCATCATCCTCGTAGTCGCGCTTGGTGCCGCGGCCGCCGAACACCCCAGGAGTGCCGCCGCCCTGGTCGTCCTCGGTCTTGAGGTGCAGCTGGTGCTGCTGCTGCTGCTGCTGCTGGAGATGGTGATGGAAATCGCGGGTGTTGAACGGTGGAGGAAGATGGTGACCGTGTATGGACGCCGTGACCGGATCCATCCTCAGAAGCTTGCTAGGTTATTCTTTCCCTGCAACCTCTCTCTCCTCTCACTTGCTTTCTTTTTATTGCGAGATCTTTTTTATTTCGCCTCTAGCTTATGTGCTAACAAATATCTCAATTCTCAAGTGGGAAGGGACGAAACCTGCGAGATGGAACAGTGGCAAGGAAAGCAGAGGGAGGAGTAAAAAAGGGGGAGGAGAAGAATTAGCTAATTATTAAGCGAGGAAAGGGAGGAAAGCTGAGGAGTGCATGGCTGGGTTGTGGTGTGTTGTGTGAGGGAAAAGGGATAGAAAGAAAGACGGCGCCCTGCCCCTTCTTTTCTCTCTCGCTCACGCTCTCTCCACTTTGCCGCTTGATTAGAATAATGATAGGTGGGGGAGGAGGAGAGGGCCACCACTACCACCGCTACTACCCCTCACCACACAGGAAATGGGAGGGAGCAAGGCATTTCTCATGCCAACCACCCACTTCTCAGCTGATTCTAGGGCATCTGCTAGACCAGCTACTCCTTTTTCCTCCTGCAGTTTCTCTCTCTAGCCATCTCTCCCCCTCTCTCTTCGATACGTGCGGTTATCGCTCCGCAAAAAATCGTCTGTTTCCAATATATGTTTGTGATCAAAAGTTGATCCCAATCATCACACGGTAAATTTTGTGCGTGTTACTGACATGTTCCGAAATGTATTTGTTGCTCTCAATCAGCACACTAAAGTTGTGGTTTAAGATATGACTGAAAATTCAGAAGCTTGATGCGACCTGCAAAGTTCTCTTTTGTTGGTCTCCTCACTTATCGGAGTTTCATGTTTGTACTATTAATCACCGCAGGGGAAATAGAACTTGCGGTGATAAAGGGAGGAGAATATGTTATGTTCAAGGACATAATTACTATAAAAAAGCGTAAGTCAATTCTCAATTTACAGGCTAACAAGTGTTAAAAAAACGCCCGTCATTGATCTAGCTCAGTTATGGCGCTGCCACAGCCCTAGTATAGCCACTGCTGGAAAGATCTATCTCTGTGCCACTAATTATGAGAAGTGTCCAAATTAATCGAAGTGAGAACAAATGGCAGAGCACCAAGTAATTGGGTGGAGCCGCTTCCATATGAGGTGCAACTCTACCTGTTGAAAGTGCAACGAAGTGCCCCTTTTCTCTTGAAGCGTTTCTCTAGTTCTCACTTTCCTAGCTCATCTTTTGATAAACCTTACAAACATGCTTGGCATGCTTTTCCGGAAACACGCTACAACAAATTAAAGCTCAAGGTCCACCAGAATTATGGTTCCTTGTCACACGTTGTGGTGTATATATAGAAATATTGCTTGCTTAATGATAGCGTCACTACTACAAAAAGAGCCATTCTAAACGCATCATCATAGACGGTTCAACACAAACCGTCCGTGATAAAATTACCACATACGATTTTTATTCTGAATCATCTATAATAATATTACAGACGATTCAAAATAAAAATCATCTGTGATGTCTATAATTATCATAAACAATTTTAAATTGTTTCGAACAATCTGTGACATTATCATGGACGGTTAGGATTAAAAACCGTCTTTGATGTCAGCATATATCATAGACGGTTTTTAATCCATATTCTTTGTGATAATGCCACATCACCGATCCGTAACATCTCTCCTAGGATTTCGATCTCATCCATCCATTCTCTCCACACCGAATGGCAAGCACCGATCTCCTCCCACCTCTCGCCCCTTATTACCCCCCTCTCCCTTTTTCCCAATTTCACTCTAAGAACCAACACTCATGAGGATATTTCTTGCTGCTCCTAGTTCATCCACTCCTTATTCCTACTTCATCCCCCAAACCGAAGCACCCTGTCCCTCAACGACACCGACTACCGCCGTGAGCTCCTCCGGCTCCGGTTGTGATGTCACGGTTCATTGCACAAGACACTCTTGTTCTAAGTGTCGTAAAAATGTCTTATGCAGTATTACCGTCGTAACATAACAGTGACACACCACCACATCTCTTTCATCGCCGGTGATATATTCCCCATCCAAAATTTTTAAATGGCTAGGGTTTCGGTCATATAAATCTTGATGCTCATATGTGTGAAAATTAATTGCTGATGTCTTAGTTCTTATGATGATTGATGGATGGCTAGGATTTTGGTCCTTGTTGAAATTCATATTTATTGCAGGATGAAGACATGGCGACAAAGTTTATTGCACAATAGTCTTGTCCTCATAAATAGACCTGCTTTGGTTTATCCGTATTCTCTGATTACGCTGTTTTGTAGCACAATTAGAGAATATTGATAAACTAAAGGAGGTCTATTTATGAGGACGCTAGAACGCAATCACAGGCGGTTCTTAATTAGAACTGTTCGTGATAATAGACTATCGCATACGGTTATTAATTAAAACTGTGTGTGATATCAGACTATCATAGACGGTTCTTAACTAAAATCGTCTGTGTTGTATTTTATCACAGATGGTTCGAAAGTCGTCTGTGATAGCCACCTGTTATCATAGATACATAAATTTAGACGAATAAAAAACTATCTGTAATAACGGTTTTGAACTGTATATGATGACCTTTTTTGTGGCATTGCATGAAAGTGACAAGGTCGAGTTCAGGAGGGAATATTCCAAGAACTGGCATGGAGCTAGCTGGCCCTCGAAAGGTTAGTTCATGAATCGATCCAGTGCTATCGTGCTTAGCTTCTTATGGGCATGCAGAGCAGAAATCTGGAGTTGTTGCCTCTTAAGCTTTGTCGTGCCGGTTATCCAGGCCCTGCCTGGTCCAGCCACGCAACAGGCAGTGCCTTAAATTAGCTTTCAGACAGGCTGGTTCTGGGGAGTCTAACCCTAACTAATTAATCATAGAACTCGATTATCATATCCATCCAACCTTGCGGCCCTTGGTGTGGCCTCCCATGCCCTCGCCCAAAAGGCTCGCTTGCCATTGGCCGTCGTATCGCTGTCCCATTGGTCCGAATTGAAAGGTGAAGCTTGCTAAATTATGTGCCGACAAGATGCGTTTAATTTTCTTGATTCCGTGGTTAGCTCGTAGCTAGCCCTGATTAAAGAAATGCGAGTGCTCCTCTCTCCCCCAAGTTCGATAATTTATGTCATTAGTAAGAGTAGTCCGTATACTATGTGCATGTTGAGATGACTTACGGTTCGATAGGTAGCTAGCCCTCTTCATCTCTTAGTGACGTGACTGCGCTGGCTACCTTGACTGCGATTACTAGGAGGTATACACGGGAACGACGACGACGCACCAAGCGTGTACTTGTAATGGTTTAATGGAACACATGAACTATCCAGCTGTTCAGAAGATTGAAGTAGATACACAATGCATGTGCTAATTAATTGAACTCATCAAAGGTTTGAAGCACTTCGGTCAATATATATGGCATGTGTACGATCGAAGATGACAACAGAGAGGTGAATAGTGTCTTAAATTTTTTCTCTAAGTATTCACCAATTCTTTGTTACAATAGCTACAAAATTCTGAAGATTAGGATAGAAAATCTACACAAAACTCAGAAAATCAAGAAACTGACTTCCTGAAAAAAAATCAGCAAAATCGGTAGTACCGCTACAGTAATTGTGGTACTACTGCTATAGTAATCGTGGTACTATCGCTACACTAATAAAATCAGGATGAACAGTACAATCAGCACGATTTAAAAAACCAAATTTGATAGAACTATTGATCCGTAGATCCAAATGGCATGAAAATTTGCAGGGATCTTTTCTAGGATATCAGGAATCTATTCAGACAAACGATTGTAAAATCATGGCCAAAGTTGAGACATGTTTCAGTTTGAAGGAAGATTGCACTGAAACCGAGCAAATACCAAAAACGATGAATACAACTTGCTCATAGTAGATGATGACCAAGATGACTCTAGATGTATTTCCACATATTATATCAAGCTAAAACACCAAAGAATATGACCCAAAAACCTTCAGATCAAGAAATCAATAGAATGATTTAAAATATGAAAAAACGGGTTTCTTGATGAACTTGCTACCGAAGTGCCTAGATAGGTGGATATTGATTTTCTGAGATTATCTCCATCTCTTATATATCCTTGAAATAGCAAGATCAAGAAGAGGGAAGAGAAGAGATCAAAACTGATCACACAAGAGCAAATCAATCAAAACAGAGATAGACATGGAGATGATCAAAGATTGATGTATTACCACTTGAAGAGGTAGATTTTACAGCCACTCCACCTCAGAGAACATAGAGTACACCAAGTACTTCACTCTCAAACCCTAACCCTAAACAAGAAAGCACATGAGAGAGGGGTTGGATGGTTAACCACATGTTTCCATCCCTAACCCCCTTTTATAGATGGGCTAGCTAGCCACATCTACTTCTTAGTGGATACTATCCACTTAGCACAATGGAGAAAACTTGTTTACCACACACACGGGTTTTACTCACATATGTTCACTTATACACACTTTTTAAAGCGCATAAGTTCGAATCCATTAAATCTTTGGCCTTGATATGTCTTGATTAAACCAGCTCCACCTTGACCTAAACTGCTCTCTCAAGCACCACTCGTGCACCACGGTTTTGATCTAAGATAGTTTCCGATATTTTGGTCAAACCACCAAAATACCCTCTGTTGACCTCGTCATCACCATCCATTGCAAGTAATCGCCATGCTTGCCACGTGTAGATGCACTACTAGCGTACCATGTGTCGTCAAGTTTCTCCTGTCCCAGTTCTACCGAACCACAGCTCACTTGGACAGTCCAAGCCACATGGTGCAACCCCGCCGCTCTAACTTGCCTTGAATATTTCTCGCGTTTCTCGTGCCATGGTTGAGCTTATCATCTCACCCAGTATCCTTGATTGTTTTAAGTATTAGCTTCTCCATGAGCATAACCTCGATTCTTGCCATTGACCACAGTTGACTCCAAACGACTCTGCACATTCAAAGATAAAGAAATTATTTTCGGGCACAAGTTCTACACAATCTGACCTACATTAGTCAAAACATGCTTCATGCAATAATAATACATTGACCCATATCAACCCAACTTATCCCATGACTCAATTTTCCAAAATCCTCAATTTCTGTGAAATCCGGTGGTACCGCGCACCACATGTCGGTATTACTGTACAGTGGTACTACCACTCCCGGCCCACAGCCTGGTACTACCGCACTTTCGGGCTTCGCACTGGACCTCTTTGAAAATTAGCTATCGCCAACTATAAATCAGAACTACCATTTTGTGGTATGACCGAGCTCTCACTACAGTATTACCGCATTGCGGTATGACTGCTGACACAACGGCGGTAAGACTGTTTCCCCTGAAAAATTCAGAAACAGATCCATACAAAGCGCGATCTTTACTAAATTACATAACCACTGTATAAAACTTACAATGGTTCATCACAATATTAACCTGGACCTTCTCGCATGATCTTTCAGCACAACATATAGATCATTGACACTTAACATGTATATGACTGCAACGTGCTATGTCAGCCACCTGTATTATATTTCATACGAACCTTGATCTCTCATCTCAAAATCCTCTGACCGTATTAGCATACTTCATAATTAAAATAGATGTAGTGACCGGTGATAACTATGTAATGCAAGGCTCAATTTGCAATTGTTGTGCTGTGCTTATTTTTTAAGCTTTTGTGAAAAATCTATTACTCCATTAGGCAAATTCAGTTATCCGAGATTGTTGTCCTCTCACATTTCATCTCATATGTTCTAGAAAAGCAATAATATATTTTGTTTTCAACTTAATTAATAAAAATCAGCAAGCCAAACATCTGAGTATATATCTAAAAGTGACTTAATCAAACAAGATTATCATAATCTACTGCAATACAAAACGGAGCCGAAGTGACGCAGCAAGCAACCACTCAAATTTAAGGCTCACCAATGCAATTTTCTCTGTTTGTTTAGCGCTCTAGCTATGGACCGAAGTTGCATCCTGCTAAGCTTCTTAGTAACACATCTAACACCTTTTGAAATACCTAAAACAGACGCTATATCACGCCAGTGACAAAAGTTACATCAACACACGGCCCAACAAAGGGTTTCCCCAAGAAACGTTGCTTGTCATATTTTGCCTTTTTAGGCATGCCACTAGATGTTTCATGCAAGCCGCGCGTGCAGACAATGGAAGATGCAGATTCCCTGCGATATATTCTTTAGACAAAAACAAGCGTGCATGTAAATTGGTTTATGCATGTGATGATGGGATATTCAGGATACTAGCCTCGTAGGCGCGGCGGCACACTGCGCCAGCCACCATACGTACCAAAATAAAAGAGGTGATAATTCGCGAGGAGTTTTAAAAAAAATCGGGGGCAAAAACGTATTTTCGAAGAAGGCGGAGGTGTTTTTCGAAAAAACCGAGGACCTGTACGTAAAGAAACAGGGACCCGTGCGCGATATCCGAAAACGCGGGGGGCCATCCCGCAAAACGGAGGGCTTAAAAAAAATTTCAGGGGCCTAAAAAAATTCCAGGGATCTTTTTGCGAGAAACAAGGACCTGACGTAATTCGGAAAACCGAGGTAATCACCTCCCGTCAGTCGCAAATCCCCGCCCGCGCGCGGCCGTGTGTGGTGACGTGGCCTCAGCAGGGCGAGAATCCCCGCTATAATTCTGGTTAAGATGTACATAAGCTAGCTCTTGTCTATATATTATTCATACATTAAATGTATATAGCTAGTATTCTGTGTACAAATTAATGATATGAAATTAGTATAACATGCTTGTAGATTTTGTTTGTTCTGGACTTAAATTTTTGTCTTGGAACTTCTAGTTGTAAACTATAGTTTGAGATAAGTACGCTTATTATTTTATGGTTAAGGATTATAGTATTGTTACCATTATAATTAACATGTTAAAATATTTTTTTTATGTTCCATAGGGACACTCGTAGGTCAGGGGTGTACGGGGTGCATGCATGGATCCCTACAAGTAAGACGATGCACACATATATAAACTGTTGATTCCAGTTCATACTCCGTTTTCACGGTTTGAAACGCAAGTACATGTTTATTGCTTAAATAGCTAATCATCAATGATGAACTCATTGGTCATAAACTATATGCGTGAGTTCTTGGGAAATGCAAATGGGTATACTGAACTTCAGGTGATTACTATGATCCGCTTTTTGCAAGAAATGTGACGATATCCTGATCACTGTGTATGTCTTAATTAAAAACTAGCCGACTAGGTCACCACGCAGCTTAATTAGTCATCTCCTATCATATACATCCTGTGTGTTCATACATGTGGAAGTATATAAGTAAAAAATGCATGTCCTAATGGTTGTCTTTTGTCTAGCAGTGTGCCGTATTATCCATTCTACTACTAGTACTTGTTAACCTTGAGCGTTGTGCCCATCCGCTATAGCATCCAACCAAAAATATAATCTAGTGCTCGGAGTAGGACTGATGCCAGCGATTAGAGTGGTAGAGTGATTCCTAAAACTATTTTTCCTAAGTTATTCAAAACTTTGCTTGAGTGATTATAATATTCACCAAGTTTAGATCACACTAACATGACGAAGCAAAACAAACAATACTACAAAATGTTTATCACCGACGGATTGGAACCGTCATCACAGACGATATCTAAACCGTTTGAATTTATGTGTCTATGATAATAAATGACTATCACAGACGGCTCTCAAACCGTCTGTGATAATTACAACACAGAAGGTTTTTCGAAAAAACGTAAGTGACATATCAAGTATCACAGACAGTTCTTTAATATAGCCGTCTGTGATATATCAAGTATCACAAATGGTTTTTTCTAAAAACCGTCTGTGATATATCAAGTATCACAGACGGCTAATACCAAAAACCGTATGTGATATGTCATATATCACAGACAGTTCTTGGACATAGCCGTGTGTGATATCTAAGATATCACAGACGGCTAATACTAAAAACCGTCTGTGATAGCTATTTAAATACGTATATTATTTCCTGTTTTTGACTACCTCAGGAAATACTAGCCATGCACTCTGAAAATAAGCAAACAGATCACATATATAGCACACGACAATCATTACATAGATCTCAACTAAATGATGTACATTTGAAAGAATTATTTGATTAAACACAATTGAGTTATTACAATTGTATCAAATATTTTAACACCTAATCATCGCTGGGGTAGAACTCTCCAGTCTTATTTGTGATCTCCGCTATCAAAAATTGAGAGAGCTTTCCTTGAATTTTGGTGAGTTTGTCAAGATCAATTGCACTTTTATCAAATTCCACGCGCTGTCGCTAGGAGTAGCGTTAAGTCATCACAAAATAATTATTGGCAGGTTGACAAACCTTTGGATCATTCGTCTTAGCGTCTATGATTTTCTTCATATGGCGGCAAACGTAGAAGCCACATACGTTACCCTGTAGCTGCTGGTAGCACTACAGAACTAGAATTACATGCATAGTTATTGTCAGTTCTAGAAGCATTATAACGAAGTGTGATATATGATTGTTGTATTGTAGCGGGTACCAAAAATCACGTCCTGTGCCACATTGTGCTGCTTGATTCCTTGTGACTCCCTCTCTGGGCAACGTAAGTATTGAATGACCTACGTGATTCTAAAAAGTTAGCCTCGATCAGTCATTGCAAACGAGGGAAAGACTAGAATAGAGTTATGTATGGAGTAAATGAGTTTACATGTCAATTGCTTGTTACACACATGTGAATTCGTGGTTGCTTCTAAATAGAGAACTAAGGTATATTGCCCTTCTTCACTTTGGTACAATCACAATCAGAATCCAGTGACCCCTAATCATGTATATCGTCATAGTGATTAATTATATGTTTATGTTGTGTATAAAATAGAAATAAAACTTATTTGGCAACTAGTGAAGCACTTACCCCTAGTTGAATGGTACCATGATGTAGTCTTTGTTATTGTGAGCAAGCAATCCCCTCGTTATGTAATCTTGGACGAAGAATCCGTTATCGTTGATGCACTGGCCTTCTGAAAAGGAGCTTGAGGTGGAGTCATACAACGTTCTATTTAATTAGCATGGTCGTGTGGATATCGCGGCACGGAACGGTCTAGAGTGATATCCCTCTTGGGCCATTAGACAAATGTGTGGACGACATCCCCTAGTGTCATGATTTCTCTGTTTGGGGGCCTCTCCAGTAGGACAGCCCTGAAAACATCATTAATCATATCCACCTGGACCTTCGCAAAATTGGTCCCTAATTGGGCACTGTGCACCAATATCCCTGGCAGGCATGGATATGCCAACTCCCAGTCAGTGTCAATGAGAATGGAGCCAACAACCCATAGATACAAAATGCAATACCCATTATTCTTTGTTAGTGGTAGTTTGTTTTATATTTCTCCATTTATGTCAAAATTTTATTTGTACTTAATTTATATTATTATTTGTCTCATTATACAGAGGAGCTAAATATGATAACCCGTAACTGATTCCTGCCTTGCTACGTAGTTATAGTTCATGATATATGTCTCATTCATCTTGGTTGCATGGCTAGCCAATTCTTTTGTGGTGTTATCGAGATGCTATCTAGAGATGACATCCGTCAGGGTCCTCAACCTTTTGACTTAGATTCCGTTCTAATTAGCTTTTGTTTCTATCATCTATTTTGAAAAAACTAAAAGCCAATACAAATATCTGATTTTTTAAAGCGGCTTTTTTATTTCTCTCGCTACCGTATTCTTCGAGGATAAAGCAAGGGTCACATGTGCATCACGCACCTTACTCCTTTTACTCCCATCATACATACGTATCTCTCCCTCACTTTTTTCTACCACTCATTCTCTCATTCTAAAAACTATTTTTTTAGTTGTTACCCTGTATTTTTATTCAAAAATCACGAACAAAAGGCAATACACGACTCCCTTAAGCTAACTAGTTGCAGCCTTTTGCGGAGAGAGAGAGGCCGACAAACACCATGGATGCATGCATGTGAAACAAACACCGCGGTAGCTATACATTGTTGTTCCTCCAATTAACGTACCCAGTCATGCGCTTGAAATCCAAGGCTGATCGAGGAACACGGCCGCCCCCATGTGCCCACCAAATAGGCACCCACCAACTATCCCCGAGGATCTGGTTAGGCCGGCCGGCACACCACCATCAGTCCACCACGAAGTCAAGTCACACCGGGGGCCACCGAATCCCGCGCGCGCAGAGCCACCCGCATCCGGCGCGGCGTGCGCCTAGGGCCGCGATGTGATCGATGGATACGGCCGCGAAAACGGCAAGACGCGAGTGCACGGCCGGGGCCTGGCACAGGCAGGCGCGCACTTTTTTTAGCGCCGGCCTCGTCTCGTCAGACCCGTGGGCGATCAAGTTCTCACCCGCACGCACCGCTGTCCAAAATGAACCGCACGTTGCCCGGGCGCGGACGGAACAGACAAACAAACGGCGTGGCCGCGGACCGGCGTGGCAGCCCGCGAAATTAGGCGGCAACGGCGTGGGCGCGGCGAGAGGAAGCGCGGGGGGCGGGCATGTGCGCGCCCGTGGGGAGTCGCGCGCGCGCGCCGTGGGGGGCGTGGCGTGGCTCGGATCTCGGCGCGTAGTAGCAGCGGGTGGGCCCGGACGGCACGGCGAGTTGAGTTGGCGTGCGGTCCCCAGCCTGCGAACCTGGGCCGCCGGACACCTGGCGGATTCCACGCCGCTACGTGCAGGCCGCAGCGCTCTCCGCGGGCGCGCCGGTTCGGCCGTGCGTGCCGAGGCCTTCTGTTTTGGGCCTCTTTCTCGTATGCGCACGGGACGGCATGCCCATTGGGGGGTGGGGGGGTTTTACATGGATGGAGGTAAGCCTGCGGACGGTGCTGGTGCGGTGTCCGGACGTGGCGCGACAGGTGAGTGCTGCCTCGGGCCGGGGAAAGATTGACTGGACTGGAGCGTGGAGGCGTCAGAGCTCCGATCGATGGGGAGTGCACACCGCGCTTGGGTTGGGTGTGGCCTAATTGGGCTGCCACGAACTTGGGTTTGGACTGTTGAAAAACTAGATCTAGGTCTGTAAGTCTAATTTATTAATGGGTATTTTTTACTTAAGTGTATAAATAGAGGATTTTTATTGTCATCACTTATACCTTTATTGAAGAAAAAAATAAAGAAATGAGCTCACCTCCTATCTCTTGTGTTCAATCTATTATTATATTGCATTATTGTGTGTTTTGATCCACCCCTTTTACATAGGAGGAATCGATCGGACTGAGCTCGCCAATGACGGCCCCTTAACATGTTATCAGCACGATCGCTTCGGTGGATCGAAAGGTAATCATCGAGCACTCGTAGATTGAATTGTACATTGCTACATAGATCACTTTACATTTCGCAAAATTTTCGCTTTCTAGATTATTTTTTCTACGGTGTAAATCCGCTCCAAATCTACCGCGAGCCAATCGGTATATTTATGCAAAAGAGTAGATGTTGATTGCACTATAGATTGAAAAAACGCACCGCCTGCATGCACTAGCCTGTAGCCGCGCCGGCCTGCAACCGGGCCGGCCCACCGCTGTGTTGGACCGTCGCTCCCGTGCGTTGCCACTCCCGGGCATTGCCCGCACGCGCCGCCTCCTGAGCACCGCAACCACTCGGCGTGCCGTTGCCGCTCGGCCTCGCACGCGTCGTCGTCGGCTCGGAGCCAATTGAGACCTGACACCAGTATGGTACCTTAAGAAAAAGGCATACCAGATCTGAATATTCCCATAGAGGGAGAAATCAGCATGGATATGTGCGCACATATCGGACCTGAAAAACTAAAGGGACTTGCCCCCGCAACTAGAAGAAGTTGTGAGCAACTGGAAGCACTAGAAGAACCAACCTATGAAGAAATAGCTATAAACTATGTGTACACGGGAGAATCTATGAATAGGACAACAACCAATATTGATATTTATTTTGCAAAGAAAATTGCCGTCATCATCAATCTTGATCCAGAGCCTGTATCGCTCGCTGAATGTAAGAAAAGATCAGATTGAGAGGATTGGAAAAAGGTAATAGAAACTGAATTATTATCTCTGAACAAAAGAGAAGTGTTTAGGCCTATAAGCCGCACACCTCCCATGTGCACCCCGTAGGGTATAAATGAGTATTTGTTCAAAAGAAAAATAAAAGAAATGAAGTTGTAAGATATAAAGCAAGACTTGTTGCACAAGGTTTCACTCAACAACCAGGAGTTGATTATGAAGAAACATATTCCCCGGTCATGGGTGGTATTACCTTTAGATATTTAATCTCAATGACAGCAAACCTGAATTTAGAAATGAAATTGATGTATGTGGTAATTATATACCTTTATGGAGACATGGATTTAGACATTTACATGAAGATGCTTGAAGGTATCCCTGTCCTGATCCAAGATAGAGCAAATAGAGGCATGTACAGTGTGAAACTCAGAAAATCACTGTATGGACTTAAGCAATCAGGCAGGATGTCGTATAATCGCTTAACCAACTTTCTATTCAAGAAATGCTACACAAACAATGAAGATTGTCCCTGTGTATTTATACGACAATCCCATAATGGGTTTTGTATAATCTCAGTGTATGTAGATGATTTGAATATCATCGGAATCTTGAAAGATATAAAGGAGGCAAATTCTTACCCAGAGTCAGAATTCGAAATGAAAGATTTGGGTAAAACCAAATATTGCTTAGCCTTGCAGCTTGAGTATGTCCCGGAAAGAATATTAGTACATCAATCCGCATACACTCAAAATGTGTTAAAAAGGTATGGCTTTGAAAAAGCATACCCTTCGAAGGTACCGATGGTCAGGAGATCTTTACAGCAAGAGGGGGAGGAAGTTCTGAGACCGGAATTCCCGTACTTAAGTGTAGTAGTACTTATTTATTTAGCAAACTGCACTAGACCGGACATTGCATTTGCTATAAACCTATTTGCAAGGTACAATGCAGAAACCTACTAAAAGGCATTGGCAGGAAATAAATGACATTTTCCGATACCTCCAAGGATGCAAAGATCTTGGATTATTCTATAGAAAGAACTAAGACTTGAATATGACTAACTATGCAGATACCGGGTACCTATCAGACCTGCATACAGTTAGGTCACAAACAGACTATGTATTCCTATGTGCTGGAACTACAATTTCATGGAAATCATCTAAACAAATTCTTGTATCGACTTCGACAAGCTACTCGGAAATCATAGTGTTGTACGAGGCAGGGCGAGAATGTGCTTGGCTTCGACGAATAGTTCATCACATCCAATAGTTATATGGATTGAACATCATACAAGCTCCCACAATTATCTATAAAGATAATGCAGTTTGTGTTGCACAAGTGCAGACGAGATACGTGAAGAGTCATCTTACAAAGCACATCAACCCTAAGTTCTTTTATGCCCATGAATTGCAAAAGATGGACGAAATTAAGATATTGTATACTAAGTCATGTGAAAAATCTTACAGATTTATTCATTAAGTCACTTGCAGCATCTAATTTTGAAAGATGTGTACGTGGAATTAGAATAATGAGACTTAGAGAACTGCAGAATTTAGGGGAGACTCTTTACGAGTTCACTATTAAAATCTGGTCACGAAGATCGAGTACTTAAAGAATAAATCATGTAGATTGAATAAAATTGAATGGATTGTACTTTTTTCCCCTTGACGAGTTTTTTCTGAAATTTCTCAGTCAAGGTTTTTAATAAGGCAATTCGTGCAATACAACATTACATGTATCATGTACTCTTTCTCTAAATTTTTTCCATTGGGTTTTTATAGAGTTTTGATGATGCATGAGCTTGTCGGATGAGTGCCCAAATAGAGTGTTGGAAAACCTAGGCTTGGGCCTACAAACGCAGCCCATTGGTGGGCACCCTCTACTTGTTTATAAATAGGGGGTCCCTATTATCATCACTTATATCTTTGTGAAAGAGAAAAAGCAATAACGAAAGGGGCTCTTCTTTTATCTTTTATGTTTAATCTTATTATTGTATTGTATTATTCCGTGTTTTGATATATCCTTTTTTATCCGAGAATCGATCGAACTGGCCGTTGCCAGCCACGGATCCCAACATGAACTAGTTGCTAGGTACTCCTATTTCGTGCCCACACGTAAAGCGGCGGATGCATCGGTTGGCGCAGTCCGGCCGGCGTGATGGGCCGTCAAGTCCGGTCGTCCGGGTAAGCAGGAGGACGGCGCGGGAGATTGGAGTTCGAGTCTGACGCATGAATATTTGGTTTGTTAGTTTGCGAGCTCGCAATGCAGCTGGATATCTCCATTGCTCTGTTAGTATGCGAGCTCTCGGCATGAATATTTGGCTTGCAAGCGACGTAGCATTGGATCGCTTATCCTTCAGAAATCCCCCGCTCTTATCCTTTCTCCCTCGTGCTCGTGTGTCCGGGGTTTTAGGGCCGGCAAGTGCACAACCTCACCAAGAAAGTTTGGGATCCCTAGAAAGAAAAAAACAAGAAAAGGAAGTATAATTATGACCAATGCATGGTAATGTCTATGGTCCGTTTCTATGTTGTGGCTTTAAAAGCTAAAAAACCGTTTAGAATATGTTGGTTATTTAATGTGGCTTTTTTTCTTTTTTTTATTTTTCTTTATATTATCTATAGAGATATAAATAGTGTTTTATAAATAGTGTTTTTCATTATCTATTTTTATTAAATTTTGTTTAATTGAATACCTCCGAAAAACTAACTGCTGCTACCAGGGCGGATCTACAGTAGTTCATGGGTGTTCAGCTGAACACCCAAATTTTTTGACAAAAAACCTAGTATATATGAGGTATAATACATATATATATGTACAGTTGGACCAAATCAGCTGTTTATAGCCACAATTCGGCCTGAGAGGCCGAGAGAAACGCAGTAGCCCGCCAGGCCGCGACCGCGCGTGAAGCCCACCATCTTTCGTCCGCGGCCCGCCTATCCCGGTCCGGCCCCCTCCCTCGATCCCCATTGGCAAATCGCGCGAACCCTAACCCTAGCCTCGCCGCTTCAGCCTCGCCACCGCCACCCTCCGCCTCGCCGCCTCCACTCTGCCTCGCCGCCGCCACCCTCCGCCTCGCCGCCTCCGCTCGCCTCGCCGCCTCCGTGCCCGCTCCGCCGCCACCGCGCCTCATGCCTCCGCCCTCGGGCTCCGGCTAGATCTGGGCTCTCCGGCCTCCGGGACTCCGGCTCCGTGCCCGCACCGGCACGCCGCACGACCGGCGACAGCGCCTCCGCCCTTCGGGCTCCGGCCCTCCACTCCGCCGCAGTCCACGACCGGCAGCCTGCGACTGCAGACCGCAGTAGCCACCAGGCGCGCCTTCGGCGGTTCAGCCATCTGCCCCGCACCTCTGCCGGTAGCCCATCGAGCCCAGCATGGCGGCACCGCAAGCCGGGTACTAATGATACATGTGTATGTACATCCCAGTTATTGTTCATTCATCTGGCAATTTATCCTGAATATTCCGTTGCATCTATTGTTCTTTTCAATCTGCTAACTCCACAAATTACTTCCAGTCCCCATTTAATCCCTAGATCCTAATTAGTGTCCCTAGATCCTAATTAGAAAAAAAGTTCTAATGGCTGCCCTTCAAGTTTTATCTGTATTTATCTTTGCTCAATTAATATATTTTGACTAGTTTGCATATCAGTTCGGCAAGCTTCTCAAATAATGTGCAAATCTGGTACCTTTATAGTTCATAGCATTCCCATGAAAATGTTTGCTTAAAATGCAAGTATGCAACATATTGATTTATTACTAATTTTTACATTATTTAGACCTGTGCTTCCTCTTTAATAATGATATTCTGCAGTTGAGAATGCAGGCCAATGCATGATGCAGAAAGTAATAATTTTTGTTTGAAATGAATATTGACTCGTTAAGAAAGTCTGTGAAACATAGCTCTTACTTCATGGACATTCAGATTGTCACCCATTATATAATATTATTTAGTGATGGTTCAACTGTGAGGTCCTCAAATTGGGTCTTCTCTATTGATGTATTAGCATAAGAATGTTGATTACACTTCTCTATGTATCTGAACATTGTCTTCATTTGAAGGTATGCCCATGATGAGGAAGCAGCTGATGACCAAGAAGAGTCTGGATGGAAGTATATCCATGGTGATGTCTTCCGGTTCCCCAAGAACAAGTCATTATTTTCGGCTGCTCTTGGCACAGGAACTCAACTGTTTGCTCTGTAAGTGCTTATCTTTTTTTCCCCATTTATACTATCATCATATTTTGCATAATGTAAATTCTTCGTGCAGTTATTCCTTTTGACTTGCATATATCTAACAGTCTTATTTGCCACATTGCAGCACAACCTTTATATTCCCGCTTTGTGTACTTTTGCAATTATTTTGTAATATCTTTATATTATTTGAGATATTATCCCTAATACGAATAATTGTATGTTAACTATTGCTACTGTAGATCTTTATGTACTGAAAAATATTTTACAACTTCGAACACCCATTTTAAAATTCATGCGTCCGCCACTGGCTGCTACAATACCATTTCAGTTAAAACTATAGTATTTTTGAATAGTGCCTATATTGGTGGAGCATGGGTGAAAATCATACGGTGCTCCGACACGTCAGAACGTCTCCCTCGTCGCAGTTGCCGTATCTTTGCCAAGTGACACTTTCCGATCGAGCATGTATCTAATATGCGTGATTTGGCATGACAATATTAGCCATGACAATGTTCAACTATAGCACAAGCTTGTATTCTAGGCGCCATTTGTGACATGGAAGGAAATGGCGTGTAGCAGGTGTTGTATGCTTGGGTTGGGCTAGCAGGCAGCAGCTATGCGCGGCAGTAATCCTTCGTGCGGTCGTGCCCGCACTTCACGAGGCAGATGCATGGGTCGGCACGTGCAGCTGTGGCCGCGGTGGCGTAATGGGCCGGGTGGTCAGGGCAAGCGGGAAGATGGCGCGAGAGCTGGAGTTTTGAGAGCCTCTCCCGCAATGGGATTGTTCCCTTCGATGTGATCCAACTCGATTGACCGGCGGTGCCCCCGTATGCAACGGGAGAATGCCTTCAACGGAAGATAGGTACGTTTGAGTTTGAGTTTGAAAAGGATATGAAAAAGTCAAATATTACTATTGACGGTAAATTTATCATTTCTTTCTTTCTTAGTTCTAACAAACTTCTAATTGGAAGTCGAAGTTTCAAGAGTGTTTGACGAGGATATAACCAATTCTTAAATTATTATTTATCTGTAAATGATATGGTTACGTTATTATACACCTTGAGTATATCCCTATCTATGAGGGAGAAATTTCACAAGGTAGTCATAAGCTCTTCTACGACAACTTTTTAGTAATAACCTCTTCTACGACAACCACTCCTTCGTCGTAAGCCTTTCTTATGATCACCTCACAGTCGTAAGTTTTTCTACGACTATGACACAGTCTTAAGTTATCCTGCGATCACATTGTGGTCGTAGATCCTCCTATGACTAAGTCAAATTTTGACTGACCTATCTACGACAACCATTGCATAGTTGGCTAATCTGACAAAGCGGTTAGCATGTGTATTTATTCTCTGAAATAAGTGCACATAACTTCTCCCAGGCAGAAACCATCACACGATGAGTGAGATACCACATCTCTAATTACTCTCGTCAGGCGGTTATCTTTCGAAACATTAAGACGTTTCTTGGCAAGGAGAAACTGCTACCGATATGCAAGCTATATAAAGGTGGACGTCAGGGAGAAGAGGGAAGGGACCGGGATAGAACCAAGGGAGAATAGAATTAGAGCAAGGCTATCTGTATTACTTTCTTCATTGTAATCAATTCATTAAGCAATATCCACACAGAAGTAGAGTTGTTATTCTCTCAGTAGAAGGTCTAAACCTGTATAAAAATTACTGTGTCTTTTCTCTGCGTGATCATAACTAGGTCTTCAAGAGTTCCTTCGAGCCCAAACAAATCAAACGTAAGATTGATACTAAAATATCGATAGTTGGCACCGTCCGTTGGGAACATCTTCGCGAAAGCTCCGGTAATTCCTTATCGACAAGTTCTCTGCTTTTTTACGTCCTCATGGTAGGAGAGTGGAATGAGGAGAACTAGTTCGACTTGGCCGACTATGCAGATTTCAATATTGGTGCCTACTACGACAACGAGCAGGCCATAATTTCATCCGATGTGAGGTTGTCTATGTAAATCCATCATGAAATCCCGGATATTGCACTACGTATAAGGTTGAGGAGGGATCCTTATCCCCCACAGCATTGCACTTAATGGAGGAACCAGTTTCCTTAGAGGGCAAGGGTCAATCCGACCACAAACATGATTGTACCAAGGCAGGTCTGCAACATGAGGAGTGATTCACCTCCAAGTGTTCAAGTACCTCACCGACCGCTCGATCTAGGTCAGCAAGCCCTAGAATCTGTCATTCTGATAATCCATCAATAGCTGGTGGTTGTGATCCTTCAGTTATCCCTGTAGAGAATGTGGGTGGGTTCCCTGTGAGTCCGTCCATGCTCTCATAGGGGTCAACTCTGGTTGGAGACGGTTATAACCCAGAATTCTCCTTTCTAGAGTGGCCTTCCATGCCGTGAGGCTCTGTTGTTTGACGACTCCTCAAGCCAGAAGGGGTCTGACGCGAGTGGAGATCAGTTCGGGAGGTCTTCGCCCTCCCCTCAGATACTAAACACTCGCGGAGGAAGGCCTGGCAGCGCTCCCCGCCGCTCACACACTACTATCCCTTGTAGTGATGGTGAGGAAACCTCTAGTGATGAGCTAGGTGAGTACACTGATAAGCGTCGTACAAATTTTCGAAATAATCGCTCTCCTTTAAAGTGGCCTTGCCCAGCCTTAGGGATTGAGAATCCTAAGACCATACAAAGGAGAAGATTAGTTGCCCAAAGGTTTTTGCCTAGGCACGTCTAGTACCAACCTGAGAAAGCTTGAGGGCTTCAACGTATAAATGACTTGCTCAAAAATCTAAATCAAGAGCTTGCTCAGGCACCGGGCTATGACCACTTCCTGAAGGGATCACGTGAAGACTCCAAAGCATGATGGCTAGACTCGAGCAACCTCAGCGACACAACTCTTGGAGTCATGCAGGTACGATTGCGTCTAGTCATTCTAGTCGTTCATAAAACTCACCACATGGAAATCAACATGATGACATGTCACGTCGTTCTCCAAATCATAACCCCGGTGAGAGGAGAGTACTTTGAGAATCCCCAAATCGAAAAGCTTTCAGAGTTGATGATCAATCATCGATTCAACTAAGAATTCTGTAGCGGCAGATGGAATATGAGGAGTATTACCCTCATATGGATGAGACCTATTACAGGTTGGGTCCATCAACTGTCAGGCATCATCGAGTACGATCATCTGAAGACACCAATCATCCTTTCCCACAAAGGAGTCGTCATGACCTTGTTACTAGATGTCGGGCATTCATACCAGAAATTCGAGTAGTACGCTCGCCACTGCGGTTTCGACCAGTAAACATGGAGAAGTTTGATGGGTCGTAAAACCCCATCGAATTCCTTTAGATTTACACAACCATAGTTCAAGCAGCAGCAAGAGGAGATCATATCATGGCAAACTACCTTCCGACTGTGCTCGAGGGATTCACTCAATTATGGTTGTTGAATCAGCCACTAGAGTCAATCCATTTATGGCAACATTTCTGTGACCTTCTTCGGTCCAATTTTCAAGGCGCATAAAACCGTCTTAGGAAGGAAGACAACCTACAACGGAAGAAGCAAAATAACAATGACACCCTATAGCAATTCATCAGACATTTCAGTTAGGTTCATAATTCTATTCCGGAGGTTTTTGACGCTTCTGTTGTTAGGGCATTTAAGCAAAGAGTCCACAATAGAAGGTTCACAGAAGATATCGCCTTAAATCCTTCGACTACAGTCAGAAACCTATTCGAGATGGCTGATCGTTATGTGACAACTGCTGAAGCAGTTGAGTGGAGCAAAGCCATCAACCAAGCCGATCGATGTACCAAAGAGGTAGGCGAAGGTAGCAAAAAGAGGAAGAAGGTCAAGAAATCCAAGAACAAAGCAAAATGTCAAAATCCTCAAGCCGGAAGTTCCAAGGAGGTCTTGGCCATGGGTGAGAAGGAGCCACGGAATCCCAAACTGTACTTCGATTGGGGCAATGCCAAAATCCCAGTGTGAAAAGACAACAAGCCTATGTGGTGTCCTTTTCATAAAAGGGAAGGACACAACCTTCACAACTACCGAGTTTTTCAACGAAAACTCGAGGACTATTACTTAGGCAAATGACGACTCCCTACACTCAAAGAGTTACGAAAAACGAGTGGTCGGAAGTAGTCGAACGGTGAGAGGAGTTGCCGTTTTAGGATCAGAAGCACACCATTGAGTACATCTACGGAGGATCTTTGGCATACAAGTTAAAGCGACAGTATAAGACTATCGAAAGGGAGGTAAATTTCATTGACTCTCCTCTTGTCAATTATCTTCTTCCTATATGGTCAGAAGTCATAATCTCCTTTGAGAAAAGTGACTGTCCGATTCCTTCAACTCGACCAGATTGGATTTTGATCATGGCCAAGCCCACCATCAATAACTATTGAGTAAATCGAGTGTTGGTCGATGGTGGTAGTTCTTTAAATATTTTGTTTGTACGTGCTCTGGATGAGATGCAAGTCCCTGAGCCAGAATAAAACTTTATGATACTCATTCTGTGAGATCATACCAGGGTCTTCGACTAAGCCAATTGGCCAAGTTTCTCTTCCTGTTACGTTTGGTTCTCTAGGCAATTTCAGGACAGAGAAAATCTCCTTTCATGTGGTCGATTCCGACACGGCATATAACGCCATATTCGGACGACCAACTCTAGCACGCTTCTTATTGATAGTTGCTCACTATGCATATCAATGTCTTAAGATGCCAGGTCCCAAAGGAGTTATCACAGTCCGCTGTGATAAAAAGATGGTGCTTACATGCAACTGGAAGTCCCTCAAGATGGTCGACCAGTTACCAAATTGAGAAGCAAGCAAGCCGCAGCTTTCGACCAAGCACTCGAAGCCTAAAATTGCGCCAAAACCGAATGAGCAAGTCAAAGAAGTCCATCTGAATCCAGAGGAGCCTTTGAAGACCGTTCGCATCGAGGTTACTTCTGACCCTACATAGGAAGACACCCTCATCACCTTCCTTTGGACAAACGTAGATGTATTTGTATGGCAACCATCTGACATGCCCGGGGTCCCAGGGAAGTTATCGAGGATAGGATAGCTCTACGGCCTAACAAAAAACCCGTAAAATAAAAGTTACAAAGATTTGCACTTGATCGACGTGAGGATATTAGGTTTGAATTAGACAAGCTACTGAAAGCAGGCTTTATAAGAGAGGTTAATCACTTATAGTGGTTGGCTAACCCTATAACAGTTAAGAAGTCTAATTGCAAGTGGTGTGTGTGTGTTAGACTGTACTGATCTTAATAAAGCTTGTCTAAAATATGATTTCCCTTCCCCGTATCGATCAATTGGTTGACTCCATTGCTTGTTGTGAAACATTAAGTTTTCTAAATGCATACTCTGGTTATCATCAGATTAGTATGTCTCTAGAAGATGAAGAAAAGACCGATTTATCACACTATTTGGAATATTTTGCTATGTCAAAATACCATTTGGTTTGAAAAATGTTGTCCAACTTTTCAACATTTGATGCAATTGAGTTTTTTTTCTTCAACTAGGCCAAAATTTGGAAGCCTGTGTTGATGATTTAGTCATAAAAAAGCATCAAATGACTTAATCATATTTTAGACTTACATGAAACATTTGATAACCTCAGAAAACTTTGCTTGAAACTCAATCCTAAGAAGTGTGTATTCAGAATTTCTTCGGGAAAATTGGTCGGATTCCTTATTTCAGCAAGAGGTATCGAGGGAAATCTTAAAAAGATAAAGTCCATTGAGCAAATGCGCCCTCCAACCACTAAGAAAGAAGTCCAAAACTCATAGGGTGCATGGTGGCTTTAAGTCGTTTCATCGCATGACTAGGGAAAAAGGACCTCCTTTCTTCAAACTTCTAAGGAAGCACGAGGGGTTCGAGTGGTCAAAAGAGCTAATGATGCCTTCGAGGATGTCAAGATATATCTTATGAGTGCTCCTATTCTAGTTTCTCTGAAATCAGAAGAGACGCTTTTAATGTATCTAGCTGCCATGCTACAGGCAGTAAGCACAATACTGGTCGCTGAGCGCGAAAATGTTTGACGACTAGTTTACTGCGCGAGCAAAGATTTACATGGGCCTAAGGAGCGCTACCCTCAGGTTCAAAAACATTTATATGCCCTCCTCATGTCTTCGAGGAAACTAAGGCATTATTTTTAGATACACAAAATTGTTGTGCTATCTGAGTTTTCCTTAGGAGAGATCCTCCAGAATAGGGAAGTAGCAAGACGCATGGTAAAATGGTTGGTAGAACTTGAAGAGTTCGATCTCCATTTCAGATCCCGAGCGGCCACTAAATCCCAGATCTTGGTAGACTTTGTTGTTGAATGGACAACTCCTGAACCTATTCAGGATCCCCAATATACTTCCCATGACTAGTGGACGATGTACTTTGATGGGTCACTTATGCTTAGTGGCTCAGGTGCTGGGGTGGTCCTAGAATCTCCTATAAGAGAGACATTAAAGTATGCGTTCAATTAAACTTTTCAACCACTAATAACATGGCTGAATACAAATGTTTATTGGCTGGCATATGAGCCACGAAAGCGCTCAGGATTTGTCGAGAGGAGACTCTCAACTAGTCGTGAATCAGGTCGAAAAAGAGTACCAATGCTCTAGTATGACCATGTGTCAGTCCTTGTTGGAAGTCAGAAAGCTTGAGAAGCATTTTTTCAGTTTCCTTTGCAACCATGTGTTTCATTGCTTGGAAGTTCAAATGACCCAACCGAACATGCCCCAACCAGGCCTCCTCATCCAGACTTATAGCAAGGCATACCGGTGCAATGGTGTGAAGAACTTTCTTGTACAACTGATTACTTGATTTTTGAACTTTCATGAGCAGCAGGTTTTCCCTGTCATACATCCACAGGAATTCACCAGAGATCACAACTTTGCACCCATCTTCGGTCAACTATCCCAAGCTCAGGATATTGGTGTGTAGACTGGGAATGAAATACACTCCAGTGATCAATCGTTGTTCCCCATTATTGCACTCCAACAAGACTAAACCTTTCCCCTTGATTGGCACGGTTGATCCATCACCAAATCGCACTCGCTCGACGATGCTTTCATCAAGCTTGGCAAAATAGGACTGCCTGCTTGTCATATGGTTACTGGCACTGTTGTTCAAGTACTAGATCCCATCTTCTTCCTTGATGCCGATGTGCTGCTCCGGCACCAACTCATCTTCATTGAGCAAGACTCATCAACCGTCTCACCTTCCATTCATGTGCAAGGCTTGGAATTCACTCTTCAGAGTATGTAGTTGTGCTTTCTGCACTGAATCGGCACCCAGGAACCTGGTTTTTAGGGCGTCCCAAATCTCCTTCGCAGACTTCTCCTTGTCGACCTACAGGAGTACATCTTCAGGCAGTGCTTGAAAGATGAATGCTCTGGCCACCTTATCATTCCTCATTTCCACGGCCTCTTCGGTTGGTGGTTCAACAGCCTCCCAGATGCCATGGGCATCCATCAAGGCCTCCATCCTAATTGCCCACGATGTGTAGTTTGTTGTCAGCATTGGGTAGTGAAACGGCATACCGCCTACTACATGATGATGGCCATTGGCTTGAACCGAGGATACTTGGGCATGCAAGGCTCTGATACCAAGTATTGGAGATGAGCCTAGGATCTACACGCCCAAGCGATTGCTCACAATTGGTATTTTTGGAAGATGAACAGTAAAGTTCAGAGAAGGAGGCAGAGTTCACAGACTGTTTTGGGGCAATTTTCTCTTATTCCTCAACTCGATACTCCAAGCAACAACAAAAGCATAAACTATTTTTACTAGAACTACTACCACGCACTACGATCCAGTTTTGCTCGTCATGACCCACTCGACACCTGCGCACATTGTGCAGTGACTGAACTAAACACACACAGTACCCTGAAGACTCGGTTTGGCTCAACAAATCCGACCAAGTCAGGATTACAATCAACACAGTGTATGTGTTACGCGGATCCGAATTCGGATCGTACTTTAACATTTGTCTTATGTGCTTGCCATGGCCATGGTGGAGGTGAGCGCCACGCCACTGGACCTCCGTTGGCGAGCTTAGTCTTAGTGGCCACCCCGTTTCCTGTAGCAGTCGTCTTTGCATGGGCAGTAGGAAAGAATAGTTTTCTACGTTGCTCCACTAGAATCACGGAATATGGGATGGTTGAGTAGTGATAGAAAACAAGCAGCACAAGAGCACTCGAGCATAGTCGGTCATCTTTGGATCCAATTTGCCGCAGCGTTGACCTTCTGGCTCGTCTTTCCCGACTCAAATCTTCATCGGCTCCTTCGAGCTTAGCTTTTATTTTATTTTCTTTTTGAGAATCATCGAGGATTTCTAGCTGTGAATCATGGCAACTCCAGATTGACCTTCTGGAAAACAGATCGGCTCGGAATCAGGCTATGTATCCAGATGGCGTTGATGGATCTGGCCAAACAAGACCACGATGACGCAAATCCATTCATCCGTCGAGCTTCTCCGTCGTGACACCGGGGCCTTTCACCGCCGCCGCCTACTTGAATCCACCGAGCAATATGTTGGTACAGGACTCCTCGAATAGATTGGCTGAAGTCACATGATGATTCAGATTTATGTTATAATGAATCATTGCAATGTTTATAGAATGGTCAATTGGTTTTTGCAAAAATCGCACTTTGTTCGGACTGGTTTTAGGTAGAATTTGAGGATTTTGGGATTTGAGTCATGTATTTAGTAAGGTTGACCTGAGTCATTGGATTAAGCTTGCATGATGCATGTCTTGGCTAATGTAGGTCAAGTTGCGAAGAACTTGTGTCTGCAAATGATTTCTTTGTCTTGGATGTGCAGGATCGTTGGAGTCAACTATGGTCAACGGTGGTGATCGGGGCTTGGTCATGGAGGAGTCGAGGCCCAGAACGATTAAGGATGTCGAGTGAGACAGTGAGCTCAAGCATGGCATTAGAAAGGCGGGAATGTTGAAGGTGAGTTCAAACGGTAGGATGGCGCCAGGTGGCTTGCATGGGTCAAGTGAGCTGTGGTTCGGTAGAATTGGGATGAGAGTGACTTAACAGCACGTGGCAAGCTAGTGGTGTACCTACACATGGCCAGCATGACGATTGCTTACAAAGGATAGTGATGACCGGGTCAACAAGGGGTATTTTAGTATTTTGTTCAAAATACCAGAAACCATCTTGGATCAAAACCGCAGCACATGGGCGATGCATTGGATAGCGGTTTAGGTCAAGATGGAGCTGGTTTGATCAAGGCGGATCAAAGGTAAGGATTTAGCAGATACACACTTATACGTTTTGAAAAGCGTGAATAATTAAACTTGAGTGAGTAAAACCCTTGTGTGTGGGGTTGATGGGTTTTCCATTGTAATAGTGGATAGGATCCATTTAGGGGTGTAGGTGGCTGGTTGCCCACCGATAAAAGGGGTTGCAATGGAGACATGTAGGGAAAACCATCCAACATCTCTCTCTCATGTGCTCTCTTGTTTAGGGTTAGGATCTGAGAGTGGAGCACTTGGTGTACTTTTTGTCTTGCAAGGTGGAGTGGCTGTAAACTCACCCTTCTCAAGTAAGCAATACACCAATCTTTGTGTATTTCCATGTATCCATCTTGATTTGATTGATTTGCTTTTGATTTCTTTTGTTTCTAACCTGCTGTGACATGTGGAAATACATCTAGACTCATCTTGGTTATCATGCACCTATGAGCTAGTTATATTCATCGATTTTGATTTTGAGTCGGTTTTGATGTCTCATCTTTGGCCATGATTTTTATGACTATTTGTTAGAATAGGTTCACAATACACTAGAGAAGATCTCTGTAAAGTTTCATGTCATTGGATAGTTGTATAGTTGAGCTCCAACTACGGTGATTTCCATCCTATAGTTGAGCTCCAACTACGTCAGCTTCCATCCGATAGTTGTAACCAACCACGTTGATTTTCGACCAGTGGTCGTAACCCGAACATGTAGTGTTCTGAACTGGTCGTGCTCAGCTCTGTGTTCCTTTGTTTTTCAAGAAGACTTCATATCCTAATCTTCATAGCTTTGTAGCTATCGGAATAAATGATTAGTGAATATTTGGGAAAATTTTTTGAAGGCACCATTCACCCTTCTCTGTTACCTATCCGGTTCTACAAGTGGTATCAGAGCCTGGTTAGCTCTTCTTAATAGATCTTAACCGGTCTTAGGAGCCATGGCAGCAAACTAGTATTCCACCAAGCCTCCTATCTTCGATGGGGTCGACTATCCATTTTGGAGGAGTAAGATGGACTCTTACATTCAGACTCAAGGCTATGCGATCTGGAAGAAGGTTAAGACTCGATTTGTTGTTCCTGCCGATGAGGACATCACGGTGTTGCATACACCAGATGTTGAGGCAAACGCTAGGGTAAGGAACATCATCATTCAAGGTCTAGAAATGAGTTTGATTGCATCTCTCATCTCTCGTCGGCTTATGATATTTGGGTGATCCTCGATGCATACCATGAGGGCACCACCCAAATCAAGACTGTCCAACAGGACCAGTACAAGCAAGAGTATAACAAGGTTGAGATGATTACTAGTGAGTCCTTAGATGAGTGCTTTATTAGATTTCATAAGATTCTAAGCAATCTCTAAGCTGTTGGTCTTATATACTTAGACTCAGACAATGCTCGCCAGATGCTTTCTGCCTTGGACCTCAGGGTTTGGGAGATGAAAGTGACAACCATCAAGGACATAGCTGATTTGTCAACCTTGACTCTTGATGCATTGTACTCACATCTCAAGACTCATGAGATCGACATCATCTCTTGCAAGATGAAGTCACAGTCGATGGCTTTGGTCACCGATCCCACTTCTGCTTCTAGAGTATCTTCTGATGGTGCTTCGGGTTTCTCTTTGGCTGCTTTGTTTGAAATAAGTAATGACCAATTTGAGCAGTTCCTAGAGAATGAGTTAGCCCTCTTAGCCAGAAAATTTTCTCAAGCATACAAAAGGGTTAGAGAGAGAAAGAGAGGAGGTCTAGTCATCTACTTCAAGTGTGGTGGCCCCAACCACATTCGAGCAAATTGCCCCAAACTGGAGAACGGTAAGAATGACTACGGCAGTGTGAGCAAGAGTGACTACATTAGAAAGAACCACAACAAGAAGCCGCCAGCTCATGATTAAGGCAAGGACAAGAAATACCACAATCTTGGCAAGGGAAAGAAGCTCTTCCACCGCGTCCTCAATACCTTCAACAACTTCGACTTCAGCGATGTGGAAGGCTGGAGTGACGACAACGGTGAGGATGATCCGTAAAAGGACACCAAGGATGGCGACAACTTCACCGACATGTGCTTCATGGCTAACGAGAATGGCATCAGCGATGATGATCTCTACATCGACTTCGATGAGGTATGCCCCTCCTACGACCAGCTCAATGATACTTTTCTTAAGTTAGGAAAGTTTTATGCTAGGTCTAGAACTAGGTGTGGTGAGTTAGAGAAGGAGGTAGAGAGCTTGTCATAGAAGCTTACTTCACTTAAATCTGCTCGCTCCCGTGACAATTGTGATGTGTGTGCTTCTTTGCTTGGAGATATGGAGAAACTAAGGATCTCGCATTATAGCATGATTTTTGAGCTAGATTTGCTTAAGATGGAGAATGTTAGTTTGCTATCTGAGTTAGAGTTGTCTAGGGTTGCTTCTTTCCATTCTAATTTGGCTAAGACTACATTCTGCACCTTTTGTAAGGATAAGGACAATACTTTTAGAGATTTGTATATCATGCTCCTTGATCTGTCTAAAATTTGTGATAGCTGTACCAACTTGAAAATTAATTTAAAGAAGGCGGATCATAAAATTGCTGAAATGCAAGCTGCTTTGCTTGAGCCTATTGTTTATTGTGCCAACTGCCTAAAATTAACTGCTGAACTTGAATCAATTTCTAAGCAATTTCATGACATGTGTGAACACAACAAGAAAATGACTCAATATGCTTCTAAGGCACCTATTAGCTCACCATACAATAATTGTGAAAAACTAAAATCTGAATTGATTGCAATGGATGAAAAATATGTGAAGCTAACTAAGGATCTACTAGAGAAGCCACAATTTGCTTGCTCTTTCTGTGTTGAAATAGGGGAGAAATATAAGGAAATGCAAGAGACTTTTAGGAAGAATTATGAGGACCAGATGGCTAGGATTAGAACTGTCACCTGCATGTCTTGCGAAGCCCTCTAGTTTAAGGCGGCTATGCATAAGGAGAGATATGCACGTGCTATTTGATCTTCTACTTCTAGTTCTTCTTCCTCTCCTTCTAATTCCTCATTCTCTCCTTCTCCTTGTTCTTCATGTGCCACTCTTTTTCGGGAGTGTGAGTACATCATGAACACTCTTAAAAAAATTTTGGAGGCAAGAAAAGGCTCAATCTTATTCTAGACAAATATAAGATTTGCAAGTTTAATTAAGGTCTAGGATATGATTTCTTAGAATGTGAGGAAACATCCACCTGCTGTTGTTAGAGCTGTAGCAGCAGGCATGATCGAAGTTGTGCCTAAGCCTAAGAAAATTGAGTTTAAGTCTGTGGGCTTTATCCAGGAGATTTCTGACAGTAAGATTGTGCCACCTGTTGCTTCGACCTCTCAGAAGGTGAAGCCTCATCATGTCGCTTCAACCTTTTAGTTGGCAAAATATCATTGCACCTTCTGTTATAATGATGGACATGTGATTGAGTTCTGCTTTAGGCATGCCAAGATCGCATGAAGAGACATTGTTCTTGCTCTTAGGGGTATTCAGGGTCAGCCCCAGACTCGGAGTGCTCCTAAGACCAACACGAGGTCTAGAGTTGTAGATAGCTCTCCTCGCTTTCTTGGTTTTAGGCAGCATCGAGGACATGGTTTTCAGGGTTCTTCTGGTTTTATTCTTCGAGTTGCTTCTGGTCAAGGTGTCTGCCGTCCTGAGGATACAGCTCGTTTTCCCCGTCGAGGCAGCTATCTGCGACGTGATCAACATACTGCTATAGGTCAGACCCATTCTTCCATAGTGGTTAGATCGAGCAGCGGTGTTAGGACTGCTCCTAAACATCCTGTGTTTGTGAGAGGCGAAGTGTGTAGTATCACGAGAAATCAGTCTTCTGCTTCTGTGACTAGATCTACTACTCATCGTGTGACTCAATACTAGGTTACTAGATCTGCTCTTATTTACCGCAGTATTGAGCCACTGATATATGCTTCTCTTTGATTCAGGTCCGTTGGACTAGAAATGGAGATGTTTGGCTTATTTTCTCTGGCTGTTCTCGACACATGACCGGAGACTTCCATTGGTTCTCTTCCGTAGTCCGAGCTCCAGGTGATGAGATGATCACTTTTCGAGACGCTTCTTCTGGTCGAGTCATCGCTAAAGATACTATGCACATTAATGATTTTTCATTCTTAAGGATATTGCCTTAGTGAGTAAGCTGCGTTATAATGTGCTATCTATTTCTCAACTTACCAATGATGATTTTGAGGTAAGTTTCAAGAAAAATGCTTGTAAAATTATTGATTCTTCGGGGAGTCTAGTTTGTAGGATTTCTAGGTTTGGGAGTATCTTTCGTGCTGATTATGTTGAGTCTTCTGGTAATTCTCTTAGGTGCTTAGTTGCTTCAGAGTCCCATGATCTCTCTTTTTGGCATATGAGACTTGGTTACATTGGCTTTGATCACTTAACCTGAGTTAACGTCCACAGTCTCATTCATGGTCTGTCTAAGCTCAAGATGGTCAAAGATGGTTGCTGCTTCTCACCCTCTAGTTACGGTGACTATGATCTGAAGGACCGAAATGGCAACAGAGGGGGGGTGAATGGTGCCTTAAAAATTTCCTCCCCAAGTTCTTCTTCTCCTTTAGCTAGAGAGCTAAGAAGTCAGAAAAACAAAGATCAACCGAACAGCAACAATAAAACAAGAAGTCGTAGCCGAAGACAACCGTAGTCGTAAATGTGAAACTGTATCGGGTTTTGACCGTGGTCGTATGGGGTGAGAACAGACCAGCATACGCAAGACCACCGCTACACAGACGAGGTTGAATGACCAGAAACAGAGGATATCGCTGGTGAAAACCGAACCAGAAAACTTATGCCGTAGTCGATCATCCGACAACAGAATGTATACAGGAAATACTCTGTTGTCAGGCGCACGACCGAGGAGCAAGAAATTAGAGATCTTTTTGCACAGAGATCCAAAATGAATGAAACTTGAAACTTAGTTCGTACAAGATCTCTGGAAGTAAAAATACCAAGAACCTCCAAAGTCTTCACAACAGAAGAGGAGAAAACCAAAGTCGAAAACTGAAACAGAGAGCTCCAGGCGGCAGAACCACAGAGCTCGGTTTTCTACAGATTTTGCTTTTGCTCTCGGGAATGATCTTAGCAAGCAGTCATAAAACAATTTCCCAGTCCTGAGCAAGTGAAGCACAAGCCAACTCTCAGACAAAACACATATGATCGAAAGAACACAGAGAGGGCAAACAGATCAAACAAATCATCTCAAGAACAAAAGCGAGAAAGATACGAGAGAGATGAATCCAATATTTTCTATTTCACATGGAGGTTTCTCTGACCACTCCATCGGAGGTACACGAGCATCCATGCTCTTACCGAGACAACTCACACAAGATGAGAGGAACACTCGAGCACTCGGGGACAACCTCACTTCGCTCACGAGACCTAACCTCTCTATTTATAGTCTCAACCGCTAACGGGTCTCAACAGACCACCGTTACAGAGAGTCCAGTGCTGCAGGCCTCCGTGCTTTGCCCATTACCCAGTGCAACGGCTCCACCGCTTTGCCCAATAGCACCACCAACTCCAAGTGCTTTCCCGAGGACACGGCTTCCTTTGCGTGCTTTGGCATTTCTCCAAAATGCCCTTGACCTCCCAAGCTTCCTCCTCATGCCTTCTTGTTTTCTGGTTACACCACTCGGGCAAGACCACGTCCTCTTCGGCTTCCACGTCGTTCTGGACCTCAACATCTCCTATGTCTAGTCCCGACCTCTCTAAGCCTCACCAAGACATGTCTCCCAGTACCTGCAACCATCACAGACAACAAAACCATCACATAGCACTAATCCATACTCGCATACTCACGAGCTCAAGTCTCTTTCCACGAAATTAGATTTTACCAAACCTTATCAAAATGTAGAACAAACCAGTCTACAAGGTCCACAACATCACAAGGAACCCAACCGACCAAACCTCACCGTAATCGGACATGAAATGCACCCTCACGACCAATTTTAGTGATCCCGCACGACCACGGTCATCCAACCGATAACGTGGTCGAACGCGTTCGACCACGTTCAATTCTCGCTAACGTGGTCGTAGCTCTCCGAGCGCATAACGCGGTCGCACCACCGAAAGTGCCACAACGTAGTCGTGGCTCCTTTCCCACAACGTGGTCGAGGCCCCGATCTCCCTGGCGTGGTCGTGGACGCCCACCGACCACGGCCAAAGTGGTCGAACGCCCGACCTCCCAACGTGGTCGAGGGTCCGATCCCACAACGTGGTCGTAAACCCTAGCGCCGAGTGCCGACCATGGTCAAATCTTCCGAGGGCTCCGCAACGTGGTCGAGCCCGAGCGCCACAACGTGATCGAACGCTCCCAATTGCCAACGTGGTCGTAAACCCTTCCGACCACGGCCAAAGTACTCGTGACGTTGCTCTACCGAACCCGATACTCGCAACGTGGTCGCACGCCACCCGATATCGCCAACTTGATCGTAACGCCTTCCCGACCACCGCCGGTTTGCCGAGAACACCTCAACGTGGTCGACGCTCTCGAACGAAATTCGACCATGACCAAACGTGGTCGTATAGCATCCTACAAGGTCGTACAAGCTGGGACAAGTCGTATACGACTTCATTTAAATCGAGTTAAGATTTTACGATAAAAGCCCAAAAACAAACTCAATTTTCCTTCAACCAAGAGTCAAATACTCATCACAAAGATAGGATCATCTCCACATGATCTCTCAATCTCCCCCTTGATGAGTATATTGACAAACACCGAGAATTAAGAAGTTGAGTTTGTAGAAGCCGACATGGTCCAGGAATGAAAATGAATTTATGACCATGTCAACAGAGAGAACACTAGAGCAATAAAATAAAGAGCAAATTGATCTCCAAAGCTCTAGCAAGTTCCCAGAATTGGAGAAATTTTCTTTTTCTCCAATCTATTCTCCCCCTTTTGGCAATAAACACATCAAGTATGCAAGAGAGAGAATAAGTCATAATGATGGATGGAATGGCTGATTTGATTATTCAAGGTATGCAGAGCCATGAGAATTATCCAAAATGACCAAATGTATTACACCAAGCCATAACATACAAGTATGCTACAAAGATCATGACTATGTATGTAAAGAGAAGCTAAGCTAACAGATGGTATAATCTGATTTTTTTTTAATTTGAAGTGCTTAGCAAGTCAAGTCAAATAAGATTTTAGTCTAGCTAATGATATCCACAAAAGATGCAAGCCATGTCAATGAGCTAAATGGAATCGAGAAGCTAGTGTTGAGCCAACTAGAGTGCTATTTATTCAAGAATGATACATTTGTTTAAGTACACTTGAAATTTTAGCAATTGAGCATAAATGACATTTTTCTTTAGAGATCTCATGATTGTTTTCAATCATATTTTGTCATGTGCTAGACCTCAAGCCTTATGCGATCATTCCAAGCGAGAAGCTTAAGGAAATGATCTTGGTCATCCAAATCTCCCCTGAGTTCAGGCCTTGTGCAATGGCAAGCCGTCTCATGAGAAGGAATTGGTGAGATCAGTTTTTTCGCACAGAAGAGATCTTTTTTTTGATAGATTGTACTAACTTATGTGTCATCAAGAAACTATATAGCTCAATCTATTACTCAACTAAGATTCAAGACTCAACTCAGCCTATTTGACATGGCAAGAACCATAAAAGGATAACACAAAGTTGACTAGTCTCAAATATGAACATGACAGGAATTAGGTCAAATTTGGCATTTTAATTAACCTATCATGGCAAAGACTTGACTACACATATAAAGTCATGATCGATTAGCAATGGAGCACAAATCATGGCAATGTGTAAAGCATTGAAAGCATGTCATAACCGGATAATAATCAAGGCTCAATGTGGTTATATTACAATGCAGAATGCAATGCAGAAAATCCAGCTCCCCCTCAACATGTGATGCAGCTTTTAGTTCAAGTTGAGTTTAAGTCAAAATTAAAATCTAGAAGTTCCCAAATGAACTCCCCCTGAACCAAAGCAATAAAAATCAAGAGCTGGCAAATAAATCAGGAAAACAGGCAGTCCTTAAAGCATAGAAAAGATATAGAGGATACTATGGCTCAGACTGACTCTCATCTACCCTATATGTCTCGGGACAACATTTGTCGAGAAAAACGCACACTAGAGAGCAAACACGTACCCTGTCTACCCGAGGGTGGCCCAACCCTCGCTAGAACCTAAAAGAAGTGAGTGAGCTCAACCTAGTGAGATAAGAAACAGCTATCCTGAAAGCACAAGATAAGAGCAAGAAGTCTAAGCAACTCAGCAAGAGACACACTCTAACCTATGCTAGAAGGACTAATCCCAATGCACCGTAAATGCAATGCAATGAAATGAGACGAAGCATAATCAATATGATAAAGCGATGAAGCCCAAAGCTCCCCTCACAACAGTCCATAAGGACAAACCACCCCAAGCTCTCCCCGCAGAGCTGAAAACCTCGTGCTATCCAAAGGCTTGGTGAAGATATCAGCCAACTGGTGGTCACTCTCCACAAACTGGAGCACTATGTCACCCTTCTCCACATGGTCTCGAAGGAAGTGATATCTAATATCGATGTGCATGGTCCGAGAGTGCTGTACTGGGTTCTTAGCAATGCTAATCGCAGACGTGTTATCGCAGAAGAGCGGAACACGATCGATAGCTAACCCAAAGTCCCGCAGAGTCGAGACCATCCAAAGCACTTGGCTCGAGAATCGGTGCTGAGAACGCACTCGGCCTCTGCGGTGGGCATGCAACACCGCATCGCTTCCTCAAGACCAAGAAGCGAGAGAAGTGCCAATGAACTGGCGGTGCCGGTGCTCTTCCTATCTATCCTACATGGCAAAGTGCGCATGCGAATAGGCTCTAAGGGATGAGCAGGATGAGGAAGAGTACCGATACCATAGTCAATGGTAGCTCGAAGGTACCGAAGATGCGCTTCACCTTTGGCGGTGAGATACGTGAGGAGAAGCACGAAACCGCACAAAGACACACGAGAAAAGTGTATGTCCGGTCTCGAGGCGATGAGGTACAAGAGAGAGCCAATCATACCGAACTCTTTTTGATCAACTGGCTCGCCGTCCTCATCGGGTCAAGTGTGGCCGTAGAAGCCATCGAGTCGACACCGCTTTCCATCACTCATGTCGAAGCGTCTCGGGAGATCACGGTGTACTTGCCTTGATGCAAGAAGGTACCCTCCCGAGTCTGCTTGATTTGGAAGCCAAGGAAGAAAGTCAACTCACCCATCATGCTCATCTCAAACTCGGTGCTCATGACATCCGAGAACTGTGAAACTAGAGCATGGGAAGAGCCGCCAAAGATAATGTCATCGACATAAATTTAGGCGGGAAGGTCATTGCCAAGCCGGCGAATGAACAAGGTCTTGTCAACTTTACCCATCTCAAAATCATGTCTCAATAGATAGGACTTAAGCCTCTCATACCAAGCTCTAGGGGCTTGCTTAAGTCCATACAATGCTTTGGAAAGCTTGAAGACATGACTAGGGTATTTGGGGTTCTCGAAACCTGGAGGCTGTCTGACATAGACTTCTTCCTCAATGAAGCCATTGAGAAAGGCACTCTTGACGTCCATCTGGTAAAGCTTGAAACCCTTAGAAGCTGCAAAGGCAAGCAGAATTCTAATGGCCTCAAGACGAGCTACAGGGGCAAAGGTCTCCTCGAAATCCAGACCCTCAACCTGGGAGTACCCCTGTGCAACCAGCCTAGCCTTGTTTCGAATAACTACCCCATCCTCACTTTGCTTGTTCTTGAACACCTATTTGGTTCCAATGATATTTTGATCTTGAGGGGGCTCAACAAGCGTCCAGACCTTGTTTCTCTCGAAACTCTCTAGCTCCTCATGCATGGCATTGACCCAAGACTCGTCAGATAAAGCATGGCAAACATCCTTGGGCTCAAAGGAAGCTACGAAGGCAGAGTGGAGACAGAAAAGTGACACGCCAGACTTGGAACGTGTGACTCGCTCAAATAGATCTCCAATCATCTGCTCAGAAGGATGAGATTTTTGGATATGTCTTGGAGGTCCTGGATGAGATGAAGAAGTGGCCTCTACCTCGTTACTCGACGGGTAGGAACAGAGCCACTAGCTCGTAAGAAGCGAAGGTAAGGGCGATCGCCTCGAGGTGCGGTGGAAGAAGGCACCTCAAGGGGTGGAGAAGGGACTGGTCGGGTAGACAATCCTCATCTCCATCATCCTCATCATCCACAAAGATGGTCTCGGATCGCTCTAGTGAACACGAGATATCGGGCCTAGTCCCGGATGGCCTCATCAAGGTTACCTCCTGTGTTTCTACCATTTTACTAGACTCAGTTCTGCACCCTATAGGCCCGCCAAGAAGTCGACTAGCCCGGAAAAAGTCCATCACAAGAACGTGACTCGAACTTATCTAGGTTCCGGACTTGAATAAAACACTTGCAACCAAACACACGAAAATGAGAAACACCGGGCTTTCGCCGTATCTCAACTCATAAGAAGTGCGGTGCAAGTGTGCCCGAAGAAAAACTCTATTGGAAACATGGCACGCGGTGGCTATAGCTTCAGCCCAAAACTTCCGCGGTGTAGAGTACTCATCAAGCATCGTCCGGCCATCTCGACTAAGGTGCGGTTCTTTCTCTCCACAACGCCATTCTCGCCGAGGGACGATGGAGAGGAGAACGGTGCTCTACACTGCCTCACCACGAAACTCTCAAAGTAGGAATTCTTGAACTCCGTGCCATTGTCACTGCGAATCGCTCGTAAGGCACCTGGAAGCTCAACAGAAAGCCTACTAAAAAGACCTCGGAAATGTGAAAATATCTCATCCTTCGAGGCTAAGAAAAACACCCAAGAGTACCTCGAATAGTCATCGACCACAACAAGAACGTACCACTTCCCTCCTACTGACTGCACTCGAGCTGGTCCAACCGTATCCATATGGAGCAGCTGTCCCGGTGCATCGGTCATAGTAACCGGAATGGGAGGATGAGAAGCGGCAACCATCTTGCCGTGCCGGCATGGAGCGCAAACAAGATCTTTGACCATCTTGAGTTTCGTGAGACCACGAATGAGATCGTGGCGCTAACTCTGGTCAAATGGTCAAATCCAATATGACCAAGTCTCCTATGCCAGAAGGAAAGATCGCGGGACTCAGAAGCAAGCAAACAACGGAGAGGATCACCAGAAGATTCAGAAAAATCAGCACGAAAGATCCTCCCAAAACGAGAAATCCCACAAACCAGACTACCCGAAGAATCAAGAATTTTGCAGTTGTTTTTCTTAAAACTCACCTCGAAATCGTCATCGGTAAGCTGAGAGACTGAAAGCAAATTGTACTGCAGCTTACTAACCAAGGCAACATCTTTTAAAACAAATGAATCATTAATGCGCACTGTACCTTTGGCGATGACTCGCCTGTAAGAGGCGTCTCGAAGGTGATCGTCTCATCACCGAGCACGGCAAGGAAGAAAACCAACGGGAATCTCCGGTCATGTGTCGTGAACACCCGGAGTCTACAAGCCAAACCTTTCCCTTCCCTGCCCGGCGAACCTGAGTCAACAAGAGAGCAAAGTCTCAGTACTGGGATAAATCAAGATAGATTTTGGAACCCAATACTGAGTCACACGTCGAGCAGAAGAAGTAGTCACACACGACTGACCTCTAACTACCCTACACTCTCCGTCGCTCAAAGAAGCAGAAGGTCTATGAACAGACCTGAAGCTGTTGCTGGGTCTGACTGCTACGGACGAGCGAGTCGGTGCACCGGCAACAGGCTGATCACGCCGCGGGTAGGCATCTCGATGGGGAAAACGAGATCTACCCTCAGGACGGCGGAAGTCACGACCAGAGGAAGCACGAGGACGAAAAACAGAAAACTCAGAAAAACCAAGTCCTCGGTGCTGCCCAAAGCTACCAACAGTAGCAAACCTAGACCTCGTGTTGGTCTTAGGTGCACTCAAGGTCTGGGGCTGACCCTGAATACGCCTAAGAGACTCAGCACGGTCTCTTCGCGCGATCTTGGCGCGCTTGAAGCATTGGTCAATCAGATGCCCATCCTTCTGACAGAAGGTGCAATGATACTCGCCCGAGGGGTCAAGTAGCATGAGATGGCTTCGCTTCCGAGAGACCAAGTCGCGGTGAAATCACCTTGTCGTCGAAATCCCTTGGACAAAGCCCACGATCTAAATTGAACTTTCTTGTTCTTGGGCTTGACCTCGATCACACCTGCGGCTATGGGTCTGAGCACGGCAGGTGGATGCTTCCTTCTATCCTCTCGAAAATCATATCCTAGACCTTGATTGAATTTGCAAATCTTCGATTGGTCTAGAATAAGATTAAGATTCTTCTTACCCCCTACAAATCTCTCGAGAGTGTTCATAAGGTACTGACACTCCCGAAACAGAGAGGTGCAAGAGGAGCAAGGAGGAGGAGAAACAGCAGAAGGTAAGGGAGCAGGAGAACAGGTCAACGAGAGGAAGGCGGCTTGTGCACGCACACCGACGAGAAGGGATGGCCCCATCGCTAGCAGGTTGGTTCGCATCGCTAGGCGTCTCTACCTTACCCAGGGGCTTCTCCCCCTTCTCCACAACCACATTACAAGCACAAGGTGGCTTCTCTAGTAGGTCCTTAGTTAGCTTCACATATTTCTCATCCAATGCAATCAAGTTAGATTTTAGTTTGTTACAACTAATGCATGGTGAGCTAACAGGGTCCTTAGAAGCAAACTGAGCCAACTTCTTATCATGATCAATCATTTCTTGAAACTGTTTGGTATGATTCAAGCTCGTGATCGATTTAGGACAATTCACACATGAAGCAATAGGCTCAAGTAAAAAGCTTGTAACTCGGCAATTTTATGATCGCCTGTTTAGATTCATCTTTAAGTTATTACAACTTTCACAAGTCTCGGGCGGATCGAGAAGCATAGTGTAAAGACCTCTAAAAGCATTATCCTTATCCTCACATGAGGTGCAAGAAATAGTCTCAATAGTAGTAGAGGAAACAGGAACCACCCTACTCATCTCAATCTCAAAGAAGAAGACTAATATTCTCCACCTTAAGCAAATCAAGCTTAGAGGTCACACTATCATGAGAAGTCCTTAACTTCTCCATATCTCCCAGCAAAGCAGTGCATGTATCACAATCGTCACGGAGGGAGCGGATATAAGTAAAGAAAGCTCCGTGACAAACGATCTACTTCCTTCTCCAACTCGCTACATCTAGCTCTAGATCTAGCATGAAACCTCCTAGCTTAAGAAAAGTCGCATTCGAGTTGGTCATAAGAGGGACATACCTCGTCGAGTCGGAATAGAGATCGCCGTCACGATCTCGCCCTCGAGGGCCATGAAGCACATGCCGGAGAAGTCGTCGCCGCTCTTGGGTTCTTGATCACCCGTCCGTCGTCGTCGCTCCATCCCTCCACCTCGTCGAGGTCAAGGTCGTCAAGGCGGCGAGGACGCTGTGGAAGAGCTTCTTGGCCTTCCCAAAGTTGCGAACGGCTTCTTTCCTTGCGCCGGAGTTGGGGCCTTCTTGTTGCGGTTATTGTCGGAGTAGTCGTTCTTGCCGGAACCGCCAGAGTCGACTTTGCCTTTCCCCAACTTGGGACGGTTTGCTCGAATGTGGTTGGGGCCACCACACTCAAAGCAAATCATCGGTCCTCTTTTCTTTCCGTCCCTCCTCCTCTTGTAAGCATGGGAGAACTTACGAGCAAGAAGGGCGATTGTTCATCCTCTAACCGCTCTAAGCGATCATCGGTTACATCACGAGAGCGATAGGAGAACCCACCAAGAGAGTCGCAGAAGAACCGAAGCGGCGGTGGGATCGGTGACTAAAGCCATCGATCGAGACTTGACCGACGAGAGACTATGTCAATCTCGTGAGTCTTGAGGTGCGAGTAAAGCGCATCAAGAGTCGTGGTCGAGAGGTCCGTGGTGTCCTTGATGGTGGTCACCTTCATTTCCCAAACCCTAAGATCGAGTGCGGAAAGAATCATCTGCGTTATCCGAGTCGGAGTATGTGAGACCGACGGCTCTGAGGTTGCTCGTAATCTTATGAAAGCGAGAAAAGCACTCGTCTAGGGACTCACCAGCAAGCATCTCAAATTTGCTATAGTCGCGCTTGAACTGGTCTTGTCGCACCGTCTTTATTTGGGTGGTGCCCTCATGGTAAGCATTGAGGGTCACCCAAATATCGAAGGCCGACGTCGGTGAGAGATGCGATCAAACTCGCTTCTACTCAAACCCCGAACAATGATGTTCCTCGCTCTTGCGTTAGCCTCAACATCGACCATATTCCGGCATTGATGTTCTCATCGGTACGGAACAACGAATGGACCTTGACCTTTCGCCAAATGGCGTAGCCACGAGCACGGATGTAGGTCTCCATCCGGCTCTTCCAGAATGGAAAATCCATCCCATCAAAGATCGGGGGCTTGGTCGAGTACTTGTCTGTCGCCATGGCTCTTGAGACCGGTTAAAGATCTATCAAGAAGAGCTAACCGGCTCTGATACCAATTGAAGGACCGAAATGGCAACAGAGGGGGGGTGAATGGTGCCTTAAAAAATTTCCTCCCCAAGTTCTTCTTCTCCTTTAGCTAGAGAGCTAAGAAGTCAGAAAAACAAAGATCAACCGAACAAACAACAATAAAACAAGAAGTCGAGTCGAAGACAACCGTAGTCGTAAATGTGAAATCAGATCGGGTTTTGACCGTGGTCGTATGGGGTGAGAACAGACCAGCATACGCAAGACCACCGCTACACAGACGAGGTTGAATGACCAGAAACAGAGGATATCGCTGGTGAAAACCGAACCGAAAACTTATGCCGTAGTCGATCATCCGACAAATGAATGTATCTGAAATACTACGTTGTCGCGCACGACCAAGGAGCAAGAAATTAGAGATCTTTTTGCACAGAGATCCAAAATGAATGAAACTTGAAACTTAGTTCGTACAAGATCTCTGGAAGTAAAAATACCAAGAACCTCCAAAGTCTTCACAACAGAAGAGGAGAAACCAAAGTCGAAAACTGAAACAGAGAGCTCCAGGCGGCAGAACCACAGAGCTCGGTTTTCTACAGATTTTGCTTTTGCTCTCGGGAATGATCTTAGCAAGCAGTCATAAAACAATTTCCCAGTCCTGAGCAAGTGAAGCACAAGCCAACTCTCAGACAAAACACATATGATCGAAAGAACACAGAGAGGGCAAACAGATCAAACAAATCATCTCAAGAACAAAACCGAGAAAGATACAGAGAGATGAATCCAATCTTTTCTATTTCACATAGAGGTTTCTACAGCCACTCCATCGGAGGTACACGAGCATCCATGCTCTTACCCAGAGACAACTCACACAAGATAGAGAGGAACACTCAGAGCACTCAGGGGACAACCTCACTTCGCTCCTGAGACCTAACCTCTCTATTTATAGTCTCAACCGCTAACGGGTCTCAACAGACCACCCGTTACAGAGAGTCCAGTGCTTTGCAGGCCTCCAGTGCTTTGCCCATTACCCAGTGGCAACGGCTCCACTGCTTTGCCCAATAGCACCACCAACTCCAGTGCTTTCCCAGAGGACACAGCTTCCTTTGCAGGCTTTGGCATTTCTCCAAAATGCCCTTGCCAGCCTCCCAAGCTTCCTCCTCATGCCTTGCTGTTTTCGGTTACACCACTCGGGCAAGACCACGTCCTCTTGGCTTCCACGTCGCTCGGACCTCAACATCTCCTATGTCTAGTCCCGACCTCTCTAAGCCTCACCAAGACATGTCTCCCAGTACCTGCAACCATCACAGACAACAAAACCATCACATAGCACTGATCCATACTCTGCACAGCTCACAGAGCTCAAGTCTCTTTTCCACAGAAATTAGATTTTACCAAACCTTGTCAAAATGTAGAACAAACCAGTCTACAAGGTCCACAACATCACAAGGAACCCAACCGACCAAACCTCACCGTAATCGGACATGAAATGCACCCTCACGACCAATTTTAGTGATCCCGCACGACCACGGTCATCCAACCGATAACGTGGTCGAACGCGGTTTCGACCACGTTCAATTCTCGCGCTAACGTGGTCGTAGCTCTCCGAGCGCATAACGCGGTCGCACCACCGAGTGCCACAACGTAGTCGTGGCTCCTTTCCCACAACGTGGTCGAGGCCCCGATCTCCCACAACGTGGTCGTGACGCCCACCGACCACGGCCAAAGTGGTCGAACGCCCGACCGCCCAACGTGGTCGAGGCTCCGATCCCACAACGTGGTCGTAAACCCTAGCGCCGAGTGCCGACCATGGTCAAATCTTCCGAGGGCTCGCAACGTGGTCAAGCCCGAGCGCTACAACGTGATCGAACGCCCTAATTGCCAACGTGGTCGTAAACCCTTCCGACCACGGCCAAAGTACTCGTACGTTGCTCGGCTGGAACCCGATACTCGGCAACGTGGTCGTACGCCACCCGATATGCGCCAACTTGGTCGTAACGCCTTCCGACCACTGTCAGTTTTGCCGAGAACACCTCAACGTGGTCGTACGCTCCTGAACGAAATTCGACCACGACCAAACGTGGTCGTATAGCATCCTACAAGGTCGTACAAGCCAGGGACAAGTCGTACACGACTTCATTTCGTCCAGAGTTAAGATTTTGCGATAAAAGCCCAAAAACAAACTCAATTTTCCTTCAACCAAGAGTCAAATACTCATCACAAAGATAGGATCATCTCCACATGATCTCTCATGATCGACGCATCAGGACAGTTTCTTCATATGGACACTGTTGGTCCAGCTAGAGTGCAGTCGGCCAGTGGGAAGTGGTATGTTCTTGTTGTGGTCGATGACTTCTCGAGGTTCTCTTGAGTGTTTTTCTTAGCCTCGAAGGATGAGATGTTCAATCATTTTTGGGGTTTGTTTAGTAGGTTGTTTGTTGAGCTCCCTAGTGCTTACGAGCGATTCGCAGTGAAAATGGAACGGAGTTCAAGAACTCCCACTTTGAGAGCTTATGTGATGAGACAGGTATAGAACATATGTTCTTTTCTCTGCACATCCCTCGGCAAAATGGCATTGTGGAGAGGAAAAACCGTACCTTGGTCGAGATGGCCAGGACGATGCTAGACGAGTATTCTACACCTAAGAAGGTTTGGGCTGAGGCTATAGCCACCCTGTGTTATGTTTTGAACAGAGTTTTTCTGTGGGTACACTTGCATCACACTTCTTATGAGTTGAGATATGGGAGAAAGCCCAGTGTCTCACATTTTCATGTTTTCGGTTGCAAGTGTTTTATTCTAAAGTCTGGGAACCTACATAAGTTCGAGTCTCACTCTTTTGACTGTATCTTTCTAGGTTACTCGACTTCTTCGGGAGTTATAGGGTTTGGAGCTACGAGACTAGTAGGATCGTAGAAACCTGTGAGGTTACTTTCGATGATGCTAATCCTGGCACTAGGCCCAACATTTCAGGTCTAGTAGTGCAGTCCGAGACCATCTTCATAGATGACAAGGAGCATAGAGATGAAGGTTCTTTACCTAATCCAGTCCATCCTTCCCTTGATGTGCTTACTTCTACCACTGCACCTCAAGGAGATCAGCCCTTACCTTCTAGTTCTTCTAGAGCTAGTGGCTCTGCTCCTACCTCCACAGCTCATGAGGTAGAGGCCACTTCTTCTTCTCATCCAAGACCTCCCTGTCACATTCATTGTCATCATCCACTGAAGCAAATCATGGGAGATCTTCTTAAGCGTGTCACGTATTCAAAATCTGGCTTATCTCACTTCTACTTACATTATGACTTTGTCGCCTTTTTGAGCCCAAGGATGTCTGTCATGCTCTCTCTAACGAGTCTTGGGTCAATGCCATGCATGAGGAGTTAGAAAATTTAGAGAGGAATAAGCTCTGGTCGCTTGTTGAGCCCCCTAGTGGTCATAATGTCAAAGGAACCAAGTGGGTCTTTAAAAACAAGCAGAGTGAGGATTGGGTAGTCATTCGAAACAAGGCTAGACTAGTAGTTCAGGGTTTCTCCTAGGTTGAGGGTTTAGATTTTAAGGAGACCTTTGCCCCTGTATCTAGGCTAGAGGCCATAAGGATTTTGCTGGCATTTATAGCGTCTAAGGACTTCAAGCTGTACTAGATGGATATCAAGAGTGCCTTTCTTAATGTGTATGTTGAGGAAGAGGTCTATGTTAGACAGCCTCCACAGATTTCAAGAACCCCAAATATCCAAACCATATCTTCAAGCTTTCCAAAGCCCTATATAGACTTAAGTAAGCCCCTAAAGCCTGGTATGCGAGGCTTAAGTCCGATCTCTTGAGTCATAGGTCTGACATGGGCAAGGTAGATAAGACCTTATTTATTCGCAGGCATGGTAATGACCTTTTACTCGTCTGATTTAGGTGGATGACATTATGTAACAGCCCAGCTGTTATTTCAAAATTTCAGTAAAGAAAGTTTTTCTTAAAAGTAATTTTTCTAAAAACATAAAACTATTATCAAATAAAAGGTAATTATAAGTTTTTATAAAGATACTATTTCAAATTAAGTATTTAAAGCATTTGGCTTTTATTTGGATTTTCTGTGATTTTCTGTTATTTATTTGGGGTTATCTGGATTTTATTTCCAAAGCCTAAACAAGAAAATATATTTTATTAAAGCTAAAAAGAATTTATTTAGCCTTTCCCAAGCTTCCCAAAATTTTATAGCAATTTCTGAGATTTTCTAAAGATTTTAAAATCAACTTTAAAGCTAAAGGGTATTTTGGTAAAAGCTAAAAGAACAATTTTAAGCTAAAAATATTTTTATAAAGTCTAAAAATGTTTTATAGAATTTTTGGAAATTTTTTGGAATTAAAAATCAAATTTTGATGTTAAAAAGATACTTTATAAAATTTTAAAAGGTCAAAATGATTTAAAAATATTGTTCCTAAGTATAAAATATCTTCAAGGATTTTCCCTTGAATAATCTCGGCCGTCCGTTGTCACTTAAACCCCCCAACGGCCGAGATCCATCCCTTGCCACGTGTCAACCATCTAACCACTCACCCCTTCACTCTCTCTTCTCTCACTTATGCGTGGGCCCCACATGTCAGCATCATCTTCTACCTCACTTCTTCTACCTCCCTCCCTCTCTCCTCACTGGCTTGCCGTCTGTTTTCTCGTGAGCCGCCCCTCCTCCCTATAAAAGCGCCGGGGCCTCCTCCGCACCGCCTCCCCACCGTCTCTTCTCCCACCTCGTGGGACCTCCCGCCACGAGCACCTCCGCCACGAGCGCCGCCGCCACTTCCTTCCTCCGCCGCCCGGCCACCCCCGAGCCCGGCCACGGTGAGCCCCGAGTTCCCGTCGCCTCCTCTAGCCCGTCGCCTCGCCGCCACCGCCGAAGGCCAAGGCCCGGCGAGCCCGCCGCCTCCGTCGCCGCCCGCTCGATCGGCCACGCCACCGCGCCGCGTGGCAAGCGCGTGGTCGCCACGTGGCGTGCCACGTCAGCCCTTGCCACGTCAGCATATTCGGATTTTAAAATAATTCCCGCCCGAAAATTCAAAATTTGCGGACGTCATAATTCTCTTTTTCAGTATAAAAATAATTCCCAAAAATCAGCCTTTTTCTTTTCTCTCTTTTAAACTTCCAGAAGCCATAACTTATTCATTTTAACTCCGATTTGAGCTGTTCAAATTTCTAAATTCTTCTAAAATCTTAAAATATTCAAATATATACTCTTTTTCAATTTTTGAATTTTATTTTAATTTTGTTTGAATTTTATTTGTTTGGTTCTTCGCGTATAGATTTCGACGATCTCGGAGAGAACGACTTCAGCAATCCGAACCAAGTCTCCAATCAAGGCAAGTTACACCTTTGATCATGTTGACCCCATTATTTAAAATTATTTATGTTGTTTCTAAATTATATGCATGCTTACTTTTATTCAAGTCTAGTTTAAATTCTGTTTTGAACTCCAGCTATACCCGAATCCTTTGGACAGCCAAATTTGACATTGAATACCATTATACCTTATCAAATCTAGATAAAATCTAGTTAGTACATTAGTATTAACTAGAAATTTCGAAGAAATGCTTAGCCATGCTAATAATATTATGGTTTGCGATAATCTTTCACATAAAATGATAAACTTTTATCTTGTATTCTTGACTTTGGTGAGTCAGAAATGTTTATAAAATTATTTCCAAACAAAGTATGAAAATTTGGTTTAGACTTAGGCAAATGGTTAGAGTGGTGGGTGCTTGCTGGCATGCATTGTCGTTTGGTGATGCAATATTGATTGCCAGGCACATGGGGTATGTGGTTAGAGCCTAAGTCACTAAAGGACCGGTCTGTGAGCTACTATTGCAAAGCCCTTTTCGTACTACCACAAGTCTGGTATGGTACAGACCTGGCCGAATAATTTGTGAAGTTCCAACATGATCTCGTTATAGGCTGAATGTGGGCGCGGCGTAGTCCGTGAGAAGTCTCACATGGCACAAGAGGGGGCTCCAGCATGTGGATTCATGCTGTGGTGAAACCTTAGTGGTAGCGTGATTATGTTGGCAATGGATCATTGTAAAAGCCTTGTCATGATCTCCTCGCCGCACCCCAAAGGAAGTGTGCTTATCCGGTGGCAATATGGGATGATCATGTCTTGTGGGTAAAGCTGTACAACCTCTGTAGAGTGTATAACCTATCCTGGATAGCCGTGCCCACGGTCATGGGCAAGCTGAGTAAAGTTTTTCACGGATTAGATTTTGTTTTTGAAAATATTGTATGAAACCTTGTGGATGGATGGAATACATGAGAGATTTGAAAAACCGTATGGATGGATGGAATCTGTACGAGTTTGTTTTGGAAAAGTTGATCCGGGTAGGATGCCCGTGAATAGGTTAGTGTTTGGTTGGAGCCTGCACTAACGTTACTTATGTTGATTACAATGTTGTTTTATTTACTGTATCAAATTTAGCTTTCGCACTTACTTTATGATATTTACTTCAATGTTGCCTTTTATGCAAACTAACCATATTATGCCTTCCTTTGATATTCCATATGCATGCATTAACTCTGTTAAACCTCCTGGTGTAACTTGTGGAGTACGTTTGTACTCATGTTGCTAAATTTCACTCTTTCAGAGGAAGCCTTCGTCGACTTCGGTGAGGATTACGACTAGGCCACGTCTTACAGTCATTCGCCTTGTGGGAAGGCTGGATGGGCTGCTGCTTATGTTTTTCTTCCGCTATCTTCTTCCGCTATTATTGTAAACTTTGGCCATCAGGCTCATATTTAGTTAAATAAAATTTATCATTATGCATGATATTTGTCTTTGTTTCCACTGTGTACACTAAGCTTTCCTGGGAGAGTGCGATTAACACAGAGGGTTTCGAAGTTGTTGCTCCGGGTCCCGACACATTATCTTTGGTGGCTCCTCTCATGATCTTGTTTCCCAGTTTGAGATCAGCATGATGGGCAAGTTGAGCTTCTTCCTCGGCTTTCAAATCAAGAAGACTCAGGAGGGTACCTTCTTGCATCAAGGCAAGTACACTCGAGACCTCCTAAGACACTTCAACATGAGTGATGGCAAGCCGGTGTTGACTCTGATGACGACCTCAATTACACTCGACCTAGACGAGGATGGCGAGCCGGTAGATCAGAAGGAGTACCGCAGCATGATTGGCTCCCTCTCGTACCTCGCTGCTTCAAGGCCGGACATACATTTTGCCGTGTGTCTGTGCGCTTGATTTTAGGATTCTCCTCGCCTCTCTCATCGTCAAGCGGTGAAGTGCATCTTCAGGTACCTTCGAGCTACTCTAGGCTATGGTATCTGATACTCTTCTTCTTCCTATCTTTCCCTTAGAGCCTATTCCGATGCAGACTTTACTGGCTATAGGATAGATAGGAAGAGCACCTCTGGCACTTACTAATTCATTGGCATTTCTCTTGTTTCTTAGTCTTCTAGGAAGCAGTCTAGTGTTGCATAGTTCACCGCAGAGGCCGAGTATGTTGCAGCTGCTAGTTGCTGTAGTCAGGTGTTTTGGGTGGTTTTGAGCTTGTGGGACTTTGGGTTCGCCATAGATAGTGTTCCTCTCTTCTGTGATAACACTTCTGCCAGTAACATTACTACAAACTCAGTGCAGCACTCCAATACCAAGCACATAGATATCAGATATTATTTTCTTAGAGACCATGTGGAGAAGGGTGACATAGTACTTCAGTTTGTGGAGAGTGACCTCTAGTTGGCTGACATCTTCATCAAGCCTTTAGATAACTCAAGGTTTATGGCCTTGTGGGTAGATCTTGGGGTGGTCTGTCCTTATGGCTTAATCTGAGGGGGAGCATCATGTTCTTTCTGTATTATATTGTTCATATACTTCTTTTTCATTTTGTTGCACTTTTGTTTATTGGGTGCATTTGGGTTAGTCTTTTTTGTATAGACTAAAGTGGTTCTCATTCTCAGTTGTTTAGACTTCTTTCTCTTATCTTGTGATCCTAGGATGCTGCTTATTAGTTGCTTCTCTTCTCACTAGGTTGAGTTCACTCACATATTTTAGGTTTAGCGAGGGTTGGGCCCCCTTGGGTAGACAGGGAGTGTGTTTACTCTCGTGTGTTTTAGATGACCAGTTGATAATCCTAGAGTCATATGGGGTAGATGAGTGCTAGTCTGAGCTACTGTAATCCTTCTATCTTGTCTATGCTTTAAGGACCGCCATTTGTTCTTTCTGTCCAAGCTTCTTCCCATTTGCTTATTGCTTTGGTTCAGGGGGAGTTCATTTGCGATTTTCTGGGGCTTAATGATGACATAACTCAACTTGAACCTAGTTGTTTCTAAAATTGACTGGGAGCTGGGATTTTTATTGCATCATATTTAATTTCAACAATATGCATTGTAATATAAATACATGAAGCCCTGATTTTTATCTTTGTGTGACATGATAAAACTGCTTTACATCTTACCATGACTTATGCAATATTGCTAGATTTATCATAACTTTCTATGTGTATCTTAGCTCTTTCCATGGTAGCTTCTTTAAATATGAAAAACTTGAACTAAATCACGTCTTGCTTTCTGTTATGATTCATGCCATGTAAAATTAGCTAAGTTGAGTTTTGAACTTAGATTGAGCTTTAGATTGAGCTATGCTAGTTCTTTATTGAAATATGAGTTAGTATTAGCTCTTTGTTCTTGAACTAAGTTAAGAAAATGCAAAATGATCTCTTTTGTGTGAAAAAACTGATCTCATCAATATTTTCTCATGAGACGGCTTGTCATTGCACTAGGCATGAACTCAGGGGAGTTTTGGATGACCAAGATCACTTACTTCAACTTCTTGCTTGAAGTGGTTGCATAAGCCTTAAGATCTAGCACATGGCCAAGAAAACAAAATTTTGTAAAAAAATTGGTTGAAGTTCGGAAATAACCAAAAATGAACTTAACAAAAGGGTGCCAAATATGCTAAATTTGCTCAATTACAAATGTTATCCAGTGTTTGAACAAAATGTTCCAATATTGAACGTGTAGCACTCTAAATGACTCAATTATAGTTTCTTGGCTCCATTTAGTTTGTTGACGTGGCTTGGCTCATTTCTAGATATCTTGTCATGCTAAAAATCCATTTAATTTCAGAATCATTGCTTATTTGGCTTGAGCTTGGGTATATATAGTTTGCCTTGATCTAGATAGTACTTTCACTTCTTACGGCTTGGTGTAATATTTGTTGAGTACTGGATAACTTTCATGGCTCCTAAATGATAAAATGAATAAAATGCAGTCACTTCATTTCATTCATGCTCTATCTTCTTCCATGCATCTTGATGACTCCATTGACAAAGGGGGAGAATGATCGGGTAAAAATGCATATCTAGAGTATGTTTTGGAGTTTTTGCACAATTGATTTATTCTCACCATGATCTAGGTCAAACAGTATAATTGTTCTTTCATATGAAGCTAGAGTGAGATTTTCTGACTCATTTGGTGGATATGAGTTTTTGTGAAAAGTTGTCATTTCAGTAGCTTCTATCCATTTCTGCCTCAAATTGTCACTTTCAGCTCATCGCATTCTTCTCTTGACCATTTGGGGTTCTCTGTGCAAATGTTTTTCTTTCTTTTCTAAAACCACCTCTAATTTGCATTTTTGAGTATTGCCAATGGGTTCATCAAGGGGAGATTGAAGGATCACGTGAGATGGTCTAAGTTTATGTTGTGATTAAACATTGCAATGTTTGCGGAGTGGTCAATTGGTTTTGCAATGATCACACTTTGTTTGGACTGGTTTTGGGCAGAATTTGAGGATTTTGGGATTTGAGTCATGGATTTAGTAATGTTGACCTGAGTTATTGTATTATGGTTGCATGATGCATGTCTTGGTTAATGTAGGTCAAGTTATGAAGAACTTGTGCGTGGAAACGATTTCTTTCTCTTGGATGTGCAGGGTCACTTGGAGTCAACTGTGGTCAACAGCGGTGGTTGGGGCTAGGCTCATGGAGGAGTCGAGGTCCAGAACGATCAAGGATGTCGGGTGAGACGGTGAGCTCAAGCATGGCACAAGAAAGACATGAATGTTGAAGGCAAGTTCGAATGACGGGATGGCGCTAGGTGGTTTGCATGGGCCAACTGAGTCGTGGTTCGATGGAACCAGGACGGGTGAGACTTGACAGCGCGTGGCAAGCTAGTGGTGTACCTACATGTGGCAAGTATGGCGATTGCTTGCAAAGGATGGTGATGACTAGGTCAACAAGGGGTATTTTGACCAAAATACCAGAAACCATCTTGGATAAAACCGTGGCACATGGGCGATACGCTGGAGAGCAATTTAGGCCAAGATGGAGTTGGTTGATTAAGACGGATCAAGGCTAAGAATTTAGCGGATGCACATTTATGCACTTTGAAAAGTATACATAAGTAAACTTGAGTGAGTAAAACCCGTGTGTATGGAGTTAACATGTTTCCCTCATTGTAATAGTGGATAGGATCCATTTAGGGGTGTAAGTGGTTGGTTGCTCACCTATAAAAGTGGTTGGGATGAAGACATATAGGGAAAACTATCCAGCTCCTCTCTCACATGTGCTCTCTTGTTTAGGCTAGGATTTGAGAGTGGTGCACTTAGTGTGCTCTTTATCCTCCAAGGTGGAGTGACTGTAAACTCAACCTTCTCAAGTAAGCAATACATCAATCTTTGCGTATTTCCATGGATCCACTTGATTTGATTGATTTGCTCTTGATTTGGTCTCAAAGTGTGATTTCTTGATCCGAAGGTTTTTTAGTCGATTTCTTTGGTGTTCTAACCTGCTGTGAAATGTGGGAATACATCTAGACTCATCTTGGTCATCATCCACCACGAGCTAGTTATATTCACGATTTTAATTTTGACTCGGTTTTGATGTAACCTTCCAACAAACTGAAAAAGATTTTATCATTGGCTATGATTTTTATGATCGTTTGTTGGAATAGGTTCACAATACCCTTAAGAAGATCTCTACATAGTTTTGTGTCTTGGATCTACGGATCAAAAGTTCCATCATTTTTCGTTTCGAAACTGTGCTGAAATTCATATTGCTCTCCTCTGTTTTGCTCTATTTTTGACCACGTTGGTTCCAGCCACGGACAGGTCTCAGATCGCACCGCATCTTTTTCGACCACGGTGAGGCTTCCAACCGCTCCGCATCTTCTCGACCATGTGGGGTTTTCGACTGCTCAATGGTCATCGATCTCATTGGTCGATTTTCGAACTGATTCAACCACGTTGGTCTCAGACCACTCGTTGGCTTTTGAACACATTGGGTTTTCGACCGCTCACTAGTCGTTGAGCTCACTTTCATTGTCTTACGACCACGTTGGGTTTTTGACCTCACTAGTCGTATTTCGACCGGATTTGACCAAGTTGGTTTTAGATCACTCATTAGCCTTCAACCACGTTGGTTTCGACCACGTTCCTTTTCGACCACGTTGGTTATCGACTACATTGGTTTTAGACCGCTATGGTGGCTGACCACTTAAGTCAAATTTTGACCACGTCGGTTATCGACTACGTTTGTTTTCGATCGGTCTCTGGTTGTCGACCGCTAGAGTCTATTTCCAACAGTATTGGTATCCAAATGGCAGTCGATCCTCGGCCATGGTGATCTCCGTCCGACATTCAATTTCCTACTACGTTGGTATCCGACTGGCAGTCGATCTTCGACTATGGTGATTTTCGTCTGATAGTACAGCTCCGACTACGTTGGCTTTCATCTGATAGTCATAACCGACCACATTTATTTCTGACCAGTGGTCATAACTCGACCACGTGGTGTTTCAAACTGGTTGTGCTCTGCTCTGTATTCCTCTGTTTTTCAATAAGACTTCATATCCTAATCTTCATAGCTTTGTAGCTATTGGAGTAAACAATTGGTGAACATTTGGGGAAAAATTTTCGTGGCACCATTCACCCCCCCTCTGTTGCCTATCCGGTCTTACATTGGCATTGCCTCATCCATCCCAATGGCTTCTGCATCTTGTGCTCTTTGTTAACAATCCAGAATCCTCTGTAATTCCACCGCACTATTCACTGGATCAGTAGATAGCGCTCACAGATACAGTATTGAATATCAAAATACATATCATGTGAAAGCGTAAATATAATAGTAGACTTACTCATGGGCCGATTAGGCTGAAATCAATAAAATGTAGCAGAGTAAATGAAGCACATAGGTGGGACCCTCAGGACGTACCCACAGGTAGCCAACTGGGGTTTGTGACCTAGTTCTTGACCTCTTCAACTTCTTCACCTTCATGGTCAGGCGTAGTGCTGAGATGTTGTGATCTAACTCCTAATTCTGGATTAATTGAGTGAGTGAGGGTGAGCACAAACCACCGTGCTCCGCGAGCCAATACACATGATGCAAATAGATAGCATGCATGGCTTATCAAGGAAAGGCACATGTTATTTTATTTGCCATAAATTGCTTTTTAAAATATAATACTTCGAAATCTCCCGAGACCTAGTAGTTTGAACTAAAACATAATGTGTTAAAGAATACAATAATAATAGCGATCTAGATTACATCCACCGTTACATGGTTTCTTTACCATATGCTAACCTTTCAGCGTTATAACCGCTTACATTATCACTACAACGACACCCAAGGCAACACAAATAAAGGCTTTTCACTACCCACCACTTTTCCAATTCCACCCACAAAGTTTTTGAAGTAGAACTATATCTGGTTAAGTTCCCATGTCCACCCTTGACCGTGGGCATGACTATTCGCATAGTTTTCACTCTGTAGAGTTTGTACACTTTACCCACAAGAGACAATCCGCTAGTTGCTCCACACAATTCCTTAGTCATGTCGTTGAGTAGATCATCACAGTAACTTTTCAAAATACCTCGCCCCTTCTATCGTCTCACCCATATGGGCTTCTCCCACTTGCGGCAGCTCCCATAAGTTTAGCGGGATGTTCTACCCCTATGCGACTAGTAGCTGGACTACCCACACTGACTAGCTCTCCGCGGTAAACTTCACCCTCAACGAGTGTCCCATTCAAGTTATCACACAGACAACCACTTGCACTATCTCACCTCCTCCACCGATGAGATGACTTTCAGGGTCTAGTAAATCTACTAAGACAAGTTGTACTTTACAAACTTGTGGTTGTACTTGTCTTACACAGGAGGTCATGACAAAATTCAGTCCTTAGTAATGAGGACATTCCAGTCGATCAGTTGCCATCGCAAGTAAACCATGAGGTAACCCATGAACCGGTTACACATGCACATTGCAAAGCAACACCAAACAATGTAAGCCACGTAATGGAGCAAGGACCGCTTACGCGAAGCCGTGCCAATAACCTATAGCAACATGTGACTTCACTTCTTGTTGAAATTCACTTCAATGTAACCGAAAACTTTATACTACCTAAATCATATATATTATTGTTGCTCAGGTTCACACATGAGGAAATGGAGAATATTGAAGTGGAAAATGGTTATACTGAAGATGAGGAAGATTACACGGAGGATAACAACGAGGCCGCACATGTTGAAGAAGGTTACGCGAACAAGACTACAGCTTACACAGCAAGAGCAGCAAATTCATGTGGATGGACGTACCAACCTGTGACGTTCTAGGTGGCATAATACATATGGTTGGAAAGCTTATCAAGTCTATTTTCCAACGCAACAAACGGTGCATCATTGAACTTCCCAATAAGGAGTTATGACTGTTTTAGTGGAGACTGCACAGAAGCCGAACAGCCACGCGAAGCTCCACGGGAATTCATTTTGTGGAGACCTTTCAGCTAGCCTATCTTTAGAAACTCAAGAGCCATTTCACACTCAACTAGGAGGGTTGTTCCTAGTATAAATTCACCTTGTATCTAAGCTATTTGGGAGACAATTGAGAATCGAATACAAACCCCTTTTGTTCAGTTGTGTGCTAACAAATTCAGAGAGTGATCTCTACCCTTTTGCTCTTGTGATTTCCTACACGGGATTTACAGAAGCGGCCGCGTCATCGGCACCCAATCCGTGCTCCTGGTCCATTGATTCTAGGTTGCGTAGGTTGGTTCCTTAAGACTGTGGTTGGGCGAATCCTTGGTTTAGGCTACCATATAGAGACGGTGGTTGGCTCATTGTGGGTATCGTCAGGTTGCACTATTTATACGCTGCTTGTAGTAAGTTATCCTGACTGTTCTTCAGCTAGTTGTCTTGTTCATGATCCTACGGCGTGAAGATCGGGACCCGGGTCTCATCATTTGGTATCAGAGCCTTCGTTACCACGTGAGAGATCATGTGGAGATGATCCCATGTTTGTGATGAGTATTTGACCCTTGGTTGAAAGAAAATTGAGTTTGTTTTGGGCTTTTTATGCGAAGTCTTAGCCCTGGCCGATGTCCAAGTCATGTACGACTTTCTCCTGGACCGTACGACCATGTTTGAAGCGGTCGGAACGAGATTGGAAGGCGTACAACCACCCTGCGGCTCTCTCGGCAAATTTGGGCGTGGTCGGAAGTCGGCCGAGAGGTCTACGACCACGTTGAAGCCTGTTCGACCACATTGGGCGTGATCGGAAGTCAACCGGACGGCGTACGACCACGTTGCGGAGCCCTCGGAAGATTTGGTCGTGGTCGGAAGTCGTTACGACCACGTTGGTGCACCGGGAACCGATCGGACGGCGTCGACCACTTTGGCCGTGGTCGGTGGGCGCCACGACCTCGCCAGGGCGCCGAGCTCACCACGTTGTGGGATCGGAGCTTTGACCACGCTGGCGGTCGGGCGCTCGACCGCCAGCGCCGGAGAGCTACGACCACGTTAGCGAGAAATGAATGTGGTCGAAACCGAGTTCGACCACGTTATTGGCTGGACGACCGTGTTCGTGCGGGTTCACTAAAACCGGTCGTGTGGGCACATGTGGTGTCCGATTATGGTGGGAATCAGTCGATTGGGTTCCTGGTGAAGTTGTGGACCTTTTAGACTTGTTCGTTCATGAGTTTGACAAGGTTTGACAAAGTCTAAAAACTGGGAAAAAGAGACTTGCTCTGCTGAGCTGAGCAGAGTGTCAATTTGTGTTGTGATCAGTGCTATGTGATGTGTTTGTTGTCTGTGATGGTTGCAGGTACTGGGAGACATGTCTTGGTGAGGCTTAGAGAAGTCGGGACTAGACATGGGAGATGTTGAGGTCCAGAATGACGTGGAAGCCGAAGAGGACGTGGTCTTGCCTAGTGGTGTAACCAGAGGACAGAAGGCACGGTGGAGGAAGCTTCGGTGGTCGTTGGAGGCATTTTGGAGAAATGTCAAAGCACGCAAAGGAAGCTGTGTCCTCTGGAAAGCACTGGAGAGTTGGTGGTGCTATTGGGCAAAGTATTTGTGCCGCTGTTCGATGTAACGGGTAAAGCACTGTTGCTCGAGAAAGCACTGACTCTCAGAACGGGTGGTCTGTGGAGACCCGTTAGCGTGTGAGTATAAATAGAGGAGGAGACTCTGGAGCTGGGCGAGGTTGTCCCCCGAGTGCTCTGAACTCTATTGTTGTATCTTGTGTGAGTTGTCTTTGGGTGGAGTGGTTGTAGAAACCTCCATGAGAAATGAAAAGATTGATTCACCTCGTGTATCATTCCATGTTTGTGTTCTTGAGATGATTTACTTGTTGCATTTGCCCTCTCGATTTCTTTCTCGTTATATGTGTTTTCTTTGAGAGTTGGCTTGTATCCTTTGCTCGAATCGATTCATACTCTAAGACTACTTGGTAAATTCATTCCGAGAGCAAAAATCAAGACGTAAAAATCGTTGTCGATTTGTAATTTCGACCACCGAGATCGCTTGATCGGTTTCGTTTTCGGTTTCTCGACTTGGTTTTTCTCTAGTTCTTCAACCGACTGCCGACTGCCGATATTTCTTTGATCACGGCAAAACCTTCCGCAGCTGGTTACGACAATCTGTTGTCGAGAAAGTCTCTCGATCCGCTCGGTTGTCTTCTTTTCACCACGCCTTTTATTTGTCCGGTCTTCTACACTGCTCTGTATTGGTGTAGATCACTCTGATTCTCTCTGTTTTTACTGAGCAACTAATCTTCTTCTTCATAGCTCTCTAGCTATCGGAGAGAAGATCGAGTTGAATTTATTTGGGAATTTTAAAGCACCATTCACCCCCCCTCTGTTGCCATTTCGGTCCTTCAATTGGTATCAGAGCCGGTTAGCTCTTCGTCATAGATCTTAACCGGTCTCAAAGAGCCATGGTAACAGACAAGTATTCCATCAAGCCGCCCATTTTCGATGGCCTGGATTACCCTTTTCTCGAAGAGCCGAATGGAAACATATATCCGTGCTCGTGGGTATGCCATTTGGCTAAGGTGAAAATACAATTTGTTGTTCCCACCGATGAGAACATCAATGCCGGAATATGGTCGATGTTGAGGCAAACGCAAAGGCGAGGAACATCATCATACTGTGGATCGAGCGAGCGAGTTTGATCGCATCTCTCACCGTCGTCCGCTCACGACATCCGGGTGACCTCGATGCATACCATGAGGGCACCTCCCGGATCAAGACGGTTCGACAGACCGGTTCAGCGAATACAAAGAAATTCGAGATGCTTGCCGGAGAGTCCCTTGACGAGTGCTTTTCACGTTTTCACAAGATTTTGAGCAACCTCCGAGCGGTCGGTCTCACATACTCCGACTCGGATAATGCTCGACAAATGCTTTCTGCACTCGATCTTCGGGTTTGGGAAATGAAAGTGACTACCATCAAGGATACCACGGACCTCTCGACCCTGACTCTTGACGCGCTTTACTCGCGCCTCAAGACTGACGAGATTGACATAGTCTCTCGTCGGTCGAAGTCACAATCGATGGCTCTAGTCACCGATCCCACTTCGACTTCTGGTTCTTCTGCCGATTCTCTTTGTGAGTTCTCCTAGCTGCTCTCGTGACGAATCGATGATCGCTAGAGCAGCTAGAGGATGAACAATTAGCCATCCTAGCTCGGAAGTTCTCCCATGCTTACAAGAGAAGGAGGGATGAAAAGAAGAGGACCAAGGATTTGCTTTGAGTGTGGTGGCCCCAACCACATTCGGCAAACCGCCCCAAGTCGGAGAAGGGCAAGAACGATTACGGCGGTTCAGGAAAGATCGACTACACCGACAAGAACCGCAACAAGAAGCCTCCAGCCCAGACGCAAGGCAAGAAGAAGTTCCGCAACCGAAAGGCGAAGAAGCTCTTCCATCGTCCTCACCGCCTCGACGACCTCGACCTCGGTGAGGTAGAGGGATGGAGCGACGACGACGGACGGGGATCAAGAGCCCAAGGATGGCAGAAACGACTTCTCCGGCATGTGCTTCATGGCCCTTGAGGGCGAGATCAGCGACAGCGAGCTCTACTCCGACTCGGACGAGGTATGTCCCACCTACGATCAGCTCAATCATGCTTTTCTTAAGCTAGGTGGTTTTCATGCTAAAGCTAAGTCTAGGTGTACCGAGTTAGAGAAGGAAGTAGATAGACTGTCACGGGAGCTTACTTCACTTATATCTGCTCCCTCCCGTGACGACTGTGATACATGCATTGCCTTGCTTGGAGATTTGGAGAAGTTAAGGACTTCTCATGATAGTGTGACCTCTGAGCTTGATATTCTTAAGGTGGAGAATGTTAGTCTTCTTCTTGAACTTGAGATGAGTAGGATAGTTCTGCTTCATCTACTCTCGTTGAGACTACTTCTTGCACCTCATGTGAGGATAAGGACAACGCTTTTAGAGGTCTTTATACCTTGTTGCTTGATCTGCCTGAGACTTGTGAAAGTTGCAATAATTTAAAAATAAACTTAAAAAGGGCAGATCACAAAATTGTTGAGTTACAAGCCTTTTTACTTGAGCCTATTACTTCATGTGCAAATTGTCCCAAACTTACTGCTGAACTTGAATCTATCTCCAAACAGTTTCAAGAATTTGTTGATGATAATAAGAAAATGGCTCAGTATGCTTCGAAGGATCCTGTTAGCTCACCATGCAAAAGTTGTAATAAACTAAAATCTGATTTGATTGTCTTAGATGAAAAGTGTGTAAAGCTAACTAAGGACCTTCTAGAAAAATCACATCCTTCTTGTGCTTTTCTCAGGTCAAGTGTTGGAAAAGGATAAGGACATGGTAGAGACGTTTAGGAAGAGTTACGAGAACCAAATGGCTAGGATTAGGGCTGCCCCCTGTGTGTCCTGTGAAGCCCTCAAGGTTGAGGTGGCCGTGCATAAGGAAAAATACGCACGTGCTATTCGCTCTTCTGCTATTGGTTCTTCTCCTTCCTCTCCTCCTGCTGTCTCTTCTTCTTCTCCTTGCTCTTCTTGCACCTCTCTCTTTCGGGAGTGTCAGTATCTTATGAACACTCTCGAAAAATTTGTAGGAGGCAAGAAGAAACTCAATCTTATTCTAGACCAATCAAAGATTTGCAAGTTCAAACATGGTCTAGGATATGATCTCCGTGAGGATGTGAGGAAGCATCCACCTGTCGTGCTCAGACCCGTAGCCGCAGGTGTGTTTGAGGTCAAGCCCAAGAACAAGAATGTTCAATTTAAATCAGTGGGTTTTGTTCAAAGGATCTCGACAAAGAAGGTGACTTCACCGCAGCTTGACCTCTCGTAAGGTGAAGCCATCTCATGCTACTTCAGCCCCTCAGAAGGCGAAGTATCATTGCACCTTCTGGCAGAAGGATGGGCATTTGATTGACCCGGTGCTTCAAGCGCTAAGATCGCGCCAAGAGACCGTGTTGAGTTTCTTAGGCGTATCTGTGGTCAGCCCTGACCTTGAGTGCACCTAAGACCAACATGAGGTCTAGGCTTGCTACTGTTGGTAGCTTTGGGCAGCATCGAGGACTTGGTTTTTCTGAGTCTTCTGTTTTTCGTCCTCATGCTCCCTCGAGTTGTGACTTTCGCCGTTCTCAGGGTAGATCTCGCTTTCCTCGTTGAGATGGCTACCCACGGCGAGATCAGCGTGTTGCCGGTGCTTCAACTCGCTCTCCCATAGCGATCGGATCCAAAGAATGCTTGTGTCTATTCACGCACCTTCCGCTTTTGAGCGACTGAGGGCGAGGGTAGTTAGAGGTCATCGTGTGTGACTACTTCTTCGCTCGACGGTGACTCAAGATTGGGTTCTAAAATCTATTTTGATTTATCCCAAGATCGAGACTTTGCTCTCTTGTTGACTCAGCTCACGGGGTGGAAGGAAAGGTTTGGCTTGTTGACTCCGGTGTTCACGACACATGACCGGAGATTCCCGTTGGTTTTCTTCCCTTGCCCGTGCTCCAGGTGATGAGACGATCACCTTTGGAGATGCTTCATCTGGGCGCGTCATCGCTAAAGGTACTGTGCGCATTAATGATTCATTCATTTTGAGAGATGTTGCCTTGGTTAGTAAGCTGCAGTATAATTTGCTTTCCGTTTCTCAGCTTACCGATGACGACTTTGAAGTATGTTTTACGAAAAACAGTTGCAAAATTCTTGATTCTTCAGGTAGTCTAGTTTGCGGGATTTCTCGTTATGGGAGGATCTTTCGTGCTGATTTTCCTGAGTCTTCTGGTGATCCTCTCCGGTGTTTGGTTGCTTCTGAGTCTCGTGATCTTTCTTTCGGCATAGGAGACTTGGTCATATTGGCTTTGATCATTTGACCCGAGTCGTGATCACGATCTCATTCGTGGTCTGCCGAAACTCAAGATGGTCAAAGATCTTGTTTGCGCCCATGCCGCACGGCAAGATGGTTGCGCTTCTCACCCTCCGGTCACAAGAACTATGACCGATGACCGGGACACCGCTCCACATGGACACAGTCGGACCAGCTCGAGTGCAGTCTGCAGGAGGGAAGTGGTATGTTCTTGTCGTGGTCGATGACTTCTCGAGGTACTCTTGTCAGTAGGCTTTCCGTTGAGCTTCCAGATGCCTTACGAGCGATCCGCAGTGACAATGGCATGGAGTTCAAGAATTCCTACTTCGAGAGGTTCTGTGGTGAGACAGGTGTAGAGCACCAGTTCTCTTCTCCGCACGTCCCATGCCAGAATGGCGTCGTGGAGAGGAAGAACCGCACCTTGGTCGAGATGGCGTGACGATGCTCGATGAATACTCTACACCGCGGAAGTTTTGGGCTGAGGCTATAGCCACCGCGTGCCATGTTTCGAACAGAGTTTTTCTCAGGGCACACTTGCACCGCACTTCTTATGAGTTGAGATATGGGCGTAAACCCAGTGTTTCTCATTTTCGTGTGTTTGGTTGCAAGTGTTTTATTCTGAAGTCTGGAAACCTAGATAAGTTCGAATCACGTTCTTGTGATGGGATCTTTCTAGGCTACTCGACTTCTTCGCGGGCTTATAGGGTCCAGAACCTGCGAGTCTAGTAAACGGTAGAAACCCGTGAGGTGACTTTCGATGAGGCCAGTCCGGGGACTAGGCCCGATATTTCGTGTTCTTTAGAGCATCCGAGACCATCTTCGTGGATGATGAGGACGATGGAGACGAGGGTTGTCTACCGATCCAGCCCTCATCCACCCCTTGAGGTGCCTTCTTCCACCGCACCTCAAGGTGATCAGCCCATGCCTTCTGCTTCTTCTAGAGCTAGTGGCTCTGTTCCTACTTCGTCAGCCCACGAGGTAGAGGCCGCTTCTTCGTCTCATCCTGGACCTCCTAGACATATCCAAAAATCTCATCCTTCTGAGCAGATTATTGGAGATCTCTTCGAGCGTGTTACCCGCTCAAAATCTGGCTTATCTCAATTCTGTCTTCATTCTGCTTTTATTACCTCCTTTGAGCCCAAGGATGTTTCTCATGCTCTATCTGACGAGTCTTGGATCAATGCCATGCATGAGGAGCTGGAAAGTTTCAAAAGAAACAAGGTTTGGACGCTTGTTGAGCCCCCTCGAGATCACAATATCATTGGAACCAAATGGGTGTTCAAGAACAAGCAAAGTGAGGATGGGGTAGTCATTCGAAACAAGGCTAGATTGGTTGCACAGGGGTACTCCCAGGTTGAGGGTCTGGTCTTCGAGGAGACCTTTGCCCCTGTAGCGCGTCTTGAGGCCATTAGAATTCTTCTTGAGGAAGAAGTCTATGTTAGACAGCCTCCAGGTTTCGAGAACCCCAAATACCCTAGTCATGTCTTCAAACTTTCCAAAGCGTTGTATGGACTTAAGCAGGCTCCTAGAGCTTGGTATGAGAGGCTTAAGTCCTATCTTTTGAGGCATGATTTCGAGATGGGTAAAGTTGACAAGACCTTGTTCATTCACGGCCATAATGACTTTTTGCTCGCCCAAATCTATGTTGATGACATCAGCTTTGGCGGCTCTTCCCATGCTCTAGTTTCACAGTTCTCGGATGTCATGAGCACCGAGTTTGAGATGAGCATGATGGGTGAGTTGACATTCTTCCTTGGCTTCCAAATCAAGCGAGCACTCGGGAGGGTACCTTCTTGCATCAAGGCAAGTACACTCGAGACCTCCTGAGACGCTTCGACATGAGTGACGGTAAGCCAGTGTCAACTCCGATGGCTTCTGGCGATTTCTCTTGACCCGATGAGGATGGCGAGCCGCTTGATCAAAAGGAGTTGAAGCATGATTGGCTCTCTCTTGTACCTCACGCCTCGAGACCCGACATACACTTCTCTGTGTCTTTGTGCTCGGTTTCAGCTTCTCCTCACAGATCTCACCGCCAGCGGTGAAACGATCTTCGGTACCTTTGAGATACCATTGACTATGGTATCGGTACTCTTCCTCCTCCCTGCTCATCCCTTAGAGCCTTTTCGGATGCGATTTTTTACAGTAGCATAGATAGGAAGAGCACTTGAACCCGCCGGTTCATTGGCACTTCTCTCGTTTCTTGGTCTTCGAGGAAGCAGTCCGGTGTTGCACAGTCCACCGCAGAGGCCGAGTATGTTGCTGCAGCTAGTTGCTGTAGCCAGGTACTTTGGATGGTCTCGACTCTGCGGGACTTTGGGTTAGCTATCGACCGTGTTCCGCTTTTCTTCGATAACACGTCTGCGATTAGCATTGCTAAGAACCCAGTGCAACATTCTCGGACCAAGCACATTGATATCAGATATCACTTTCTTCGAGATCATGTAGAGAAGGGTGACATCGTGCTCCAGTTTGTGGAAAGTGACCACCAGTTGGCTGATATTTTCACCAAGCCTTTGGATAGTACGAGGTTTTCAGCTCTGCGAGGAGAGCTTGGGGTGGTCTGTCCTTATGGACTGTTGTGAGGGGGAGCTTTGGGCTTGAGTGCTTTATCATATTATTTATGCTTCTGTCTCCTTACTGCTGCATTGCATCTGCGGGTGCATTGGGTTTAGTCCTTCTAGCATATGTTAGAGTGTGTCTCTTGCTGAGTGCTTAGACTTCTTGCTCTTATCTTGTGCTTTCAGGATAGCTGTTTCTTATCTCACTAGGTTGAGCTCACTCACTTCTTCTAGGTTCTAGCGAGGGTTGGGCCACCATCGGGTAGACAGGGTACGTGTTTGCTCACTAGTGTGTGTTTTACTCGACAGCTGTTGTCCTGGAGTCATATGGGGTAGATAAGAGTTAGTCTGAGTCATTAGTTTTCTCTATCTTATCTATGCTTTAAGGACTGCCTTTCTTGATTTATTTGCCAGCTCTTTCTTTTATTGCTTTGGTTCAGGGGGAGTTCACTTGGGAACTTCTAGATCTTAATACTGACATAACTCAACTTGAACTAAAAGCTGCATCACATGTTGAGGGGGAGCTGGATTTTCTGCATTTTCATTGTAATTTAGCTACATGGAGCCCTGATTATTATCCAACCATGACATGTTTACAATGATTTATATCTTGCCATGATTTCTGCTTCATTGCTAATTTGATCATGACATTATATGTGTAGTCAAGTCTTTGCCATGATAGATTGATTAAAATGCTCACTTTTAACCTAATTCATGTCAAGTTAATATTTGAGACTAGTCAGCTTTTAGTGATCTTCTTATGATACTTGCCATGTCAAATAGGCTGAGTTGGGTCTTGAATCCTTGTTGAGCGATAGATTGAGCTATATTAGCTTCTTGATGACACATAAATTAGTACAACTGTTAAGAAGCAAAAGACCTCTTTGTGCGAAAAACCGATCTCACCAATTCTCTCTCATGAGACGGCTTGCCATTGCACAAGGCATGAACTCAAGGGAGTTTTTGGATGACCAAGATCATCTTCTTAAGCTCTTTGCTTGAAGTGGTCGCATAAGGCTTGAGGTCTAGCACATGATCAAACAAAAATATGGTTGGAAACAATCATGTGATTTCTAAAGAAAAATTATGTCAATTGTGCTCGATTGCTAAAATTTCAAGTGTACTTAAACAAATGTATCATTCTTGAACTAGTAGCACTCTAATTGACTCAACACTAGCTTCTCGGTTCCATTTAGCTTATTGTCATGGCCTGCATCATTTGTGGATACCTTTAGCTAGACTAAAATCATGTTTGACTTGACTTGCTACGCACTTCAACTAAAATTCAGATTATACCTTATTTGGCTTAGCTTCTCTTTACATATATAGTCATGATCTTGATAGCTTACTTATATGTTATGGCTTGGTGTAATACATTTTTGGTCATTTTGGATAATTCTCATGGCTCTGTATACTTTGAATAATCAAATCAGCCATTCCATCCATCATTATGACTTATTCTCTCTCTTGCATACTTGATGTGTTTATTGCCAAAAGGGGGAGAATAGATTGGAGAAAAAGAAATTTTTTCTCAAATTCTGGGATCTTACTAGAGCTTTGGAGATCATTTTGCTCCTTATTTTATTGCTCTAGTGTCCTTTCTGTCGACATGGTCAGTATTTCATTTTCTCTCTTTGGACCATGTCGGCTCCTACAAACTCAACTTCATGCTTTTTCTGGATTTGTCAATATACTCATCAAGGGGGAGATTGAGAGATCATGTGGAGATGATCCCATGTTTGTGATGAGTATTTGACCCTTGGTTGAAAGAAAATTGAGTTTGTTTTGGGCTTTTTATGCAAAGTCTTAGCCCTGGCCGATGTCCAAGTCATGTACGACTTTCTCTCGGATATGACGACCATGTTTGAAGCGGTCGGAACGAGATTGGAAGGCGTACGACCACTCTGCGGCTCTCTCGGCAAATTTGGGCGTGGTCGGAAGTCGGCCGAGAGGTCTACAACCACGTTGAAGCCCGTTCGACCACATTGGGCGTGATCGGAAGTCAACCGGACGGCGTACGACCACGTTGCGGAGCCCTCGGAAGATTTGGTCATGGTCGGAAGTCGTTACGACCACGTTGGTGCAATTCGGGAACAGATCGGACGGCGTTCGACCACTTTGGCCGTGGTCGGTGGGCATCACGACCTCGTTGTGGGCGCTCGAGCTTCGACCACGTTGTGGGATCGGGGCTTCGACCACGTTGGGCGGTCGGGCGTTTGACCGCGTTGTGCGCTCGGAGGGCTACGACCACCTTAGCGCGAGAAATGAATGTGGTCGAAACCGAGTTCGACCACGTTATTGGCTGGACGACCGTGGTCGTGCGGGTTCACTAAAACCGGTCGTGTGGGCACATGTGGTGTCCGATTATGGTGGGAATCAGTCGGTTGGGTTCCTGGTGAAGTTGTGGACCTTTTAGACTTGTTCGTTCATGAGTTTGACAAGGTTTGACAAAGTCTAAAACGGGAAAAGAGACTTGCTCTGCTGAGCTGAGCAGAGTGTCAATTTGTGTTGTGATCAGTGCTATGTGATGTGTTTGTTGTCTGTGATGGTTGCAGGTACTGGGAGACATGTCTTGGTGAGGCTTAGAGAAGTCGGGACTAGACATGGGAGATGTTGAGGTCCAGAATGACGTGGAAGCCGAAGAGGACGTGGTCTTGCCTAGTGGTGTAACCAGAGGACAGCAAGGCATGGTGGAGGAAGCTTCCTGGTGGCTGTTGGAGGGCATTTTGGAGAAATGTCAAAGCCTGCAAAGGAAGCTGTGTCCTCTGGAAAGCACTGGAGAGTTGGTGGTGCTATTGGGCAAAGTATTTGTGCCGTTGCCTGATGTAACGGGTAAAGCACTGTTGCTCTGAGAAAGCACTGGGACTCTCTGTAACGGGTGGTCTGTGGAGACCCGTTAGCGTGTGAGTATAAATAGAGGAGGAGACTCTGGAGCTGGGCGAGGTTGTCCCCCGAGTGCTCTGAACTCTATTGTTGTATCTTGTGTGAGTTGTCTTTGGGTGGAGTGGTTGTAGAAACCTCCATGAGAAATGAAAAGATTGGATTCACCTCTGTGTATCATTCCATGTTTGTGTTCTTGAGATGATTTACTTGTTGCATTTGCCCTCTCTGATTTCTTTCTGTTATATGTGTTTTCTTTGAGAGTTGGCTTGTATCCTTTTGCTCTGAACTGGGATTCATACTCTAAGACTACTTGGTAAATTCATTCCCGAGAGCAAAAATCAAGACAGAAAAATCGTTGTCAGATTTGTCGAATTTCGACCACCGCTGAGATCGTTTGATCGGTTTCGTTTTTCGGTTTCTCGACTTGGTTTTTTCTCTAGTTCTTCAACCGACTGCCGACTGCCGATATTTCTTTGATCACGGCAAAACCTTCCGGCAGCTGGTTACGACAATCTCTGTTGTCAGCAAAGTCTCTCAGTCGCTCGGTTGTCTTCTTTTCGACCACGTCTTTTATTTGTCTGGTCTTCTCGGCGCTGCTCTGTATTGGTGTAGATCACTCTGATTCTCTCTGTTTTTACTGAGCAACTAATCTTCTTCTTCATAGCTCTCTAGCTATCGGAGAGAAGATCGAGTTGAATTTATTTGGGAATTTTAAAGCACCATTCACCCCCCCTCTGTTGCCATTTCGGTCCTTCACCACGGTAGGATTCTTTACCCTTTGCTACATATATTTTGTGTTCGTCCTATCCACCAAAAAGCCACAAAAAAATATTTTCCAAAGCCCTTTGTTTCAATCTGTTAGTTTAGTGAGTTTGGTTAAGTTTCAGTTCATTAGAGTCTTTGTTTAGTTGCTGATCATATCATCCTTTGCGTGTCATTCGTGCCCTTTCATATACCTAAAAATTCCCACAAAAAGAAGAGCGTAACCGATTCATCCTTTGCGTAAACTTTAATCCTATCAAGTTATAGTTACTGGTTTTGTTTGATTTTCTATTATAAAGTTGTGCAAGTGTCATATCTGATCTTTGTTGTTAGTATTGTAAAAAAAAGTGTCAAAAAAAGAGAAAAAAATTGAAAAAAAAGAGAAAGTAGTGAAAGAGAAAGTGAAGGATCAGATTGTTTATGTGCATAAGTGCTGAAATTTTTCTATCAAGTTGTGTAACCAATTTGCTATATTTTCTTTGGTGCAAAATTTTTCTTGGGTTTGATTGAAACACTTGCATCCTGAGCATATTCCTTGTTTGCATAAAATCTGAAATTTCTTTACGCATGCGTTGATCCACTTACATCACTCATATCTTGTGGTCAGCACTAGGCATCGATCTTCTAGTTTGGATTGCTACTTAGTTTTTCAACAACTAGAATTCAGATTGTATTCCTTATGCATCATTCTCCACCAATCTTCACATACAAGCCACCGTAACCGGGACACTGATCTTGTATTCGATTAACCATCACTTTCTTGTTACCACCACACGTTGCCCTTCTGTAATCTGCAGGGAATTCATAAGAGCTTCGGTTGGTAAGAGAGGTGAGGTTGTGAGAGCCACCAAAATTTCATACTCCACAGATATTTGTTGTTCGTGCTTCACTAACCTTGCAGGAAGATGTCCGGAGTTGATATGGAGGATTGTGTTACAATGGCACAATTCAATGAGATGAAGTAAAGCATGGATGAGAAGCAAGACAAGATGTCACAAGACCTTCAAGCCATTATGGCTCAACTGTGTAATCTTCATCGTCGAAGTTCGTCCGCCATCGGTGAGCCCCGTCCTACCCCGCCCGTCACCCTAACCATCTTGCCTCGGTTCGTGAGCCATCGCGTGTCATTTCGTCTCCTCGGTAAACGGAGTTCACGATGCACCGAGAGTTTGACGCATGGAACCGACCTGACTCATGAACTCGAGTTAGCAGCAGTCATGCATGGATAGGAGGCATAGCTCATGTGAGACCATTGCGTGCTTGCCCGTGGCGAGCTTTGAGGGAAGAATTGAAGCTACTGAGTGCCTCCACAATAGGAAAAGCCCGAGTTGGGGGTAACTGATATTGGTGCCAGCAACAAAGAAAATATTGTGGAAGCTAACCTATTGAGACAAAAACCGAGTGACATAGCTCTGATTTTGTTGGATTTGGGGTGGAGGGGACGACAATTTCTTTGCATTATGGAATTGAACCTCAAATTAGGGGAAAACAGTAGCGGGGGAGGGAAAAGAGGTTATATACATCAAGGAGAAGGTGATGAACAATGAAGTCACCATGGTAAACAATTTATTTAGTAGGGGAGGGACTGCATAGCTCACCAACGCTAGGAAAGAAGGTCGTAGCGGGGTTGCCGATGGACAAAGATGATACTCTAGATCTAGATCTAAAATTTAGGATCGAAAGATTGGAAGAAGCAACCAATCTCTAGAGGGAACCCTAATAATCAAGGGCGACTCCACTTGAAAAAGCAAGCAAACTTGGGCTCTTATGGGCTCTAACACCGAGCAACCGACAGAAACAAAGTCGAGCTGCTTAGGGAGGAGGGGAGAAATTACTAGAAATAAAACTATCTATAAAGGGGAAACAAGGTTGGACCCCCTCGCACTCGATGTCAGTGAGACCGCCGGGGAGGAGATAGGGAGGGGGACCAGATCGGTGAGGGAAGTGAATTGAATTGGGGAAGGAAAGGGTGGTGGAGAATGAGAGGGAGCTACCACTATTAGGGTCATGTTGTTGGTGTACATCATCCTGATCAAGAAGAAGGTTCCAACTACTAAATTTACTTATTATCTCCTTCTCCAGGTTTTCAATAGCCAGGAAGTACATGATTCCCTCATGGACAACTGGATTTGTTGCTTCATTGACGTCCCCATTAAACTTACGGTTTTGATTAACTTTTGAGAACCCCTATTTAGTCTCGGCTAACCAAATCAATGACCACCCTTATGTGGTCATTTCTAGCATCCCTTGCACGCAGTGGCGGACCTAGGATCAAAATTTAGGGAAGGCTAATAGGACTTACTGACCAGTTTGCCGAATGCCGAGTTGCTGGCCTACGATAGCCTGCTGCATTACCGGTGAGAGATAGAAAAACACTATTGTGGCTATTACGAGCTATCTTGGAAACTATGATATACGTCATATTTTGCCAAAGGAGGGCAGCGGTGTTAACTCCACGGTGTGGAGGAGAAAACGGCAGCCGTCATGCGGTCCAGATAGAACTGGGCGGTGACCACCTAGAGCGAGACGTTGGCTAGTAATTTAAACTAATTTTTGGTAAACATATCTTAAAATAGGAAATTATTTATTGAATAATACAGTTGCAAAAATATTTCCTGAAATATACCTTTTCGCCTAACAAATTATCGTTAGTATTGTCATATAACTATTATTTAAATCTGTATTTGCTTTTATTCTGTACAACCCTGAGCTAGTATGAAATAATTGCACATGGACCCACGGCCCATTACGTAATCCATGTCAATAACTACTAGTATTGACTTGCAACATACGAAATGCCTCAACCATTGGGATTTCTTTATTTTCGAAGGTCAACTATTGTCCATCGATATTTGAGTATTGAGGTTGGCTGGGTCCCTGAAATTAGCGGTCAGTACTCGAAGCTCGTGCTTGACCCTTGTAGAGCTGTAGACTTGTAGACACGAGAGGGAGAGAGGCTCCACGCCAAGAACCAAGATGTCATTGTGGTTTGTAATTATCTCTACAAATACAATTTTCTTCATCATGCAAAGGCTTTTTAAGCCCGACAAGGTCATTCATATGGCTAGAACCCATCGATGGGTCCGCCCCTGCTTGCACGTCCCACTTCCCTACTCTGGTCAACAGCCCAACCCCTTCAGAAATTCCGTCGCTGACACCTAGTGTCATTGTCCCTTGTGCTCTCTCCATCCCCTCTGAACCCAATCGATACTTTCAACTAGAAGCGGGTGCTGGCGCGACGCCGCAAGCCACCGTATGGACCAAGTAAAGAGACAAAATCCATGAGCGGTGCTCCAAAAAAACCGGGACGTTCGCGTAATTTTGAGGAACAAAAGGTTTTTCCGCAAAAAAGCAGGGACCCGTAAGGACCTGTACGTAACTAAATAAGGATCTATATGTAATTTGGGAAACCACGGGGGGCCATCCTGCAAAGTGAAGGGCCAAAAACCGGCAGGACTTTTTGCGAGAACCGTGGGACCAGTACGTAATTTCAGAAAAACTCGGGAAAAGTGCTCATCCGACCGCATTTAAAATCCTCCACCACGCCGCGCTGGCGCGCGCTGGACGGGCGCGGGGGACGTGTCCTCGCTGCCTAGGCCGGAATCCCCCCGCTCGTAATGGGGTTTTTTATTCGCAAATTCGAATACTTTCAACAAGAGCTATAAACTTTCACTGTGTCTGGTTACCAACGGGTGTCCGTTATTTAGGAAATGCCTAATTATTTTTTTAATCTCCATACGGTTTAAGTTGGAGCACGAGTGCACAACGTGGAGAGAAAACATAAGTGCCCTAGCAACATCCTGTGACAAGCTCAAGAGAACTTAGAGAGTGAAAACCGAAAGGGGATGCGGGCACTCGATCGAGACCGTAGAGCAAGATTGGAGCAAGGTTCAGATTTTGCCACGTTGACAAGTCGTGTGAAAGAAAAATTAAAATAGTTACATATAGGGTTTGACTAATTTGGTGTGATTTGTAGCAGTTCGGAAGTGCAAATATCATGCAAAATGCAAGAAAGAGCTAGAAATAGGATAGTAAAGAGTTGTTGGACAAGGGGATTTCTGTTTGGATTTTTTGACTTATTTTAAATTTGAAGAAATTGTGTAAAATAGATCATTTATCTAGTTTGAGGTTACTCTCAAACTGAAAAATTTAAATGACACCCACCTAGGACACCACATGTCACCTTCTCCATCAACCTTCCACCTCCCCCGTCCCCTCCATTCCCCTTCTCTTCCCCTACCCCCTTCATTCCTCTCTAACAAAAAAAAAAAAATCAAATTGAAAAATTTTAACTTTGAAAATTTCAAATTGAGAAGTTTCAAGTTGAAAAAATCAAATTGGAAAAGTTCAACTCATAAATTTTGAATTGAGAAAAATTCAACTTGCGAAATTTCAACTCAGGGGAAATTCAAACCATGATTTTTTTAGTTTGAGGGGGAAGGAGAGAAGGGAAGGAAAGGGGATGCCGCCACGTGTCTCGAAGAGAGAGTGTTTGAGAGGGAAGGGAAGGGATGCTGTCACATGTCACGACAAGAGGGATCCTCACCAAAGGAAACCTCAAATTAGCAAAACCTAAAATGGGTAAAGATTGTTTTTTTAGTGTGGTAAAGATTGTTTCGCCTCCTCGTAAAAAAAGATTATTTTGGATAGTGTCAGCTGTCGTAGCATCAAGACTAGACAGAGGGTACAAAGTACCCTTTATCACGGGAGGATAGAGTGAGAGGAACCAAGGATAAGTGTATTGATTTGAGAATGAATGAGAGGGAAGAAAACCCCTTTACCAGTGCCCATGAGGCCATATATACAGAAGAGAGGGGAAGGACATTTCCTTTCTTGCCCTTCTTTATAAAGATGGAGAAGGGTTATTTTGGTACATTCCCCCTGAGTGCTATATAAAGATTAATTTATACATATGCTCATATTTTCAAGGGCTTACTATGTATCTCCGATGACCTTACGGGTTGAAGCACCATACAACAGCCAATGGTGTAAAGGTTTTAAGCTGCCACGAGGCAACAGGTCTGTTCATATTGGTTATGGTTGATAACTTTTGGTTGAAAATGAATAGTAGTAACTGAGAAAAAGTGGCTTTTAGAATGAGGGGGCGAGCGATAGAGGAAGTAAGGAAGAGATGTGTGCGTGAAACAGTAACGAGAGAAGTGGGGTACATGATGTATTCGTGACCTCCTGCCTTATTTCCGAAGCGAGACGGGAGCGAGTGGAGTGCGAAAACTGATTTAAAAAATTGAGTGTTTATATTAACTACTGATATCTCCAAACAAAAACAAGAAGTATACGCTAATATAAACAGGCCCGTTATACTTCATTTATCAGGGATTAAGGCGTGGGCTTTTAGCCGTAGAACAGAGCCTTCTCAACAGCTCAATTGAGAATTGAGGCCTAATCTGGCCCAAAATCATTACCCGTCTTATCTGTTCAGCATCTGTGGCCGTAGCGGCACCGGCAGGCGGCAGCGAGCCAGCAGCCAGGTGAGGCGGTGAGGTGAAGCCTTCGCAGTTGCAAGGGCGGTTAGGTGCTGCCGAGGCCACGAAGCAAAGAAAAAGCCATGGCTCTCCTCTTATCTCCTCCCACCGTCTCCTTCCTCCTTCCCCCCGGATCCTGCTCTCCCGCCGCCCGAGCTCTGCCAACCAGGACCAATGCCTCCCTCCGTTTAGGTAAGGTCTGCTAACAATATTTCCTTTTGTAGCTTGGCCTGGCTGTAATGAACCGAGATGGCTGTTAGTGCGCATCTTTGATGAGCTTTCGCTCTTCTTGGAGAGCCAATTTGACACGGGGATCCGTATGGGACGTTGCGCTGTTGCTCTTCTTCCTAGTTTTGCTGTACCTGTACTACGAGCCGTCTGAATTCTGGTTTGGTTTCCGTAGATGCTAGCTACTGGACTAGTGGTATGTCAGAAAATTAGAAGTGGTTAGGTTCTTCGGTTCTTGGGGGACTTAAGTGGATTTTGTCAGAACTGCGCGGCATTAAGCTTAATACTGTGTGACTGTCTATTATATTCTTGGGTCACTCTTCAAATTGTCAGCCTTCGACAATTTGTTGTTCATGGTTCATTAGGGAACTAGTTCGAACTGGCACTCTTCAATCAATGATTATCTCGAATGGTTGTCGAGAAAATCACATGGTTTGCTTCTCCGTTATGCTATTTCTTCCCTGGCATTTCGTAGTTCTTGCTGCTGATGTTGTCATACTCATGCATTCAAGCTTAACGTAGACCTATGAAGTTCTGTTCCTGCAGCCTCAAGGCTACAGTTCAAGAACCTTGCCTCAACGCCAATGTCCGCATTTGCCGTACAAGCTCCATTTGGAAAGAAGAGGCTAATAGTTTCCCGAGCCGCCGCAGAGGCCGGCGCGGAGGAGGCAGGTGATGCGGGGCCTGAAAAGCCGGCTACACCGATCGAGACCATGCCGCTGGAGTCTAAGCTCAAGATGATCGAGGAGCAGAGGCTGCGTATGAAGCTGGCCAAGAAGCTGAGGCAGCGGCGCAAGAGGCTCGTCCGGAAGCGGCGGCTCCGGAAGAAGGGCCGCTGGCCGCCGTCCAAGATGAGGAAGCTGAAGAATGTTTGATCGGATTGATATGGCCAGGGCCGTGCCTGCTGTACGTTGCCGCGTTTGTTCCGCTGAACTTTGACTAAAATGATGTGTTGTGTTTGTTAAGTTATATGGTACTGCTGTTCAAAAGTATGCGGAGAAGAGGGTCTATCTAACGATTTCGTAGTCCATCGACAAACACCATGATTTGCTAGCTTGCCATCACAAACTAATCCAAAAAAACACACCTAAATTAACCTAGTAAAGCAAATTTCACGACAGGGTAGCTACACCCATAAACACTAAGCTAAATCTTGGACGAAATAACCTGATCATCCAAGCCCTCGCCTCCCTATTGGTTTTGCTTATACGGCATCCAGATGTACGTACAAGGACCACAGTTGGGCAAGTGTTAGAATGTGACCCATTTTATGGCCCACTTTCTTAATTCTAAAGCATGCTCTGTTTAGTACCATATTGCTAAGGAAAGGAGAGGAAGATCAATTTATAAGGTGGAGTCATTTCCACTCCTTGAATATGGATAGAGATGGTATGTGGAGGGTTCTGTCTAGTCACACACACGCGCGCGTATACGCGTATTTTCGCGTGAAAATCGCGTGACTTATGACTATGGACATGGGTATGAGGCCTATTTAAGTTACATCACAATGGTAACCCATACCTTCTTGATCGGAGATCCCGTGACATAGGCAATGGGAAAAACAAATTGATGTTGTAACAAGAGAGTACATATTTATTGTACCCATGTCCTAATAAACAATGTACTTTCGACTGTTAGGAAGGTTGACATAAAGCCTTAATGTATTCTATTGTCCAAATGAGGAAAAAGTATTAGCCTGCAGGATATCTAGAAAGAATACACCTACTTAAACTTAACTGTGTGGTCGCAGTTCACGAGAACGGGGCATTCTCTAGAAAGCTCATGAGAAGATAAGGGAGCACGACCATATAACGCTCCGTTTAGACGTGGTTCATTGGCAGCCTAGTACTAGTTGAGATTTCAAGTGAAATCTGATCACGAAAAGCTGTGAATTCAAGACATAGTCCATTCATCAGCTGTGAGAAGATGAATCTTGTCATTCTAGGTGTAAGTTCAACCCGTACGGGACTTACACTAAAACACTAGTATATTAACAGTACTTCAGCACAATATCTTTATCATCTGTTTACTTCTTGCTTTGGAATTGGTGGGGGATTGTTAGAATGTGGCCTATTTTATGGCCCACTTTCTTAATTCCAAAGCATGCTTTGTTTAGTACCATATTGCTAAGGAAAGGAGAGGAAGACCAATTTATAAGGTGGAGTCATTTTCACTAGTTGATAAATGACTGGTTGAATGTGTCAGTTACCAGTGGGTAATGGCTGTTTTAATCATGTCAGTTATCAGTCTGTCTATTTATATGCCTGGAGACGTCCAGAGTATGAGTGAGAAACCCACGGCCTCCATTTCCTTCTTCTCTCGTGTTTCGTGTTCGAGCATCGTGCCGCCTCGAACCTCGTCGACCTTTCTTTCCGGCGTGCACCTGGAAGGAGGGAGAGCGGGTATCTCCGAACCATTGCCGCAGAGAGTACCTGCACGGGGCGGCAATAAGGTTTCTGGCAGATCATCTGCTGACCGCTCACCGCACCGCGACATCTATGTTCTCAGATCTGCGTCAAGCTGCGCGGCTTCTGCTTATCTTCAGCTAACAAGTAAGTCGTTCGTATGCATACGATCGACTTAGTTACTATATTGTTATTGAGTATATTCTGAAGTATGATGAATAGCCTGCTGTTAATTGTGAGTTTTGCATCATTAGTTTATTGTATTTATCTCCTACTAAAACTTGGAATTAAAATATTGCCCACATATCCAACACCAAGCACCCATGGCGCAAGCCGCCCAACTTCCCCTGTCGCAAGGGATGCTAATTAAACTCCAGCTCTTTGCTGTCTAGCCAGCTAGGCCTCCACCAGGAACCCGTCGAACTCCACGGTCATCTTCTCGAGGGCCGGCGCGCTCGCAACCAGCAGCTGCACAAGGCTTATCTGGTAATCGAACGGGCGGAAGCCGCTGATGTTCACCTCTTGCAGGTGCTCCAGCGAGTGACATGTTCTGGTCCTTCCAGCTCTCTCGGTGACTGCGGATGCAGTATGGTTTCGAGGACACAATGTGCTGCATGAAATGGATCCGGTCAGAAATGAAGTTCATGGTTAATTAGCAGCTCAATTATTCCTTTGGCCAAATATATAGGAAAACAACATGTACTTTCTTCAATATTTGCAAGCAAAATTAGTACTTAGTCATTGTTAAAATAACCTGAGATATTGTAATGGATCTGGAAATACTTCAGTAATTAGAGGATTTCTTACCGAGCTGGAGATGTCAATGTGGAGGCGTTCGATTCTGCTGCATTGTGAGAGTAGCTTCGTCACACTAGGCCCTAAGGAGTGTCCTCTGTATGTGGAAACGTCAATGGTCAAATTGGTAATTGTTGGGAAGCGGTGGTATATCTTTCATCATGTCGGCGTAATCCACTCCCTTCTTGTCCTCGAGCTTCATGAAAATTAAGATAGATAATCACAAGTAAATAAGAAAAGGGTCCTTCAGCCAATACTGTACGTCTACGGATGGATTAGCTTTAGGCCCCACTCCAAAACGATTTCAGCTTCTGATTTCTGACCTATGAAAGCTATAAGTCACTTGCAATGTGACAGCTTCTTAATTTTGGTTTTTTCGACTTTTTGATTTTTGTCATTGTTTTTTCAATTATTCCTTTGTATTGTCAAAAATGATATAGCGGTGTTTTTCAATTTTTTTCTTACTATTATTTTTCTTATTTTTATCTAAAAAAGCTAACGGCCGCTTCAGTATAATTGCAACTAAAAGTCATAGCTTTTATGCTGTTTAAAGCACTACCTTAAGCTTTTAAAAAATTAAATTAAATAGCTAGCTCGTACTAGCTCTGTTTTTAGACATTAATGTTGGTCTTCAATACACCCTTTTGACCATTACATTTTCGAACTATATATAAAATATTATGCAAACTATAATAATATAAAAGTACTTTCGATGATGTATCAACTAGTAATTTTCATGTAATAAGTCTAAATACTTTCATACATATATTTATGGTCAAAATTTAAAATGTTGACATGTGCATTCAAATGAAAAGTAAAAAAAAGAATATAGAGAGTAATTTCAGGTTTCTCTATAGTAATTCTTATGAACGATTTCTATCGGTGAATAGGAACAAGTTTTAGTCTAGTCTCTGGTTGTTACTTGTTAGTAATTGTTAAGCACATATGCAACTGTAATTATCTCTGCAACCAAAAGGCACACATGGACAGTGGCAGAACCAGGATTTGGCTACGCCCCGAACTGAACTCTAACAACATAAAACTAATACCAATTTGTACCCATACCACAATATAACAAAAGTATATTATAATTAGCTAATTGCATGACTGATATGAAACTTGAGTTCAATACTAAACAAGTAAACATAAAGCATAATAAGAAAAACATGTTATGATATCAAAATATAAAAAATATAACATAATGGAGATATAATTTGAGTACCTAAATTACGAAGATTTACTCTCTATCCTATCATGTCATTTCTTCATTGATAGTTGGATATGAACCAGAACCTATAAAAACGCCATATAAGAGTAAATCAAACAGGTGTATAAATAAATACGAACAACACGAACTTTATATTTATAAGAAGCTAACTTACCACTAGCACGTGGTTTATGGCTATGCAAAGATTCCAAAAGGAGCTGGTAACCGGGGCTGATCATGAAAAATGGGGAATTTGACCTACGGGGTGATCAGAAAAATTACAGTGTTAACCGGGATTCAGGAAGGATGTTAGCATATCATTGAAACCCTGGCTAGATTTCAATGCAAAATGATATAATACATGCTATATTCTGGACAGAATTTTCTGAGGAATTTTCCACTAACATCCATTATAAGCAATAAATACGACAAGAAATAACCCTTGAATCTGACTAAGCGCAATCTAAGGATTGAACTAAAAAAATAAGTGCTTTGTTGAAAATCACTAAAATCTCTCGAAATGGTGTTGGGACCATGTTAAATCTGAACAAGTTTGGAAGAAATCAAGAAAATAACCTTTTCTATTTTACCATCTGGAGGCGGGGCGGCACCGGGAGGGGGGCGGGCCGGGAGCCACTCCCAGGCGGCGTTGGCCGGGAGGCAAGGCCGGAGCTAGGCGGCGCCGGCCGAGAGGCAAGCGGCGTCGGAGGGGGCGGGCTCGAGCCGAGCAATACTGGCCGGGAGGCGGCGGCCGAGAGGGGCGGGCCGGGAGGAGGGTGGCGCGGGAGGGTGGGTCGGGAGCCAGCGGCGTTAGTCGAGGCGGGCGACGTCGGGAGGGGGGGTGGGTCGGAGCGGGCGGGCGGAGGAGGCGGGCTAGGAGCCAGCGTGGGATCGATCGAGATCCGAGATGATGGCGGCGCCACCTTTGACTTCGGTGCGGTGCGCTAGTGTTTTGAAATTGCAACCGAGCCGAGTAGACGGTGAGATGGGCGATCGCAGGAGAGCAATGGTGGTGTATTGAATAGCAGGAGAGCAGAGGTTGTGGGCCGAGCAACGAAGTGGGCCGAATGCCCGATCGAAGCGTGTGGAGGCTGCGCTTCCTGGCGGACAGTAGAAATATGTTATGGACTACTGGGCTACCTGGGTTGAATGCTAGAAATACCACCTCAGGCTGGGCTGAAAATATGTGGGCTATACACTACATATTTTTTCACACCTCGGGCTAAAACCTACCTTGCTATGGGCCTAATTCTGTCCCTGCACATGGATAGGGGTGCAAATGGAACAGATAATTTCTGTCCGACCGACCAACCGACTGAAGGCTCATGGAGCGAGTATGGAAGGAGTAAATGGGTATCTGGCACTATCCGTGTCCGACTTCGACTTCGTAAAAAAAATAAAATAGGATATAGGATGAGTGATATCCATCCATATATATCCTGTCAAGTGTTATGAGGAAGTCTATCATAACTTCACTTAGAAACAAAATAACATATAGACGGATTGCTACATCTAAACATGTGGAGAATACTAAGTGTTCTTTCTGACATCTCGGTAATTTGTCTCTCTGTACTCGCTCTGATTGCACCCTACTGTCCAATGTCCTGTGTAGGGTGCAAAATAAGCGGATAATTTTCATCCGAATGCTTACTAGCGAATACGGAATGGAAAAATAGGTATCCAATATTATTCGTATCCGACTCCGACTCTGAAAAAAAATATAGAATAAGATATAGAATAAGCACCATCCGTTCATACCAGTTCTGATTGCAACCCTACACGTCCACCTGATGAGCGGCGGTGCAGTGCAGCAAGAGCCACAGCTTCGCCGCGTGTCTGTCGTGGCCAGCGTGGCCATGCGACAGCAGGTGAAGCTCCCCCGACCTTGCGGACGCCTGCATCGCCCTCGGACTGGACGCGAAGGGTCGCACATTGGGGAGCACGACAGCACATCTAGCATCGGCGTGTCGACATCCTCGCCGTCGCCCCCTCGGCCACCATCATGCAGCTGGCGTGGATGCGGAGCACGCGGAGCCCCGGTGCGTCCACTTCAAGCGACTCCAGGTCGAGGAGTTGCGTCAGCTCGAGCTCCTCGAGCTTGCCGCTGCGTCCAACTGCACCGCGGTGAGCCCGGCGATGTACTTGAGCCGCAGCAGCCTCAGCCACGGGCAGCAAGACGAGGCCAGTAGGTGGCCGAGGCGGCATCGTTGTTGGCTCCATCCTCATTCACGTTCATGGACTCCATGATGGATATATAGACTGTCGTACGTACGTATTTTAACTTTGGTGGCTTAGGGTATTTATGCATGTTTTCGACGTGTAGCATTATAGCCTTAATTTCTTGCTAATTTATACCGCAGGAATTGATTCAAGTATAAGGCAACTGATTTTTTTATTAGGATAAGTTATTTTTTGATCCACTGAATTAAAATCGGAACTAGACACACATATCTGAAAGCTAATATAACGTCCAAGAAAATCGAATTAGAATTAACATAACAATTAGGCAACTTACAAGTAACAAAACCAATTGATCAATTTATTGTCTGATTAGGAGTCTTAGGCAGTTTTGGGCACGAAGACATTTTAGAGTTAGAGATGAATTTCGAAAGGAAAAAAGAAAAAGAGTTAGTGATGGACTCGTGCCTAATGACTGGGCTGGGCTTGGCTAGACATGCACATGGACGAGCGAGAGCCATGCCCATGGGTTTGTCCGTTTGGACACTTTTTTTCTAAAACTGTTAGCAGCAAAGAAGAAAGGGGAATACGTCCTGAACCATGAACTTGACATCTCTAAAATAAAGATCGCACGAAATCTCGTACCAGGCATGGTTCTCAGTGTATCCTTGTATCGGCATGTCAGGTATCTTTACTCCTTAAAAAGAAGTTAGTGGTTAGTGCGTCTTCTCCTACCCTTTCCAAAAAAACTATGCTGACTGACGTGTAGACCCTTCCACCCCGAAACCCGTGTGCTGCCTCACCACCGAAACCTGTGCGGCTGCCTCCCCCACCTCATTTCTTTCGCCCTCGCTTCATTTCTCCGTCGCTCCTCCCCTCCCTCCTCCGCCGACCTCGCCTCCCCCTCCTCCCCCGCTCTTCCGCAGACATTGCTCCGTCCTCGCCTCATCCACCGAAACCGCTCCGCCCTCGCCTCCTCTGCAGAACTGCCGCCTCCTCCTCCCCCGCTTCGCCCTCGCTTCCTCCTTCCCACCCCGCGCTGCCGCCAATCCTCCTCCCCCGCTCCTCTGCAGCGACCAGAACCGAGGCGACGACAGTTATTCTTTGCCTCTGTCTTGCCGATCCAATAAGCGAACTACCTAACTATGCCACTGCCTTCTCTCTTCCGTGGGCGTGCTACTGCGAAACCAGGGATCGCGAAAGGAAGGAGCCGCCGGCCGTCGGAGTTGCCTTTGCCGTCGAGGCATCTGGAGCCGGCGTCGCCATTCGCCTTACCCCTCCTTCCTAGGCGAATCAACTGCCAGTGTGTGCTCTCACGTCGGCCTCGGTGCGCCGCCGCCAAGTTGGTTCGACGCCACGAACCTGACGGGACGGGACGAGGAGGGGCAGCTATGAAGGTGAGGATAAGAAAACCCTAGAGTCCTCTCTCGTGTTGCCTTGTATATACGATGACAGCACTGGGTGCCGTCGATTTGGCGCGCCAAAATTTGGCGAGGAACGCCCTGGGATTTGGCTAGATTTGTATTTGCGCTAGCCAAATTTATTTGGGTATTACCAATTTTGTGGTAAGGTTTGCTATAGCATGTGAACGCCTCAACGGCAACTTCAGTCCCCAAATTTCTGTACTGTACTCCACAGCGATTGCCCCCAAATCTTGCGAGTTCGATACTCACCATCATCGGATCTTTGTTCAGGTGGTGTTGATGGGCGTACAGTTGGCTGCTTTTTTCATGTGCAAATTGTTTGCAAATTAGTGCGCATGTGCAATTTTGATCCACAAAGATTGATTAAGTCCTGATCTGGCCGCAATGTTTTCCTTGCATTACGTGTCTCATTGGTTTTATTTGTTGTCTTTATGCAAATGTGCCTTGTGGGTGTGCACTGCAAATTGTAAATATGTTGAGATAGACCTTTGTTGCATTTGATTGTTCATAACCGACACTTTTCATTTGATATTTTGCTGCAGTAACCTCCTTTCGTTGTACGTAACTCGTTGGAGCATTTTGCTCGGAGGTTGCGTAACATCATCTCCCCAGCAATCAAAAATATATGGGCTGATTTTGGCATTTCATGGGAGGTTTTGAAGGCGATGAACCATCCTCAAAGCGTGCAAGAGCATCCTTAGTAGAATCAGCGAGTTTGTTAGATAGTTTCTCTTTTTCGAAATCTACCAATCCTTTGGGAGGTACAATGCTAGACCTTTGCCTTTCCAAGGGAAAGAAGTTATGGCTGGTTCTAAAGGTGTTATTAAGACGGACAAATTTGTCAGGATAATCACAAAGTCTCAGTATAGTCTTGGATATGAAAAAAGTGGAGCGGTTCTAGAGGAAGAATCAGGGATAACTTTGCATTCCCCAACAGCGAATATTTTCAGAAAGCAGGTGCTTGGTGGGAATTAGGATAATGCTGTGGTTACCTTGAATAAATTGGCCTTCTGGATGAAAATATTGTGAAGTCCGCAGCATTTCTGATACTAGAGCAGAAATTCTTTGAACTTTTGAGAAATGACAATGTCATGGGTGCTATAAAGACTTTACAAAGTGAAATCACGCCCCTTGGTGTTAACAGAATAAGAGTCCATGAATTGTCGAGCTATATAATTTCTACTTCTCCACAGTGTGTGTTGCTTGGTTTTTCAAAGCTTGGCATTGAATCTTCTAATTCACGGCTGAATCTCCTAGCGGAATTGCAATAGGTGCTTCCCCCTACTGTTATGGTACCGGAGACGAGGTTAGAGAATTTAGTTGAGCAAGCACTTACTATACAGCGCGAAGCTTGTTATTTCCGTAATTCTGTTCATGGTTTGTCACTCTACATCGATCATCACTGTGGGAAGGATCAGATACCATCTCGCACACTGCAGGTAATACCTTTTACTGATGTAGCGATGCTTATCTCGTTATTTTGTATTTTTAGCTTGCTTGACTGTAGTTTATTAAATCATGGTTGTATACTTGCCTGGACTGCTTATGCACTGACATAAGCATTGGTGGTTAGCCTACTGCTCTGATGTGCTGTTCGACCGCTTATTTATTATTTTGATCCGTCATTTGACTTCCTTAATAGTTCTGTTTTAAATATATATTTATCAAAAGGATAACACATTATTTGATTCAAAACAGTGATTTAGATTAGATTCATATTAATCCCTCCGTCCCGCAATGTAAGTCTGTTTGGGATTCATGTGGTTGGGGTTTTAAAACTTTGACCATTAATATATGTTAAAAGTACATAAATTGACTACATAAAAATAATGTCATTGGATTTGTCTTGCTTTCATAATGTGTATTTTATCTTCTTGCTACATCATGTAGGGATTAATAACTACCTCTTTCCTCCCGAAGGCTCATAGATTGCATGTCAGAAATGAACACTTGGGATATCCCAGAGTCTTTTTAGTTTGTGTTAAGTTTTGCGAAGGGAGTTTTCTCAAATGAAATGCTTGGTGAAATAATATCGTACTTTTAAAGAAATGTTGTATGAAATACATTTTGTTTGAGAGTTTTGTAGTTCTAACTACCTTCTTTATGATTGTATCTCACCACACACAACTATCAGACTAATGTATTTCCCAATCCTCAGTCCTGAAATAGATATTTCCTTTTGGATTTACTTATTCAAATTTTAGAACATATTTGTATGCATGTTCTAAAAAATATTACCACCCGTTAGTTTCAGAACATATAGTATGATAAAATTTTAAAATCCGTTGCAACGTACGGGCATTCAGCTAGTACCACATTAAGCTTGACGTGTACATTCACCGAGATGGAATATGACATTAACTTTCTTACATGTTGTTTAAGTAATTTTAATAATAAAACTAGTACCTTTATTTTTTTCCTAAAGGATGTTACTGACTTTTTACGTATGTTCATCCTTAATTTTTGTAGCTGTTGTGGTTATAGACCAAACAGTAAAGTGAGAGTGTAGTAGTGGAGATGAGAGATGAACAATGCTTGCCCTTTTTCCTGCTTGGGGCAGCCATATATATATATTTACATGAGGCTCTTTTACAATTATGCCCTTACAGTCATGTACCCTTTGTAGGGGTATATGTGTCATCACACATATCCCATTTTGGGCTTTACCATCCCTTGCTAGGCCGGCTGGGCTTAGGTGGAGGCCATCCCTACAACAGTAACATTATATTACACTACTACAAAACAGACTATGCTAGACGTCTCATTACATATGGTTCATGGGGAACTGTCTGTGTTATAATTATCACATATTGTTTGACAAGCGTGAGTGTCTATATTACTAGTGATGGCTAGAACCGTCTGTGATATGTAATTATCACATATGATTCTTGTTAATAACCATCTATGATAATTCACAAATGGTTATTAAAAAGAACCGTTTGTGATAATTACAGATATGAAAGATGATTTTTAATTATAAACGTTTGTAATATTACCACGGACAGTTATTAATACAAATCGTCTATGATGTATCTCTTATATACATGAATGGTGCGCGCTTCATCTCCCCGATGCATCTTTAATCGTTTTGGCTTCTCGATGCATGACTTCATCTCACGCGTTGAATTCATAAAAACAATCATCCGCCATGTATCGAAGATAAATCCCCACATCGCTAATACACATATCTACTCTCAAGCACAAACAAATGGCTCCGACGGTCTCTTCCTTGTCGCCGGCACTGATGACCATCCTGTACAAGCACCTCGCTGGTCGTATGATACAGATGTTATGGAAGGACACTGTGCCAACAATGTCCTCCCTTGTATGCCCGAGGATTTACCAAAGTAGGTGATGGCCACCTTCTACCGTCTCGACATCGCCCTCCACCGCGTCTTTCAGTTGGTCTTCCACTTCCAACGAGCTAACCTCACTATCGACTTAGTCCTCCACAATGACGTTGCATATCTCCTGGAGGGTTGCCGTCGCTTGGAGATCTTAGTCGAGTTGGCGGGCGGCCGAGTCAACCTTGCCGAGACACTCAATCCAGTGTGTGATTTGCCTCATGCCATTTGAAACACAAGGGTGATATGGGGAGCTAGAGACATTTAGATCCTATATCACACTTGTGTTCAAACGGCGTGAAACAAATCACATACTGGAAGCAGTGTGTGATTTGCTTCATATCCTTTGGAGCCATGTGTAATATGGGATCTGACTTTGTCTCTAGCTCATTTATATTGTGGGGGTGTGTAAGACTACATATATTAATGTTACCATGAAATATATATGTACTTCTTCCAGTAAATGGGGAAAATATGGAAAACCAAAAATAGTGATTAGTAATATCACAGATGGTTTTAAAAAACTATTTATGATATGTAGATATCACAGACGGTTATATTTAAAAACTATCTGTAATACATATACATCACAGATGGTTATTTTTAAAAACTGTCTATGATACGTATACATCACAGGCTGTTATTTTTAAAAACCGTCTATGTTGTTATTTATCACAGACAATTTGAAGTCGTCTATGATGACCATATATCATTACTGACCTATAAATTCAGATGGCTTACGAAATTGTCTGTGATGACGTTTTTGAACTGTTTGTGATGACATTTTTGAACCGTTTGTGATGACCTTTTCTGCAGTAGAGTTAGTATATTTTAATAATATTACAATATCATTAAAGTACTTTTAATGAAATCTACTAATATAGTTTTTATATCGCCAGTCTAATAGGATATGACTAATCTAACCCCTAAACTATAAAACCATCTAAACAATGCCTAAACCATGCAAAACAATCTAAACAACTCCTTGAGGTTAAACTGTTAGACCATGTGGATGGTCGTGATTAAAGTGGTGATGCATAATTGACATTTGAATTGTATTAAAATTTGTGTTTGTAAAAATTTCATTCAGCTCTGACTGGTTTCGGTTGACTCCGAGTGGTTTGCTTGAGTTCGAGTGGTTTTGGTTTCATCCGAGTAGTTTTGCTTTGCTCCGAATAGTTTTGGTCTGCTCCATAGTCATTCTCTTCAGGAAGATTGAGAACAAACCTTTTCGAAGTTAAGATCCCTCAACCGAAGACATAAATTCCACACTAAGCTTTCATCAGAAAAACGTGTAGATTGACTGGAAGCAATGGAACTTCTTTAAGAACAATTGTCATCGTAAAGTCTCTGATTCTTTAATAACCACCTGCTTCTAAGAAATGAAATAACCCATGAAGTTAAGATCCCTCAACCGAAGACATAAATTCCACACTAAGCTTTCATCAGAAAAACGTGTAGATTGACTGGAAGCAATGGAACTTCTTTGAGAACAATTGTCATCGTAAAGTCTCTGATTCTTTAATAGCCCATGCAGCATAATTTTGTATGTGGTTATCCTCAGCATCCTTAGCAAGAAGAAATATTTTCTGAACCATTGACGTTAAAAGTGTCTCACACTACTACAGAAAACCGTATTACAGATGGTTCAGAAACATCATCACAAACGGTTTTGTGAGCCGTCTGAATTTATAGGTCAGTAATGATACGAGGTCATCACAGACGGCTTTCGAACCGTCTGTGGTGCAAATATCACAGACGGTTTTTAACTAAAAACCATATGTGATTATAACTATCATAGACGATTTTAGTTAAAAATTGTCTGTGCTATTCTCTTCTACCCCCAACCAATTTCTATTTATTGGCTAGTCTTAGGAAATGGTAGCCATGCCCTCTGAAACAAACAGATCAACATGAATATGTATACATCCAATTCACATCTCAATTCATTTCACAAACATAAACATCCATTTCGCAAATCAATAAATTGAAATGAAATAAAATATCCATTAACAAATACATAATTACAATCAATGTCAATCTTATCCCAAACAAAAAATCATTGTACGCTGTGGAACTCTCCACTTGATTTTATGACTTTAGAAATCAAAAAGTACGCACACTCTCCTCGAATTTGTGCAACGTCCGGCTGTTGCAATGCAGTTGTAGAGATGAGCGCAGCCTGTCGATAGAAATATCAATGTGCGTACATATATAACCAGACAAGTATGAAATAAATGTGGGAAGATTGACAAACCTTAAAATTGGTGATCTTCGAGGTATTGAGGAGTAATTTCATATAGTGGCAAACGTAGAATCCACACATGTTGCCTAGCGGTTGCTGGTGGCAATGCAAAAAATAGAATGTGTTAATTCAAGAGGCATTACTACCAAGTGTTGTATATGATTAATTAATGTGTACTAGCGAATACCTGAAATTTTTGAACAAGCTGTAAGGGCTTGGCCCCTTGCGTCGAACCACGTGTCTCTGCAACGTACGTGGCGAACGACTTTCGTGATTCGAAAAAGTTAGCTTAGTCATTCGGAAGGAAAGAAAGACCACAATATAATTATGTATGGAGAAAATATACTTACCTATATAGTAATTGGCCGATAACTGTGTACTCGGATTTGTTCTTACTTAGGGAATCAAGATATATTGCTTTGTTCTATTTTGGTATAATTACAATTAAAATCCAATGGAACCGCTCATTGTATGGCATAAGAACAAATTCCTTATCGAGGTGAGCCAGCAGTGTTGTTGTAATATACCTCTCGACGAAGGATGCATCCTCGTTGTTGTTATCCATGGCGACCAAGTGTGGGTCCAGAAAACCAATTGGTGATTTGGATGATCTAGCTTCAGTCACCATGTATCTATATATATACACAGGAAAGCAACAAATTATATATGACATATGTTGGTATTACATGAATGGGGATTGTGATTGTACACACTTACAACATCTAGCATCGAACGAGTGAGGCGTCGAGAGCGTTGAGCGTGAAAAGATCAAATAAATCCTCAAAGGTCACCACGAAGACACAATCATGAACGTCGTGCTGTAAATGATCCAGTCTGAATTTGATAGTGATACCTGAGCGCCGTTCTGGCTGTGGCTTATTGTCCTGTTCCGTATACCAAGAGTGTAATATCTGGCAATTAAGTCCTAGGGTTAGGAGGCGCTCTTCCGGGACGATCATCGGCTCGCCTAGCACGAATTTATGGGCCAATGATAGGTAGGGGATATCATCTGTCTTCTTTGGTTTGCCCCTGCCTCGCTTGTAGGTCCACTTCACGGTAGTCGACTGTAAAGGTAGCATCGGTGGATGTTGCTTCAACAGGAATAGCACTCGTGGACATGTCACCGGTGCAGGTAGCGGTGGAGATAAACATTGTGGAGATGACACCAGTTCATGTAGCTCTGGTTTAGACTGCCCTTGTGGACCTGCCATCGGTGAAGAAGCCTCTAGGCAAATGTCGCTTTTGGGCCACTGGATGAATGTTTCAGTGGCTTGCCCTAGAGTCACGATCTCGTCGTTGGGGGGCTTCGGTAGCGGGACGACCTTGAAATTGGCATGCATACCATCCACATGAACGTTTCCGATGCCTGGTGCTAAAGGTGTACGGTGCACCATGGCCCCGTGAGCAAACGGATATGCCTGGCCCTAAGCAGTGCACAAGGGAACGGAAACATATCTCACTTGGAGCGAGCACTTCGTAGCCTCCTACATAACAATACAAAATTATCTACTCCAATAGGCCTATCACGGATCGAGCATTCCAGATATAATAATTATTACCAGGTTGTCGTCCACAGGAGATCTGACCTCGTTTTCCGTCGTATGATTGGACACGTAACTACTCAGACGGTTGGGGGGCTGGCTAGCACAGGAGTGGCGGCGGCGGCCTGCTGATTTTCTATATATCTTCGCATCTCATCTTTGACGTAATCAGCCAGCTCCTCTCTAAGAGATGCCTTGATTTCCTCTCGTTGCCATGCCTCACGCTCGGTTTTGGTTATCTTCTTACTCCGAGACGTGGCGCGCCACTTGGCAGACCAAGTCCATCTCTATTTTTGCTGAACTCTGCACCACTCTCTCTCTCTCCCTGTTTGAATGTGATTCAAACGTTTGAATTTGAGGCTTTATTAGGGTATTGATGATAGACAGTTACCAGTGGATAAATGACTGGTTGAATGTGTCAGTTACCAGTGGGTAATGGCTGTTTTAATCATGTCAGTTATCAGTCTGTCTATTTATATGCCTGGAGACGTCCAGAGTATGAGTGAGAAACCCACGGCCTCCATTTCCTTCTTCTCGTGTTTACGTGTCGAGATCGTGCCGTCTGAACCTCGTCGACCTTTCTTTCCGGCGTGCACCTGGAAGGAGGGAGAGCGGGTATCTCCGAACCATTGCCGCAGAGAGTACCTGCACGGGGCGGCAATAAGGTTTCTGGGCAGCGCATCTGCGCGACCGCTCACTGCACTGCGACATCTATGTTCTGCACTGCGTCAAGCCTGCGCGGCTTCCTGTTTATCTTCAGGCTAACAAGTAAGTCGTTCGTGCGCACAGTCGACTTAGTTACTATATTGTTATTGAGTATATTCTGAAGTATGATGAATAGCCTGCTGTTAATTGTGAGTTTTGCATCATTAGTTTATTGTATTTATCTCCTACTAAAACTTGAAATTAAAATATTGCCCACATATCCAACACCAAGCACCCATGGCGCAAGCCGCCCAACTTCCCCTGTCGCAAGGGATGCTAATTAAACTCCAGCTCTTTGCTGTCTAGCCAGCTAGGCCTCCACCAGGAACCCGTCGAACTCCACGGTCATCTTCTCGAGGGCCGGCGCGCTCGCAACCAGCAGCTGCACAAGGCTTATCTGGTAATCGAACGGGCGGAAGCCGCTGATGTTCACCTCTTGCAGGTGCTCCAGCGAGTGACATGTTCTGGTCCTTCCAGCTCTCTCGGTGACTGCGGATGCAGTATGGTTTCGAGGACACAATGTGCTGCATGAAATGGATCCGGTCAGAAATGAAGTTCATGGTTAATTAGCAGCTCAATTATTCCTTTGGCCAAATATATAGGAAAAACAACATGTACTTTCTTCAATATTTGCAAGCAAAATTAGTACTTAGTCATTGTTAAAATAACCTGAGATATTGTAATGGATCTGGAAATACTTCAGTAATTAGAGGATTTCTTACCGAGCTGGAGATGTCAATGTGGAGGCGTTCGATTCTGCTGCATTGTGAGAGTAGCTTCGTCACACTAGGCCCTAAGGAGTGTCCTCTGTATGTGGAAACGTCAATGGTCAAATTGGTAATTGTTGGGAAGCGGTGGTATATCTTTCATCATGTCGGCGTAATCCACTCCCTTCTTGTCCTCGAGCTTCATGAAAATTAAGATAGATAATCACAAGTAAATAAGAAAAGGGTCCTTCAGCCAATACTGTACGTCTACGGATGGATTAGCTTTAGGCCCCACTCCAAAACGATTTCAGCTTCTGATTTCTGACCTATGAAAGCTATAAGTCACTTGCAATGTGACAGCTTCTTAATTTTGGTTTTTTCGACTTTTTAATTTTTGTCATTGTTTTTTCAATTATTCCTTTGTATTGTCAAAATGATATAGCGGTGTTTTCAATTTTTTCTTACTATTATTTTCTTATTTTTATCTAAAAAAGCTAACGGCCGCTTCAGTATAATTGCAACTAAAAGTCATAGCTTTTATGCTGTTTAAAGCACTACCTTAAGCTTTTAAAAATTAAATTAAATAGCTAGCTCGTACTAGCTCTGTTTTAGACATTAATGTTGGTCTTCAATACACCCTTTTGACCATTACATTTTCGAACTATATATAAAATATTATGCAAACTATAATAATATAAAAGTACTTTCGATGATGTATCAACTAGTAATTTTCATGTAATAAGTCTAAATACTTTCATACATATATTTATGGTCAAAATTTAAAATGTTGACATGTGCATTCAAATGAAAAGTAAAAAAAAAGAATATAGAGAGTAATTTCAGGTTTCTCTATAGTAATTCTTATGAACGATTTCTATCGGTGAATAGGAACAAGTTTTAGTCTAGTCTCTGGTTGTTACTTGTTAGTAATTGTTAAGCACATATGCAACTGTAATTATCTCTGCAACCAAAAGGCACACATGGACAGTGGCAGAACCAGGATTTGGCTACGCCCCGAACTGAACTCTAACAACATAAAACTAATACCAATTTGTACCCATACCACAATATAACAAAAGTATATTATAATTAGCTAATTGCATTACTGATATGAAACTTGAGTTCAATACTAAACAAGTAAACATAAAGCATAATAAGAAAAACATAGCATGATATCAAAATATAAAAAATATAACATAATGGAGATATAATTTGAGTACCTAAATTACGAAGATTTACTCTCTAGCCTATCATGTCATTTCTTCATTGATAGTTAGATATGAACCAGAACCTATAAAAACACCATATAAGAGTAAATCAAACAGGTGTATGAATAAATACGAACAACACGAACTTTATATTTATAAGAAGCTAACTTACCACTAGCACGTGGTTTATGGCTATGCAAAGATTCCAAAAGGAGCTGGTAACCGGGGCTGATCATGAAAAATGGGGAATTTGACCTACAGGGTGATCAGAAAAATTACAGTGTTAACCGGGATTCAGGAAGGATGTTAGCATATCATTGAAACCCTGGCTAGATTTCAATGCAAAATGATATAATACACGCTATATTCTGGACAGAATTTTCTGAGGAATTTTCCACTAACATCCGTTATAAGCAATAAATACGACAAGAAATAACCCTTGAATCTGACTAAGCGCAATCTAAGGATTGAACTAAAAAAATAAGTGCTTTGTTGAAAATCACTAAAATCTCTCGAAATGGTGTTGGGACCATGTTAAATCTGAACAAGTTTGGAAGAAATCAAGAAAATAACCTTTCTATTTTACCATCCGAGGCGGGCGGCACCGGGGGGCGGGCGGAGTCACTCCAGCGGCGTTGGCGGGAGGCAAGGCCGGAGCTAGGCGGCGCCGGCCGAGAGGCAAGGCGGCGTCGGGAGGGGTGGGCTCGAGCCGAGCAATACTGGCCGAGGCGGCAGCCGAGAGGGGCGGGCGGGAGGAGGGTGGCGGGAGGGGCGGGTCGGAGCAGGCGGCGCTAGTCGAGAGGCGGGCGACGTCGGGGGGGGGGGTGGGCAGAGGCTGGGGGCGCGGAGGGGGCGGGCTAGGAGCCAGGCGTGGGATCGACTGAGATCTGAGATGATGGCGGCGTCACCTTTTGACTTCTGCGGTGCGGTGCGCTAGTGCTTTGAAATTGCAACTGAGCTGAGTAGACGGTGAGATGGGCAGACTGCAGGAGAGCAGCGGCTGTATTGAATAGCAGGAGAGCAGAAGTTGTGGGCCGAGCAACGAAGTGGGCCGAATGCCCGATCGAAGCGTGTGGAGGCTGCGCTTCCTGGCGGACGAGAGAAATATGTTATGGACTCTTGGGCTACAGGTTGAATGCTAGAAATACCACCTCAGGCTGGGCTGAAAATATCTGGGCTATACACTACATATTTTTTCACACCCCGGGTTAAAACCTACCTTGCTATGGGCCTAGTTCTGTCCCTGCACATGGATAGGAGTGCAAATGGAACAGATAATTTCTGTCCGACCGACCAACCGACTGAAGGCTCATGGAGCGAGTACGGAAGGAGTAAATGGGTATCTGGCACTATCCGTGTCCGACTCCGACTTCGTAAAAAAAATAAAATAGGATATAGGATGAGTGATATCCATCCATATATATCCTGTCAAGTGTTATGAGGAAGTCTATCATAACTTCACTTAGAAACAAAATAACATATAGACGGATTGCTACATCTAAACATGTGGAGAATACTAAGTGTTCTTTCTGACATCTCGGTAATTTGTCTCTCTGTACTCGCTCTGATTGCACCCTACTGTCCAATGTCCTGTGTAGGGTGCAAAATAAGCGGATAATTTTCATCCGAATGCTTACTAGCGAATACGGAATGGAAAAATAGATATCTAATATTATTCGTATCCGACTCTAACTCTGAAAAAAAATATAGAATAAGATATAGAATAAGCACCATCCGTTCATACCAGTTCTGATTGCAACCCTACACGTCCACCTGATGAGCGGCGGTGCAGTGCAGCAAGAGCCACAGCTTCGCCGCGTGTCTGTCGTGGCCAGCGTGGCCATGCGACAGCAGGTGAAGCTCCCCCGACCTTGCGGACGCCTGCATCGCCCTCGGACTGGACGCGAAGGGTCGCACATTGGGGAGCACGACAGCACATCTAGCATCGGCGTGTCGACATCCTCGCCGTCGCCCCCTCGGCCACCATCATGCAGCTGGCGTGGATGCGGAGCACGCGGAGCCCCGGTGCGTCCACTTCAAGCGACTCCAGGTCGAGGAGTTGCGTCAGCTCGAGCTCCTCGAGCTTGCCGCTGCGTCCAACTGCACCGCGGTGAGCCCGGCGATGTACTTGAGCCGCAGCAGCCTCAGCCACGGGCAGCAAGACGAGGCCAGTAGGTGGCCGAGGCGGCATCGTTGTTGGCTCCATCCTCATTCACGTTCATGGACTCCATGATGGATATATAGACTGTCGTACGTACGTATTTTAACTTTGGTGGCTTAGGGTATTTATGCATGTTTTCGACGTGTAGCATTATAGCCTTAATTTCTTGCTAATTTATACCGCAGGAATTGATTCAAGTATAAGGCAACTGGTTTTTTTATTAGGATAAGTTATTTTTTGATCCACTGAATTAAAATCGGAACTAGACACACATATCTGAAAGCTAATATAACGTCCAAGAAAATCGAATTAGAATTAACATAACAATTAGGCAACTTACAAGTAACAAAACCAATTGATCAATTTATTGTCTGATTAGGAGTCTTAGGCAGTTTTGGGCACGAAGACATTTTAGAGTTAGAGATGAATTTCAAAAGGAAAAAAGAAAAAGAGTTAGTGATGGACTCGTGCCTAATGACTGGGCTGGGCTTGGCTAGACATGCACATGGACGAGCGAGAGCCATGCCCATGGGTTTGTCCGTTTGGACACTTTTTTTCTAAAACTGTTAGCAGCAAAGAAGAAAGGGGAATACGTCCTGAACCATGAACTTGACATATCTAAAATAAAGATCGCACGAAATCTCGTACCAGGCATGGTTCTCAGTGTATCCTTGTATGGGCATGTCAGATATACCACATTAAGCTTGACGTGTACATTCACCGAGATGGAATATGACATTAACTTTCTTACATGCTGTTTAAGTAATCTTAACAATAAAACTAGTACCTTTATATTTTTTCCTAAAGGATGTTACTGACTTTTTACGTATGTTGATCCTTAATTTTTGTAACATTTATTACACTACTACAAAACAGATTATGCTAGACGCCTCATTACATATGGTTCATAGGGAACTGTCTATGTTATAATTATCACATATTGTTTTACAAGTGTGAGTGTCTATAGTTTTAGTGATGACTAGAACCGTCTGTGATACGTAATTGTCATATATGGTTTTTGTTAATAACCATCTATGATAATTCACAAATGGTTATTAAAAAAATCGTCTGTGATAATTACAGATATCACAGATGGTTTTTAATTATAACCGTTTGTAATATTACCATAGACGGTTATTAATACAAATCGTCTATGATGTATCTCTTATGATGTAACTACAGATGCATCTTTGATCGATTTGGCTTCCCGATGCATGACTTCGTCTCACGCGCTAAATTCATAAAAACGATCATCCGCCATGTATCGAAGATAAATCCCCACATCGCTGATACACATATCTACTCTCAAGCACAAACAAATGGCTCCGGTGGCCTCTTCCTTGTCGCCGGCATTTATGGCCATTCTGTACGAGCACCTCGCTGGTTATATGATACAGATGCTGCGAAAGGACACTGTGCCAACAATATCCTCCCTTGTATGTCCGAGGATTTACCAAAGTAGGTGATGGCCACCTTCTACCGTCTCGACATCACCCGCCACCGCGTCTTTCGGTTGGTCTTCCACTTCCAACGAGCTAACCTCACTATCAACTTAGTCCTCCACAACGACGTTGCATATCTCCTGGAGGCTTGCCGTCGCTCGGAGAGCTTAGTCGAGTTGGCGAGTGGTTGTGTCAACCTTGCCGAGACACTTGATCCAGTGTGTGATTTGCCTCATGCCATTTAAAACACAAGGGTGATATGGGGAGCTAGAGACATTTAGATCCTATATCACACTTGTGCTTAAACGGCATGAAACAAATCACACACTGGAAGCAGTGTGTGATTTGCTTCATATCCTTTGGAGTCATGTGTAATATGGGATCTAACTTTGTCTCTAGCTCATTTATATTGTGAGGGTGTGTAAGACTACATATATTAATGTTACCATGAAATATATATGTACTGCTTCCAGTAAATGGGGAAAATATGGAAAACCAAAAATAGTGATTAGTAATATCACATATGGTTTTAAAAAACTATCTATGATATGTAGATATCACAGATGGTTATATTTAAAAACCATATGTAATACATATACATCACAGATGTTTTTTTTAAAAAAATTATCTATGATACGTACACATCATAGGCTGTTATTTTTAAAAATCATCTGTGTTGTTACTTATCACAGATGATTTGAAGCCGTCTATGATGACCACATATCATTACTGACCCATAAATTCAGATAGCTCACGAAACTGTCTGTGATGACGTTTTTGAACCAATTGTGATGACATTTTTGAATCGTCTGTGATGATCTTTTCTGAAGTAGTGTTAGTATATTTTAATAATATTACAATATCATTAAAGTACTTTTAATGAAATCTACTTATATAGTTTTTTATATCGCCAATCTAATAGGATATGACTAATCTAACCCCTAAACTATAAAACCATCTAAACAATGCCTAAACCATGCAAAACAATCTAAATAACTCCTTGAGGTTAAACTGTTAGACCATGTGGATGGTCGTGGTTAAAGTGATGATGAATAATTGATATTTGAATAGCATTGAAATTTGCGTTTGTAAAAATTTCATTCAGCTCTGACTGGTTTCGGTTGACTCCGAGTGGTTTGCTTGAGTTCGAGTGATTTTGGTTTTATTCAAATAGTTTTGCTTTGCTCCGAGTGATTTTGGTCTGCTCCATAGTCATTCTCTTCAAGAAGATTGAGAACAAACCTTTTCGAAGTTAAGATACCTCAACCGAAGACATAAATTCCACACTAAGCTTACATCAGAAAAACGTGTAGATTGAGTGGAAGCAATGGAACTTCTTTGAGAACAATTGTCATCGTAAAGTCTCTGATTCTTTAATAACCACCTGCTTCTAAGAAATGAAATAGCCCATGCAGCATAATTTTGTATGTGGTTATCCTCAGCATCCTTAGCAAGAAGAAATATTTTCTGAACCATTGACGTTAAAAGAGTCTCACTAACAGGACTTGTGAGTACAGGACCTCTCACCAAAGATGACTCATGTGCACATAACGAAATAGATTATTCTAACGGTTACAGGAAAGTAAAGTGTTAGGGTGTTCAGACAAGGAAAGATACCTTGTCATGCTTTATCTGCATATTCATGGGTTGCCAGCACATTCCAGTGAGGTCTCCAGCACCTGCACCAAAAGTAGCCAGAATGTTATGCTGGAAATTCTAGAAAGGCATTTGAAGTGCCTGGTGGAGGTGGTCTCTGAAGAGTCTGGCAGTTTCTCATATATTAAGATATACACTGAATGCTTGTTACCGCTCTTGAGTCTGTAATGGTTGTCAACCTGAATTCCCTGAGTGGTCTGCTGCTATCAAGTGTCTACTGTTGCCCAGAAAAGTTGGCTGGGTGATATGCGGCGGTGAGGATAGGGTATCTAGATCTGAGCATGCAAGGGAAGAAGGGACGAGCGTTGGTAGGGAACAAAGAGGACAAGACAAAGAGCAGTGAGCAGCGGTGCGGATGTGAGGGGAGGGAGGAGCAGCGGCGCGGATGCGAGCGGAGGAGGGAGGAGTGTCGGCGGCGTTTGGGATAGGATCGCGGATGAGGACGGCCAGCGGCACACGTGGATGTGAGGGTACCTAAGTGCCACCGGTGTCAAGGAGGCGGTACTCGTACATGACCCAAGTGGTCCTTTTGCCCTTGGGCGCCCTGCCCGCATGGAAGACGAGCGTCTTCTTCATCCAAATAGCCTTCCCAAGGTGGTGGTCCTTGTCGATGGTCTTCCAGAACCCATGTAGTGTGGCGCTATTGGTCCTATTCCCGAGGCCGCCGTGCCCTCCCGCGTCGGAGCCGATCAACTTGCGGTCGAGGCACAGGAAGAAGTACCACTACCCGTCGTGGCTACAGATGCGGGAGAGGGAAGTGAGGTCCCAGGGCTTAAGGCAGTAGAGGTCGACCTCGGCGATGTTGTCGATCCAGAGGTGACAATCGAGAACGTGGTAGCAGAGGTAGTAGGAGACAAGCTCCTTGTCGGTGGGGTGGAAGTAGAAGCTGGGGGCGACCAACTCGACTGCCACAGATGACTCCAACAGTGGAATCGGGGACCAGGATGTCGGGGAATTTTGCATAATTAGGGGGGCTTTGATTTGGGTGGGTGGATTCGATCAGTTTTGTTAGGGTTTTGAGGAGATGGAAGGACGGACGATGAACAAGGAAAGGAGAAAAGCCTCCCACCACCCTACACTGTCGCCGCCATCTCCATTCCCCCAACTCCACCACCCCATGGTGGATGCCTCCTCCTCCCTTCTCAATGTCGCCGCCTCCTCCTCTTGCATGGTTGTCTCCACCCGTCGCCCCTGCATAGGTCCGACCACGGTAGCCTCCCTCCCCTTGCCATCTTGCTCCTCGTTCCCTCCCTTCTGTGCATCGTTGCTAGCACAGGGAGAGAAGAGGTAGGGTGCGAGAGATCAAAAAACAAGAGATACAGAAAGGTAGGCCGAAGCCGTGCGGGTGGGGGAAAGAGGAGTCGAGCGGACACCTCATGTGGGGGGTATAGGGCAAGGAGGGTCGGGGTGGGGACTGGGGAGCAGGGAGCAATAGATAAGTTGGTCCACTTGTCGGCATATATTGTTTGTGAGAAAAGGGTGGTGGTGGTTTAGCAGATGAACAATCAGGAGTGGTGGTGAACCACCACCAATTACTTCTTTTAAGTAGTAGAAATAATATGATGGAAATATAGAAAGGTAAATATGCAAGTCTTACGACAAGTGGAGTGTGCTAGTTCTCATGTTGGCCAATGGCAGACCTATTTTAGGCAAACACCTTCAATTCAGATTCAGCACGATGCAGCCCGTCCCCGTTAATGTGCAAGTCTTACGACAAGTGGAGTGTGCTAGTTCTCATGTTGGCCAATGCAGACCTATTTTAGGCAAACACCATCAATTCAGATTCAGCACGATGCAGCCCGTCCCCATTGTGATCCTCACTGATTACTAAACAGGCTGCATGTCTGTATGTCATTTTGCATTTTAGGGTGTACTGTATGTCTGTATGGCATTCTGCATCTCAAATTTAAGCACATGGAAGCCCCAAACTTTCTCTATGACCAAACAACATATCACTAAATCAAATCCATCGGCATCATTCTCTACATGTATCAGAACTCAGAGGCTTCCCAGTGAGGATGCGAAAAAGTAAGAACCGATGATGGTAGCGCAAGGGCACTGAATGGGTGCTACCTTCTGAAGTGGTTGCAAGAATTGCTGTTCTGCAATGACAAAAGTCAAACTCTACTTTGATGATGCCAATACTTGTGTGTTGTCAATGGCGAATACAGGATGAGAATAGAGGGGGCGCTCTACTGTTGAGGCTATACTATCTCAAAGCTATATCTACTAGTCTTTTGCCATTGAAATATCAAATTCATACATAAATAGGAAGAAAACAAATTGAAAATGTATGATACAATAAATTTAGTATCTTGCTAATGGATAATGTGCCCCCAAATGTTGAAGAAATCAGCAATAGCACCACTACAACTTACGATAGTGACAACCACTAATTGCAATTCGTGGGCAAAACAATGGACATAAAAAGCATACGGATTCTCATCTCGTATTAATCTTTGCAAGCCATTAAATTCCCCTCTCATATTTGAAGCTCTATCATAACCCTGTCCGTGTAGCCTAGAAATAGGTAGATCAACCTTAGCAAGCACACAAACCAAAACTTCCTTCAATGCAATAGATGTACACAAAGTAACATGCTCAATACCAATAAACCTTTCTATGATCTTCCCTTCTTTATTTACAAACCTACATAGTATGAATTTTACAAAGTTAAAACAAAATCAGAATACACAAATCAGAAATGATACGACTAAAAAACATTATATGTACAACTACAACTAACCTCACAATCACGGACATCTGCTCCTTTATTGATGAATCACGTGACTCATCAATAAGCACTGCGAAGTTTCTATCTCCAATCTCAACCTTAATCACCTGTGTGACCTCCTGTCCATAACATTTCGCGAGTTCCTTTTGTATATTCGGACAAAGCATCAAACAATTGCTACTACCCTCAAATTCAAAAGCCTCCTTCACATCTGTCTTTTTATCAATGTACCAATCCACCAACTCTCTAAAATCGCCCTTATTCATGGAAGTAGATGATTCGTCGTGTCCACAAAAAGCTTCACCTTGCTGAATGAGATATCTTGCACAATTTAAAGAAGCAGTCAAACGAATCTTGTATGCAATTTCGGACTCCTTACTATAAGTATTTAATTTGTGATCTACACTTGCTCTTTGATTCTGAAAATCTTAACAATCTAGCATTGCAATGTTGTGGACACTAGTAGGTCCACCAACATGCTGATTGAAAGATTACATAGCACTTCTCCAATTCACATACCCAACTTTTGTGAAGACATCCCTCCCAAAGTGAGTGGGGTGTGACGGCTTCTTAAAATGAAAGCAATGGAAATAAAAGGCAACTTCCTTTTCCATACTATATTCCAGCCAGTCGAACTTTTTATACCATGATTCTTGAAAGGATCTTGAAATTGAACCTTGCATTTTCTTTGGAAAATCATGACCAATTGGTTAAGTTGGACCCTTCAACAAATATGCTCTCCTAACTTGATCTCTAATCTCATTAGGATAATCTTCAATTGGTTTGCGACATGCTGGATCGGCAATAATATCATCTGGATTAAATTCATGCCGAATATTTTTTGCTTTAGTTCTGCTTTCTATGATTGGAGGGTTACTGCTAGTTGTATTGTTTGAGAAATATTGTGCAAAGTTCGCTTCTCCATTTTGGTAAATCTAAGAATAATTAAACAACAACTAGTTAATAATTAATTAAACAACTTGGATAATCAATAGAATAATAATAAAATAGGATTCACATTCACAAATCCACTCACATTAACAGATCACTAGATCAGTGTATCAGGGATTCATGGTCGCCGGTGCCCGGTTGGTCCCCACGGAGATGGAGTCACGCGTTAGTGCGTCACGGACGGAGTCGCTAGCTCCTGCGCAGCGCAGATCACCCCATAAACTCACCTCGCCTCGCCTTAGTGCTCACCCACGTCCACAGACTAGTAGACCACAGGCGCCTCGTCCTCTTGAGTCTTGACATCTCGAGTCTTCATGACTCCGTCCTCAATAGTCACCACAGTTGCCTCACCTCGTCCTCTCCATCTCTCGAGTCGCCGACCGCCTCCCGACCCTCCCTCCCGGCTCCCCTCGCTGTGCCGCCGCCTCCCCTCCGGCTCCCCTCCGCCTTGCCGCCGCCTTCCCCTCCGCCATGCTGCCGCCTCCCTCCTCCCCTCCCCCTCCGCCTTGCCTCCCCTCCTCGGCTCCCCTCCGTCGCGCCACCGCCTCCCTCCCCTTGCCGGCCGTCGGGTTGCGGACGACGGTGAGTCTCTACTCTCTCTCCGACTCGGCGGCGACTCGGTCTCTCCGTGAGTCCTGATGGTCCTAATCTACTGTTGAGGGTTTGTACTGTTCATCTTCCTCAGTTCCTCGGCCTTATCTACTGTTGAGACAGTTGAGTGTTGACTGTTCTGGGTTTTGGGCCAAGATTCATTGGGCCTTCTATGGTGCTTGGCGTTAAGACACCGACTGGGCCTAGCCTCAAGCTTTCTTCAACCTGGGCGACCGAGTTCTTCATCCTCTGACAGACCGACACGACGACGCCCGACGTTCAAGTGTTCAAGCAGACAGTAGTAGTGTCCGGGCGACCGCCGGTCGGGCCGCCGGGTCTTCTTCCACCGTGGGAGGAGGGGTGCTCGAGCACCCACAAACACCCATGGTGGATTCACCACTGTGCGTTGTGCCTCATTTTTAGAGAGATTTCTGAAGAAACACGCAGTAAACCAAACTCCTGGTTGAGTCTCTGAATGAAGCCATGGAGAAATACATGTGGAAGTGGAACCGTAACGTGCATAGGCGGCATCCATTGAAATTGGCTGACCTGTCGAAGATCCCTTAGGCTCGGGAAAGTGATTTCACGCGTCTTCGTAGGACAAACCAAGGCAGATAACGCATCCGAGAAGAAGAGGACTATAAGAGCTTGCGCGTGGCATGCAAGCTGTTTCCCAAGCAGGATAACTTGTCTGATGACTATGGAGTGGAACAGAGATACTGATCACATGGAGGCCAACCTAAAAGAGACTTGGCGGCAAAGAAGCAATTAAACATGCACTGTGGAATATCTAATGTATAAATTTGAATGTTCCCGTCAGGATATGTAAATGTAGCTGAAAATAGTAATTTGATTACACCTATCAATCTTGGAAACAAAATATATGTAAGACTACGTGGACGTTATGCCATGCTTATGATGAATATATGACAGCATTAAACGTGATAGAATGGGATACGAGATTAACCAGTTTAACCAGTTAACCAGTTTAACCAGCATGGTTAGGGTTAGACTAGCCTAGAAAATTAAAGGTGAAAATGGCTTCGAGACGGAAATGATGGGTTGAATTGGAACTTGTTCTAAGGCTTATGGAATCATGGTATTGGTATATATGCTACACAATGTATATATGGACTAATGTGTGTCGAGTTAGAACTAACTTAAGCCTAGAAATACTTTGCTTGTTCTACTGTTGGGCTTGTGATTTTGGAGTCATCTATAGTCAATGGTGAGGTGGACTGGGACTTGGTTGGAGGAATCAAATGTTCAATGCAGTCAAAGAGACTAGATGAGATAGTTGGACCCAACCAAGATGCAAGATGGATAAGGACCATGGAAAACACAATTAGTCATGGTCAAATGGAACAAGTGGTGAGTCAAGTGACCTGGGCCCGTTTGAAAGCAAGGACGGTTTGAGGCCATCTAGACACATGAGGGGCTTGACGACAAGTCATTGGGTCTACATGGAAGATGGCGAGATGTGTGCGATGCTTCGAGGCAAAGGAATGGTGACAAGTTGGTTGAGGGGTATTGTGGTCATTTGCCTACATCTGAAAAAGTAGGTGGTTTGCAAAACTGCGGTAGAGGATTAAGAACATTAGGTCAAGAAATCTCGAAGAAGAGCAAGGCACAATGGAGATTCAGGCTATTAGAACTAATTAAATTTGAAGACAACGCTTTGAAAAACGTGCATTAGTAAAAATCCATGTGTGTGATGGGTTAACGGGTTCCCATGTGTTAGATGTGGATAAAATCCACTTTGTAGCTAGGATTAGAGTTTTGTTGTGAGCGTCCACTATATAAAGAAGAGTAGAAAGCGAGGTAAGGATTGGAGAGATAACACTCATGCCAACTTGAGAAAAACCTAAGGTTTTAGAGGACTGCTTGGAATTGCCCTTTGGGGCTTTGTCCTCTGGTTGAAGTGGATGTAATCCTTCATCTCAACATAATAATAGATGATCAAACTTACTCACCATGTTTATTTTGTGTTCTTATTTGGTTTTTCTTGTCTTTTTTAGTTGGATTTGAAATTTCTTAGATCCACTATTTTCTAGCTTCATTCTTGTTGTAGTTTGGCTTGCGGGGATATCTTAGAACTCATCTAAAACCATCTTGGCTATTTAGAACCCACGAGCTTGTTTAGATCATCGTTCCCCTTTCTTGCCTAGTTTTGATGTAACCTTCTCTAAAATGGATAAAGTTTGGAACTTTGGCAACGATTTTTGGAATTGTTGGTTGGAATAGGTTCCTCATATTCTAGGGAATGCGTATTTCGGATTTTAAGTGATTTGGAGCATTGGATCAAAAGTCAATTTGTGAATTTGATGTCATGCTGAAATTTCAAGCTGGGCGCGTGAGCGATCAGACTGCCGTTATGCCGCCGGTCAGACAAGCCAATCTGGTCAAACTGCCCCCTGTGAGAGGGATCAGACCGGCCTTACAGGCTTTGCATGTTCTAGGTGATTTTTGCTATTGTGAGTTGATTTTCCATTGTTGCAAGTTAGATTTCTCTAATACGTATGGAGAAAAATTGGTTGGAGTCATTCACCCTTCTGTTTGACTGTCGTTTCCGATCCTACGGTATCTTCATGTACATACACTACCTTTTGTAATACATACATGTAATCTCTAGAACAAACAAAAATACTACGTTGATCTATGCCACATAAATCAAAACTTACATGACAGGTGACAACTACTAGTTTGGTCCTCGCTAGAGTTTGAAACTGAAGACTTCTTTGTTAGTTTGGCAGCAATGGTCTCCAGTCCAGAGTTCCAAGGATATAGGGAGATTGGGACCTACCAAGGTTGCTACGCCAATCTGATGAACATTGTTCTAACTAGCTAAGAGACCATTATCTGTCATCGGTGCCTAATTAATTCAACCCATGCATACAGTAGAAACTTCCCTTTGACAAATGTCCACCAGCTCATCTCAATATCAATTCCCCCTGAGACATCCCAACTGGCCAGCAACAACATTGGCATATGTCTCCCAAATCTTTCGCCATCAACAGGGCCAATCAGCGGCTGGGTTCACGCATACCCTGCAGCTATACATATGTGTGTGTGTGTGACAACTGACAGGCACCACGCACCTATACATACGTTGCAATAAATAGAATATCCTAAGGAACAACAGAATGCAGCATGCAGCGCTAGTACTTGCCCCTATCAATCCCCATCAGCCATCAGGCAATCCTGTTTCTGCATCACATGGACGGCAGGGTACCACTGAACGGTACCCGAGACATCATTGTCCCTTGAATCGAAATGAATGGGGGTGCAAAGCGTACCTGACCCAGAGAGGGCAGGCCCTGGAGTACAGCTGCTGCCATGCAATGGCCAATGGCCATGTTAATTCGCTCGGCCTGGAGGGGTTGGAGGAGCACTACACATGGCGGCCATGTGGTGTGGCGCATGAGAACCTGGTCTGAATTTGACAAGGCTGCGCTGGTAATAGATTCGAGCGTGCTCTGTCGGTAAAGTAAATGGTCTTGTTCTCCTGTGGCTGATGTGCGAGGTTGCCGATTTGCAACGCGAGGAAATCGGCGCAGCTGACACGCGTTGAAATTGTGTGCATCTTACGTCGGATCGAAACGCTGAAGCGATATGGCAGGATAATTCAGGACCTATGTTGCGCTTCACTCAGGCCACGGAGGAAAGTACCAGCCGTTGTTCGTTGAGAACGAATATATTTGGGAGTAACGTTTTTGAAGCAACAAATTGTGAAGCGTGTGTGCAGTTCTAAGTAGCTACTCGAGTAGATACTGAAGAAATTGCTAGTGAAAATTTGAACAGCTCCATCCGTTCTTTCTTATTTGACATTTTTTAATTTTTTATAATCTTCGATATATAACTTTGGTTGCTACTTCCTATAATTTTACACTAACATATACTAATAAAATTATAATATTATGATCGTATTTTTAACGATGAATCTAACTATATAACTTTCATGTAGTCAATCTAGATAGTTTTGAAGTTTTACGGACAGATTTTAGAAAATCAAGTAAAAAAGACGGGGAGTAACTACTAGAGTAGAAACAATTAAGTACTGCAGTAGAAGAGTGAAAGTTCACATTGTTACTACTACTAGGTAGTCATTCAGGACCTTGTTACTGTGTTGAAAAACAGAAAGTACAAAGTACCAACATGAGTGCAGTCTACTACAATATGAGAGCCGGGTACAATTTCTGTTCCAGGACTACCCGTCTGTACAGCCACAAGGTCCACCGACGAAAAAACTGCAGGGAGCCCAAGTACCATTCCCATAGAGCCGTGAAAATTTTTTTAGAGTTCATGAAATCTCTGAGAACCAGATCCCTCAACTGTTACTGGTCATCTTGTACTGTTACTTTCCTTTCAGTAAACAAGATGTTTGTTTGCAAATGCCACTCTGGTACGACATGCAGCGCAGTACACATGAGAGGACGAACAGATGTCCACCATGTGATCAGCTCGGGTAAAAGGTACGCATGCAGTAACAAGGCAATCATCTGAGGACAAAGAGCATTTTTACTTTTGTGATCCTGTGATCTCGTTCTCACAGGGCAGCCCAATGGCAACACCGCTCTGAGATTTTCACAACCTGATCGGTCTCTCGATCAGCACAACACACAAATTACAAAGGAAGAGAGAGAAAACAGGAATGTGTCATGTCATCTTCCATGCACATACTTCTACCCTCCTACTCTAACGAGCAATGGAATGCACGGGCCTGACATGGCTAGACCATCTGATCATCTGATGGCAGCTGAGGCGAGGACGGCGTGGAAGGTGGCCTCGTCGCAGGGCAGGGTGATGCCCATGTCGTGCCCGAACCCGAACTCCTCCTCTGCCTTCCTGAGCAGCTCCTGGAACTGGGGCGCGGCCAGGCACGCCACCGGCACGATGTACCGCCTCCGGCCCGCGCCGACGTACACGGCGAAGTGACCCCTCGGCACGTCCCCGGGTAGCCCTTCCTCCTCCCTCGTCCCGAGGCTGGACGAGCACCTCCTCAGCATCTGCTTCAGCTGCGCCGCCTGCCCCAGCTTCTTGGACCCCGTGATCGCCATGATCGTTCGTTTCTCTGAGTCCGGGACGTGGCTCGCTAACGACGTCGTAGCTTTGCTCAGTTGGTGTAGTAGTTTTTGACGAGACGCATGCGAGCTGGGGGGCATGGTATTTAAGGGGAGAGGGGGCAAGCAGGTGCATGTGGGCGTGGGCGGGCCTGGCCCGGCCGAGACGAATGGGCCTACCGCGGCTGCGCCCATCCGTACGTCCCGTCGCGCGCCGCGCCGCGGGTTTGATTAGCGACTCTCCTTTTGGTTTCTCGCCTGCCGAGGCCTCGTGGCGCGTACGTACGTTTCGTGTAGCGGCACGGGCGCGCAGGGAATGTGGCGCATGTGGACGTCGTACACTGTTGCTGTGGTTGCTTTGCAGAGATCTTTGATTCGCCCAGGGGAAGAGAGAGAGAGAGAGAGAGAGAGGAGAGATTCGTGTCGTTCAGCCCCTGATTGATTGATGGATTGATTGGTCGATCTGTGGACCGTAGGATGGTCCTTTTTTGAAGGGGTGATGTGAGGCTAGTCCGTGCCTAGCTAGTACCTAGTGATTGCAGGATTTCCGAAATGCCATGTTCTCCTGCGCGGCCGTTGCATTGCACCTGGGCATGTACTGCTCTGCTTGGGCTGCCGGGGTGTTGACGTGAATGAACCGTTGGAGTGGTTGCGGTAGGTGCGCGAGTACGGTATGGCGCCACACTACTTACGCTCTCCTTGCAACTTGCAACGCTTGTGGTGTTTGAAGGCAAAAACACTGGTGTAATACATGCTCAATCTCTCTATGAAAACGGTTCGATATTATCTAGAACTTGGAGTAATTGAAGCTCAATTAATTTGTTGTTCAGATATGGTTTTACACTACGTGACATCTTCTCCTCTCGATTTAGATGTGCGGTCATGCGATGACAATTATCGGTAGCTTTTTCCGGCGATCATCACCGGTGCGGTTGCGAAGGCCTATCAAGTCTCGTCAGGAGATACTAGAATCTATTATATATGCTCGAGTTCCACCAAAAGGGCCTTGTTGCGATTGACCCATGAACCACTCCATCATGAAGGCAGAAGAAGAATGGAGACCTTATCCATTAATGTCTGAATTAGACTGATACATTGCAATGTCAGAGAACAACAGTACATTGCCATCATTCTTCGATTTATAGCCATATCCCGATATCTAGAAAACACAGCAGCACATCATATTAATCGCCATAGTAAAATGTTGTATATAGCACTCGATTGGTCTTTGATGTCGCTTTTTTATCCGACAGTTGAGAAGATTAGCCATTACACATTAATTACTACATTGTACATGTCTTACTCTAGCCATTTCTGACCATAATACGCCCCACATGATCCAATCACTTTTAAAGAACATCCTAGGTACAGTTTCAACTGTCGAGAACATCCTAATTAATTAGCAACCTTTTACTGGCCCGTTCTACGGCCGAGGACAATCCAATCACCACAGCATCTCTTTGAGGGCCCATCACACGGACCAGCTGCGTGAGGCATCACACTAGCTGTCGTCATTTGCATCTCACGATTTCGGACAGCTGATCTCACATTCTCACTCTACTTATCTGATTTTCATCTAACGCGAGCCGTACATAAGGACTTGACAAGTTACTAGCACTTAACGCTAAATTTGAACTAGGTATTTCCTCAACATATGTATGTGTAAACAGGGTATCTATCCCTACGGTTTGAATGGTGAGAGCGCTCGTTCTACGACGGCGGCTCCACCACCAGCGGACGACCAGCCCGGCGGTGGGTTCGCGAGCGCTGCGATCCACAAATCTTCGTTTCCTAGATTCGTACGACGGCCCGGTGGTGGTCTGGCGCTAATCATCCGCTGCATTCATGTTCTTCAATGCACCGGCGCCTACATCGATCATGTGCGTGCGTGCCTGGTAGATATTGCGAACAATTGTGTACGTCATGCCGTGTTGATATTAGACCAAGATTTCAGATGTGAATCAACTGTGTGCTGTTACTTTGGGCAGCAATCATTGGTCCGCTAAATTGAAGGTGTTAGCTCTGGGACCGGGAATATTTCACGCATGTCGAAAGGGACATTTTAACCAAAAGCTGTAGGCAACAAGATACTGTTGGGATACGGATAGACTACACTAACGCAGATTAAAATTTTTCTACCACATAAACCAGGAAGCCATACGAGTAAGACATCATAGATGTTACCACTAGACGCGCAGTGCAGCGAAAGTAGGGTTAAAGCAGCCGATTCAACGAAGAGCGCGTCGATGTTGCGGTAGTAGTCGAACCTCCTCCGTTCAACCGTCTCCTCCTCGTGATCGATCCGATCAGTGCCGCAGTCGCAGCAGCACCTCTACTGAAGTCCACACGTCCAGAGATGGAGCACCGTACGTCGATGTGCTAGCACCAGTGCGCACGGTAGGGGATACGAGAGGTGGCAGCTAGGGTTTCGATCGGTGTGTATTGGGATACCTCCCTCAGCCCCCGCACCTCTCCTTATACAGTCTCTAATCGGATCCATATCCGATACGAGTAGAGATCGAATCATACTTGGAAACTATCATCTGACCCCTTTCGTTCCAGCCCATTAAGTGTGTGACCCTGTAGGTTCATGTGTATTTGGCCATGGGCCGAAAACTCCTCTGCGACCCATAAGTCAGTAGCGGTCCCTAGTAGGACATAATGACTCCCAAACACACATAAAGATCATATCGGACGAACCTATATAGTGTTTATGTACCAACCCCTTTGCCTCATGATACCAAATCGAACTCAAGGCGAGAAACATGCCATCCTATGATAGCTCGATCCTTCACTCCAACTTGTAGTGGATTACTCAGTTGTGATTGACTCCTCAATCACATTTGGCATGGCCATGCACTTTCTTAATCCAACCACATCGAGGGGCCCAGAGATATCTCTCTTGTCATATAGGAGGGGCAAATCTCATCTTGATCGTTCATATTCCTCCGCATATTTCATAGCAAACCCGAAAGCTACCTTTATTACCACCCAGTTACGGAGTAGTGTTTGGTAACCCCTAAGCAAACTATTACACATGTATGAGACCAATTGATGACACTTAAGAATATAACAATTCTCGCAGTGTCTCATGATGGGTCAATCCAACATTATGTTCTCTAACATGAGTCCACATTATTGATTTGACATCTCATATCCATGATCCGTGAAATATGATCATCAATCAATACATGTACTGATCTATAAATCATAATTGTCCCACATAATGATATAAGATCAGGGATAATTTAGAATAACATCAAAACATGAATAAAGAGTTTCACAAACAAGTCACATGCTTATTGATCAATATAAAAGATATTTATTCAAGGGACAAAATAACATTTTATTCAAACATTTATAAACATAGAAGTGATACAATCATCTCTATGATTGCCTCTAGGGCATATCACTAACAGATACTAGTACTGGTAGTCACATGTAGGGGTAGGTTTTATGAACTAATTGCGTAGTTCAATATCCTCTCTTTTCTTTTTACTCCACATGGATGCTTTCATCTTTTTTTCTTTCAAGAGATAGGATAAGAAACTCTGTCGTTCAATTAAAAGTGAAAAGAGGGTTTACAACATAAACCGGGCAGCTTTGCCAGGTGAAGAAAGACGCAGGGTTGTATAGAAGATACAGTTGGTTACTTCTTTGTTACAAGTTTGTTAGTTTTCCAGTAATCTATTTATACTTAGAGGCACCCCCGGTCAGATGCGAAGACAGCTCAGGACACGAAGGGATCCAGTGAGAAGCACACAACTACCAAGTATATTCAATATGAGAGTCTAGGGTTACACAAATGGACTCCTCCCTCCTCTATTACATGGGGTCTTATTTATAGAGAGAGAGGAAGGTAAGTGAAATTACAAGATTGCCTTCAGGGCTTAGTTTCACTACTACAATAAGGGTCATCACATATAGCTCAAAACCGTCATCACAGACGGATTCTGAACCGTATGAATTTATGGTTCTGTGATAACAGGTGGCTATCACATACGGCTCTCGAAATTCCTGTGATAAGATACAACACAAATGGTTTTAGTTAAGAACCATCTGTGATAGTCAAATATCACAAATGGTTCTAGTTAAGAACCGCCTGTAATTGTGTTCTAGCGTCCTTATAAATAGGTCTCCTTTAGTTCATCAATATTATCTAATTGATCTATAAAATAGCGCAATCAGAGAATGTAGATGAACCAAAGCAGGCATATTTATGAGAACAAGATCATCGTATAGTAAACTTTGTCGCCATGTCTTCATCCTGCGATAAAACATGAATTTTAACAAGGGCCAAAACCTTAGCCATTCACCAATCATCACAAGAACTAAGACATCAATAATTAATTTTCACGCGTACAAGCATCAAGATTTACATGGATGAAACCCTAACTATCCAAAAATTTTGGATAGGGGATATATTACTAGCAATGAAGAAGAGACAGCGGCAGTGTCACCGTTGTGTTATGATGGTGACACTGCACAAGACACTTTTTGACACTTAGGATAAGAGTGTCTTGTGCAGTGAACCATGGTATCACAACTGGAGGCGGAGGAGCTCACGATGGTAGTTAGAGTCGTCGAGGGGAAGGGGCACTTTGGTTTAGGGGAGGAAGCAGGAATAAGGAGTGTATAACTAAGAGTGGTAGGAAATGTTGGTTCTTAGAGTGAAATTAGGGGAAAGGGAGCAGGGGAGTAATAAGGGGCGAGAGGTGGAAGGAGACCGGTGCCTGCCGTTCGATTCGGAGAGAATGGATGGGTGAGATCAAAATCTTAGGAGTGATACCACAGATCGGTGATGTGGCATTATCATAGATGGTTTGGACTAAAAATCATCTATGATGTATGTTGACATCATAGACGGTTTTTAATCCTAACCGTCTGTGATAATATCACAGGCAATTCAAAACAAAAACTATCTGTGATAAGTACAAACATCACATATGGTTTTTGTTCTGATGGTTTGGAATAAAAACCGTCTATGATAAGTAGCTCATCACAGACAATTCTTCCAAACGTGGTGAACTTAGACGGTCCATCTTGTAAAACCATCTGTGGTAACTTTATCATCGACGGTTTGTGTTGAACTGTCTGTGATGAGGCGTCTAGGATAAACCTTTTTGTAGTAGTGTTTACTCCTAGGGGTATTTGCGTCTAGGATAAACCTTTTTGTAGTAGACTTTGGGGTCGGCCTCGAACCCCTTCGGGGTTGGTATTGCGTACCTCATCCAAGGTTGGCCCCGAACCCTCTAAGGTTGGCCTTGCATACCTCGTCTGGGGTTGACCCCGGACTCTTCCAGGGTTGGCCTTGCATACCTCGTTCGGGGTTGGCCCCGAACCCTTTCGGGGGTTAGCCTCGTGTACCTCCCTTGGGGTTGGTTTGGGGACTTAGCTTGGGGTAGACCTTCCAACGGTCACCGCCACTCTGAGGTGATTGTGGACCCTCCCTCAACAATAGCCTCTCGCTGATCCAGGTGGTTGCTAAATGCCCGCCCAGGCTGGCACACTGACTTGCAAAAGGGGTCGACGCGCTGCTTCGGGTCAACAATCCATTGGTAGCCTGCAATATATTCCTCCAACATATTAAAATACCTTAAATCCTTGCAAAAACCTGAGATGATGGATCATGTCCGCGCCTCTAAGCTAGGTTCCTTTGGTGTTCTCCAAAGAGCCGTTGCTCTACTTGGCCGATTTTGGGTCATATCGAGGAGTTCACCATTGCATAGAAGGGTGTGGGCTCATGAATAGTCATGGGGTCATGCGTTGACTACCTAGATGCCAAAATTACATGGAGGCATAGGGTTAGGACTTAGCCCAAAGAAGTGCCTCATGAAGTCATTTCTCGACCCATGGCGTTTGAGAGGCAAAGGTATGCTCGGTAATGCCAAGCTCGACTTGCTTTAGGCATGGCCACCGAAGGGCGATAGAGCCTAGGGGTGTGAAATGTGAACATGCTAGAAATAAGCACCTAACTTGCTGAATCAAGACACACAAGGTCTTGGGTAATCAGGTCATTGCATTGCCTCGACGGGATGGGCATACATATACCGCTAGTTTGAGCTGCGATGGAGCTTCAAGTCGCGCAAAGCCAATTGGGGCGTATGCACTCCTATGTGCGAGCTCGACTGGCGATGTTGAGTTGGACATTTCAAGGCGTGACTGGTCGATGCATGCCAACGTGCCAAGATGTTCAAAGTTGGTGAGCATACCGAAGACTAGCCTGATGAGGTTTGACCTTAAGGGGAGGAGATACGTGCTAAGCTGTTGTCTGCTTAGGCCGACGAGGCACGACGTCAAAAGCTTGGAAGTGTGCCATGTGATCGGCTCATGGAGGTGTGGCCCATGGAGCGAGGAGTGCGCGACGTGAAGCGAGGGATGGCCTCCAAGGCTGATCACACCACACTGAGATGTTGTGCTAGCGCTTGTTGACGTAAAGCGATCAATCCAATGGACATGCATAACTAAGGAGATACCGATAGTTCAAGTCGATCTTGGTTGAGGGAATGCCCTATATATCAAGTCGTGTCATATGTAGGTGAAGCCATTGTGATGGGTTGCCCCATGCTGGGTGAACTAACTCGATGAGTTGGAGTGTGCTGGGGCATGAAGAACTTATGGACTAATGAATTGCCTGAGGCAATGAGACGTGCGTCGAAGAACCTATTAACCGACTCCTGAGGAGTTCTTGACTTACTAAGAGCCAAGCATTCGAGGTAGGGAGATATGCATTCGAATGCAAGGTGGTCAATTCGTCGGAGCCTGTGTGGCTGACTCATCGAGGCATTGACCACGAGGCGTAGAGTTCTATGCAAGTCAGTCATGGCCCTTGTGGAAGAAGGTGAGTTGATTATCCGTGGAACTAGAGGGAGTCCATGGTTAGGGGAATGTCATCTAGGCGAAGGAAAGTTCAGCCAAGGGGAAGCCATCAAAACCAATGGATCCACGCCGGGGCCAATCAATCGCTCTCAAGATGCTCAAACAACTTCACCAATGTGCTAGAAGGGACAAGGCAGTGGGCATAGCGAGTCTCCTTTTTGGGAGTGATGTTGACCTTGTCTTTGATGAAGCGTGGACTTGGACTAGGGGATGACATCCTAGAGGATGGAAAAGGCGATGGCTTCATGGCTAATCTATAGTCCTTGGCTTGGACTTGCACCCGATGCGCGATAGGGTTGAAGCTGAGGTGGCACCTAAGATCATTGTGGGTGGATCTCGCTGGGTCAAGCCCAAATAGTAGTAGCGGTGGTGGAGTCGACTTGAGCCGGGGTGGTAGTGCGTGGTGGACATCGAGCTCGAACGATGGCGTACGTCTCCCACTAGGATAAACTTGGGATTCGAGACTTATTTTTGTGCGGGAGTAACACTGGCCCGTGCACTGATTGGTGCTGCGTGAAGCTGAGATACCTAAAGTTTATCCGACGACTGCGTGAACTTCTTTAGTAAGAATGTAAAGGGGCCATAAGTGCTCTTGCTCCTAATGGTAGAATAAAGTTTGCTTGCTATTCTTTTACTAGGGATATCCTGTTACCCTGTCCCCCATCGGAAAAAACTTAGCACTCGGGACAAAGCTCATGAGCGGCACTTCGGTTGGGGGCGAGAATGTTGCTATCCCCTATAGAAAAAGACTTGGCATACAAGACGAAGCTCATGAGCGACACTTCAGTTGGGGGCGAGAACGTCGCCGTCCCTTATCGGAAAAACTTGGTGCTCGGGATGAAGCTCACGAGCGGCACTTCGTTGGAGAGGCGAGAACATCGTCATCCCCCATCGAAAAGAACTTAGCACTCGAGATGCTCATGAGTAGCAATTCACTTGGAGAGGCAAGAGCATCACAATCCCCATCGAAAAACACTTGGTGCTCAGGACAAAGCTCATGAGTGGCACTTTAGTTGGGGAGGCGAGAATGTCGTCGTATCCCATCAAAAAATCTTGGTGCTCAGACAAAGCTCACAAGTGGCGCTTTGGATGGAGAGGCGAGATTGTCACCGTCTCCCATTGCTTGAGAAGGCTTGGCACCGAAGGGTGAGCAGGTGTCGACTCAACCCCGGAGGGGGAGGATGATCGCATCGACTCGACCTTAGAGGAGAGGATGATCAGCGTCGACTCAACCCTCAAGGGGAGGATGATGTGTTGACTTGACCCTGGAGGGGAGGATGATGCATTGACTCGACCCCGGAGGAGAGGATGATCAGCATAGACTCAACCCTGGAGGAGAGGATGATCAGCGTCGACTCCACCCCAGAGGGGAGGATGGTATGTCGACTCGACCCAAGAGGGTAGGATGATCAGTGTCGACTCAACCCTAGAGGGGAGGATGCTGTGTCAACTCGACTAGAGGGCAGGATGATGCATCGACTCATCCCAAGATAAGAGGATGATCAACGTCGACTCAACCCCAGTGGGAAGGATGAAGTGTTGACTCGACCCCAGAGGGGAGGATGATATGTATCAACTCGACCTCGGAGGGGAGGATGATGTATTAACTCGACCTAGAGGGGAGGATGATGCATCGACTTGACCCTGGAGGGGAGGATGACGCGTCGACTTGACCCCAGAGGGGAGGATGATGCGTCGACTCAACCCTGAAGGGGAGGATGATTAGCATTGACTCGACCCCGGAGGAGAGGATGATCATCGTCGACTCGACCTAAGAGGGGAGGGTGATGTGTCAACTCGACCCCGAAACAGGGGAACCACCAACATGACTCCAGTCCAGTGTAGAACTTCAACTCAATCCTAGACCGAGGGAGTGCCGAGTCGACCCCAGACTGGAGGAGACCTTTAACTCAACCCCAGATCGGGGGAATGCTAACTCGACCCCAGACCGAGGGAGACCTTTAACTCGATCCTAGACTGAGGGAGTGCCAATTAAACCCTAGACATGGGAGCACAACTCGACCCTACACCAGGGAAGACCGCCAAACTCGACCCTATACCTGGGGAGAACTTCAACTCAACCCCAGACTGGGGAGTGCCAAGTCAACCCCAGACTGGGGGAGATCTTTAACTGGACCCCAAATCGGGGGAGTGCCAATTGACCCCAGACCGGGGGAGATCTTTAACTCAACCCCATACCGGGGTAGCACCAATTTGACCCCAAACCAAGGGAGCACCAACTCGATTCCAGACTAGGGAGACCACTAGACTTGATCCAAGATGAGGGGACAACTTCAACTCAACCCCAGACCAGGGAGAGCCAACTCGACCCCAGACTGGGGGAGACCTTTAACTCGACCCCGGATTGGGGGAGCACCAACTTGACCCTAGACTGGGGGAGAACTTCAACTCAACCCCAAACTGGGGGAGCGCCAACTTGGCCGTAGACCAGGGGAGACCTTTAACTCAACCCCACATTAAGGGAAATCATTGACCACGCTGAGGTTAAGCCATCAAGGTGTGTTGGTGATCACCAAGGTGAATCATCAAACTAGGGGGAGCCCCTAGTTAAGGAGATGCTGTTAAGGCAAAGCAAAGCTTGATTGAGGCAAGAGCCATTGATTCTGAAGTGAACATGCTGAGCCTAGGCCATCGAGGCATGTTGAAGCTTGTCGAGTTGAATCCATCGAGCTAGGGGAGCCCCTAGTCAAGGAGACACTGTTAAGGCGAAGCAAAGCTTGACCGAGGCAAAAGCCGTCAAAGCTGATGTGAACCATGCTGAGGCTAGGCCATCAAGAAATGTTGAAGCTCATCGAGTTGAATCCATCGAGTTAAGGGGAGCCCCTGGTCTAGGAAACACTGTTAAGATGAAGTGAAGCTTGGCCGAGGCAAAAGTCATCGAAACCAAAGTGATCCACACCGAGGCTAGGCCATCGAGGCGTGTTGAAGCTCGCCGAGTTGAATCCATATAGTTAGGGGAGCCCCTGGTCGAGGAGACACCATCAAGGCAAAGTGAAGCTTGGTCGAGGCAAAAGCCATTGAAGCCGAAGTGAACCACGTTGAGGCCTAGCCATCAAGGTGTGTTGAAGCTCGACGAGTTGAATCCATTGAGTTAGGGGGAGCCCCTGGTCGAGGAGATGCCGTTCAGGTGAAGCTAAGCTTGGTCGAGGCAAAAGCTATCGAAGCTAAAGTGAACCACACCAAGGCTAGGCCATTGAGGCATGTTGAAGCTCGCCGAGTTGAATCCATCGAGTTAGGGGGAGCCCCTAGTCAAGGAGTTGCCATCGAGGTAAAGTGAAATTCAACCGAGGCAAAAGCCGTTGATGCCAAATTAACCACACCAAGGCTACACCATCGAGGCATGTTAGAGATCATCGAGATGAGTCCATCGAACTAGGAGAGCCCAGAGTCAGGGAGATGCCCTCGAGGCGAAGCAAAGTTCAGCTGAGGCAAAAGCTGTCGAAGCCAAAGTGAACCACGCCAAGGCAAGGCCATTGAGGTGTGTTAGAGCTCGCCGAGGTGAGTTCGTCGAACTAGGAGGAGCACCTAGTCAAGGAGACACATCGAGACAAAGTGACATTCAATCGAGGGAAAATCCGTCGAGGCCAAAGTGAACCGCGCTAAGGGTACGCCATCGAGTCGTGTTAGAGCTCATCGAGGTGAGTCCGTCAAACTAGGGGGAGTCTCTAGTTTGGGAGACACCATCGAGGCAAAGAAAAGTTTGGCCAAGGCAAAAGCTGTCAAGGCCTAAGTGAACCACGCCGAGGCTATCCAAAAATGGACATGGTTTATTCAAGGGGAGGGTCTGGAGACAAATGCAGTCCAACTATGTGACGAGTCCAAAGTGCTCACAGCTTGACGGATGACAACCTCAGCATGTGCACAAGCGAACACCATGTTGGAAGATGCATGACATGAAGAGGAAGGCCCGACCTAGGAGGAGGTTTGCGAGCACACGCAGTCCGACTGAGGAGGAGGTTCGTGAGCAGACATGGTCCAATTGTGGAGGAGGTCTGCAAGCAACCTCAACGCGTGTCAACGAGCAGACGTGGCCTGACTGTGGAGGACGTCCATGAGTAGACATGGTCCGACCACCAAGGAGGTCCACGAGCATCCTCAACGCGTGCCCATGAGCAGAAGTGGTCAAAATGTGGAGGAGGTCCGTGAGCAACCTTAGCACGTGTGTCAACAAGCACCATGTGGGAAGATGCACAATGTGGTGGCCTTGGCACACGGAGGAAGGACCGACTGAGGAGGAGGTCTGTGAGTGGACATGGTCCAGCCAATGAGAATGTCTGCTAGTGGACATGGTCCGACTGCAGACAAGGTCCGTGAGCAACCTCAGTGCATGTCCATGAGCGAAAGTGGTCTGACTATGGATGAGGTCCACGAGCAACCTCGGCACGTGTGTTAACAAGCACTACACGGGAAGAGACATGATGTAGTGGCCTTGGCACACGGACGAAGGATCGACTATGGAGGAGGTCCGTGAGCGGACATGGTCCGACCACGGAGGAGGTCCATGAGCGAGCATGGTCCGACCATGGAGAATGTCAGCGAACAACCTCGATGCATGTTTCAACAAGCACCACATGGGATTACACACGACACGGTGGCCTTGGCACATGTAGGAAGGACTGACTGAGGAGGAGGTCCACGAGCAAACAAGGTCCCACCGCGGAGGAGGTCCATGAGCAGACATGGTCTGACCGTGGAGTAGGTCCATGAGCGAACATGGTCTAACCATGGAGAAGGTCAGTAAACAACCTCAATGCATACCCGCGAGCAGACGTAATCAACCGTGGAGGAGGCCCGCGAGCAATCTTGGTGAAGTCTGTGAGCCAACATCGGCAAAGTCCATGAGAACATCAACGAGGTCTGTGAGAAAACATAGACGATGTTCGTGAGCCCACTTCGGTGATATCTGCGAGCCAATGTTGGCTGCGAGCCAACATCGGTGAGGTGTATGAGACATCATCGGCTTCGGCGAAGTCTGCGAGCCAACATCAGCAATGTCAGCCATGAGCCAACATCAGCGAGGTCCATGAGACAGCATCTGTGAAGTCTACGAGCCAACATTGGCAATGTCTGTGATCCCACTTCAGCGAAGTCCGTGAGCCAACATCGGCAATGTTGGCCATGAGCCAACATTAGCGAGGTCCGCGAGCCAACATCGGTGAGGCCTATGAGACAACATCAGCGTTGTCCATGCGTCTACTTTGGCAAAGTCCGTGAGCCAACATCAGCAATGTCAGCTGTGAGCCAGCATTAGTGAGGTCCACAAGACAACATCGGCGATGTCCATGAGCCCACTTTGGCAAAGTCTGCAAGCCAACGTTAGTGATATCAGCCCCAACCAACAATGGCGAGGTCCACGAGACAACATTGGTGAAGTCCGTGAGCCAACATCAGTGATGTTCGTAAGCCCACTTCGGCGAAGTCTGTGAGCCAACATCAGTGATTTCCATGAGCCCACTCCGGCGAAGTCCGTGAGCTAACATCGGCGAACTCCGTGAGCCAACATCGGCGATGTTCATGAGCCCACTTTGGCGAAGTTCATGAGCCAACGTCAGCAATGTCGGCAGCGAGCAAACATCGATGAGGCCGCGCGACAACATCGGCAAGTCTATGAGCCAACATCGACAATGTCCACACGGCAACAACAGTGATGTCCACGAGCCAACGTCGGGCGATGTCCGTGAGCCCACTTCGGTGAAGTTCATGAGCCAACCTTGGTGATGCCGGCCATGAGCCAACATCGGTGAGGTCCATGAGACAACATCGGCGAAGTCCGCTAGCCAACATCGACAATATCCATGAGCCCACTTTGGCGAAGTTTGCAAGCCAACATCGGCGAGGTCTGCGAGTCAACATTGGCAAAGTACACGAGCCAACATCGGCGATGTTTGTGAGCCCACATCGATGAAGCCTGTGAGCCAACATTAGCAATTTTTGTGAGCCCACTTCGATGAAGTCTGTGAGCCAACATTGGCAATGCCCGTGAGGCCACTTCGGTGATATTCGTGAGCCAACATTAGCGAGATCCATGAGACAACATCGGTAAAGTCCATTAGCCAACTTTGGCGATGTCCACGAGACAACAACGGTGACGTCCGTGAGCCAACATTGGTGATGTCCATGAGACCACTTCGGTGAAGTCCACAAGACAATGTTGGTGATGTCGATCATGTGCCAACATTTGTGAGGTCTGCAAGACAACATCACCGAAGTTCATGAGCCAACATCAACAATGTCTGTGAGCCCACTTCGGCGATGTCTGCGAGCCAACATCGGCGAGGTCTGCGAGACAACATTGGCAAAATCTGTGAGCCAACATCGGTGATGTCGGCCATGAGCCAACATCGGCGATGTCCGCGAGACAAAATCGGTGAAGCCCATGAGTCAACATCAGTGATGCTACGAGCAAACATCAGTGAAGTCCACTATGAGCCAATCTCAGCGATGTCCGTGAGCCAACTTCGGTGATGTGCTTGAGCCTACTTTGGTGAAGTCCATGAACCAACATCAGTGATGTTTGCAAGCCAACGTCGGTGATGTCTGTTGTGAGCCAACATCGATGTGGTCCACGAGACAACATTAGCAAAGTCCGTGAGCCAACATCAGTGATGTCGGCCACGAGTCAACATTGGTGAAGTCCCCTATGAGCAAACCTCAGTGAAGGCAGATGACTTCGGGCGACAGACTTGGATGAGGTTGGCACAATGGAGATGGATGACCCTGGGCAAAGTTTGATGGACCCAGACGGGGTCGAAGATTGTGGCACAGATGGAGTTTGGAGGGGTTAGATGGAGTTCTTGCAGATGGTAGGGATGAGTCTTCTCTATGTTGGGCGGCATGGCTTTTCGCTCGGTCTCCACGGATGGTGCCAACTGTCATCGGTATGAATTTGGACATTAAACTTGGAGGCACCTGCGATCGATGCAAAGACCACCGAGGGCGCGAAGGGACCCAAGGAGAAGCACACAACTACTAAGTGTATTCAATATGAGAGTCTAGGGTTACACAAATGGCCTCCTCCCTCCTTCATTACAATGGGTCCTATTTATAGAGGGTGAGAGCAAGGCAACTGAAGTTACAAGATTGCCCTTAGGGCCTAGTTTACTCCTACGGGTATTTGCATCATTTTCCTCACATGGGCTTTGCTGTGTCCGAGACTTCAGGGTTGGCCCCAGACCCCTCCGGGGTCGGTATTGTGTACCTCATCCAGGGTTGGCCCCGGACCCTTCTAGGGTCGGTCTCACATACCTCGTTTGGGGTTGGCCTCGGACCCTTATAGGGTCGGCCTCACGTGCCTCATCCAGGGTTGGCCCTAGACCCTTCCGTGGTCAGCCTTGCGTACCTTGCTCGGGGTTGATTTGGAGACTTGGCTTAGGGTAGACCTTCCAACGTGTGCCACCGCTCTAAGGTGGCTATGGGCTCGAGGTAGCGCGCGGACCTCCCCCAACATCGACCCAAGTCTTTGATAGCAAACTCATAGTTTACTTACTGAAGAAGAGTATCTGAAGCTTGTAAGCTAGAACTAATAATGAGCAAGTCATCCAAATAAATGAGAACAAACATGGCAATGTCACTGTTCTGGTAGGTGAATAGTGAAGTATCCAACTTGGAAGATATGAAACCAACCTCATGAAGTTTAGCACTAAGCTTCAAGTACCATGCTTCGGGCATCTATTTTAATCCATATAGTGCCTTATCAAACTTGCAAACATGGTTGGAAACATTAGCATCTGCAAAGCTAGGTGGCTACCACATAAATGCCTCCTCTTCCAAGTCACCATCTAGGAAAGCATTTTTGACATCAGCTTACTGTAGATTCTAGCCATAGGAAATTGCAATGGATAGAATGAGGCAAATAGAGGATGGTTTAAAAACAAGAGAGATTGTATCCTCATCATTAACCCCTATCTTTGTTTAAACCCTCTACAAAAAGAGCTTTATACATTTCTACAATACCATCAGCATGTTTCTTGAGTTTAAAAATGTCGGGACCCGGATTAATCCGACCCTCCGTATTACAAAGACTAGTCCCGGATCAAAGCTAGTGCACACAACAAGCAAATGATGAATACATAACCAACAACGCTTTATTACAATAATTGAGAGTACAGACCAAAAGGCCTCTTTATTACAACTGAGGTTTCAAGACCTCACACACACACAAAACACAGCGGAAGCAAAATAAACTCTGGCGAAGACCCATCAATACGCCACAGGCAATTGACAGGGGAAATGCAACCTAGAACTTCGAAAAACCTTCGTCGAGTCCATACGCGCCGTAGTCGAAGATTCCTTCTTGAGCTTCATATTCCTCTGAGTAGTATTTTTGAGTGCAGCATGTGAGTACATAAAGTACTCCGCAAGTCTTGGGAAAATGCAATAGATGCAAGGCTTAACAAAGGAGGGTTATATGGTTCTTTTGCACCAAGCAATATTTTATTTCAAATACCACTAAATATTTTCGAAGGCATCAATTTAAATAAAGTAATTGTTTTAATAAAATCTATCAGGAATAGTATAGTGAAGGTTACAACCACCATCACTAGATTACTGGCTCCAACCGCCAAGGTTTTAAGAAAAACGGGTTACACCACCCACACTGGCTACAACCGCCAGGGTTTAAGAAAAACGGGTTACACCACCCACACTGGCTCCAACCGCCAGGACAACTCCGGGAGTTCCAACCACTCTCGGTTTCCAAAACTTTTATTTTAAAACCAAAACCAAAGATTTACCATGTGAATGCATTCCTTGCCCGCCCTTGACCGTGGGCACGGCTATTCGAATAGTTTTACACTCTGCAGAGGTTGTGCTGACTTTACCCACAAGAGATAAGTCATCTTAATAGCCAACATGCTTAGTAGGCATGAGACCCGATGATTCATCACAAAGCCTTTACCTTACTCTAGTCTAGCCAGTTACCACCCCGAGGTTTCGTCATCAAGGGTTAAACCACCCAATCGAAGCCCCTCTTGCGCCGTATGAGTATAAACCCCGTCCCTCATCGTGAATAATCAGTACACCCTGACACCCACTTTCCACTGGTGGTACCTAAACTAGTCTATCATAAGTTAATCAGCTAGGTTGTACCCATATAGACTTGTGGTTGTACGGTAGTGCTCGACCGGACAAACACAAGCGTCGGTCCTTAATTGACTAGGCGGAACATACACTTTACAAGTTCTCGTGCTACCGCACCAAACCAATCTTACCATCCGCCCGATCTAAACCAACTCTCACATTTTATTTTAGTTTTAAAGAACAGTGGCAACTCCAATCACCACTAAATTCTGAACAAAATCCAGTTCCACAATATAATTTCCCATTTCAAAAGGTACCAAAGGAGTATATAGCATGACTAAGCATTTTACTACCGGTACAACATTCACCAAAGTTTTATAATAATCTCATTATTGAGACAAAGGAAATCCTGGGGTGTCAAAGGTACATGGTTGTCAATGCCAAATGAGGGTATAGCAATTGTCGGTTTAACTAATATCTCTAAAACAGAAATTATCATTTTATGTAATATAGCAATGCATTAAATTTAAAATAATCAAAACATTTCTCAAACATGGGTTCAAGATGTTCAAAGGAGACTTGCCTTCGTGTGCGATATCCTGACTTTCTTGCTGCGGGTCGACAAATTCTTCGGCGACGTCGGGTTCTACGCGCGGAACGACAAATACAAAAAAACAAATAAATACAAATAAAATCACAAAAATATATAATATATACTGGACGAAAGGTTAAGATTTTAGATGAATTTAGGAAAAAGAATCAACGGATTCGGAGTTCGAATGAGGGAGAACGAATATCTGGAAGTTTTAGATATCACATGAAATGATAACAAAATCCGAGAATTCGTTTTTGGAATAGTACGGTGTCGATTGGTTGCGAGGTGGTGGCGAATGGACAAAATGGAATGCTGGCGACGAGGCAAAGGTGGCGTCGTGGGTACGGTGTCGAGGAACAGCGGCAATCACTGGCGCTGAGGGAAAAACGACAGTGATAACGAGGTTACGACAACGACATGTTGGAGAGATAGTACCGGGTATGGAACATGGAGATGTAGGGTGAGCACAGGGTAGAACATGACATGGTGAGGCTAAGAAAATTATTGGCTAAGCTGAAACTTCATCGGAGATGATACAATCGACGTTTGAACGACGACGGTAGAGAAAAAGGAAAAACTTGATATCTTGGTGCTCGGTGAAGCGAATCCAAAACCATTTGAAAGGTAGCTACAGGATGGTTTGGCACGATATGACGCGAACGGATTGGTGAAAACGCCTCTACGGATGAATGGGGACACTAGATGCCATTGGCGGCCACGGCGAGGTGTCGGAGGCAAAAATTTGTGGAGGCTTTTCGGGGAAACGGAAGGAAGCACGGCGTAGAACGCGGCGAGGCAAGTCTAAGAAAAATTACAGCACAGGCTAAAACTCAACAGAGACGACGAATCGGGCTCGGGAGTTAAAAACGGCCATTTTCGCGGAAAGTTCAATTTCTACCAATTGGCTCCACGAAAAATTAAATAAAATGGTAGATAAATTGTTTGGAGGCTAGGACACGATATGACACGAACAAAAATCAAAGCGCTTACCGAAAAAGTGGTGTACGCGCGAAGGCACGCAGTTTCGGTCTGACTCGACCAGGTCGACGAGGACTCGGGGAGTCTTCAAGTGATGGCGATGGAAGCATGGCGTAGAACGCGTCGAGGCGAACTCAACGGTATAGACGGCTCGGCCAACGAACATCGGATGGTGACGAAACATGACGGAGAAGACATTGGGCGACCGGCAGGTTGGCATCGGCATTCCGGGCAAATGGAGAGGAGTTAGAGGGTAAGGTTGGTGGCGAAATGAAGAGAAGAACGTCGGGAACACAATGCTCACCTCGGTTTTGATGGAACATGCACGGTCGGCTCGCAGCGATGAGAAAAACGACGGCGCGGTTTGGCCACGGTGGTCCCATGATGCTCGGTGATGCTCGGCAAAAGCGAGAGAGTACGCGCAGAGAACGCGAGGAGGCGAAGCCAACGGTGTGGTCAAAAGTGACAGTACTCCACTGTTGGAGGCGCAAAAGGCCGATGAACACCTCTCGGTTCACAAAAGAAAAATGGAGATTGTGGAGAGAAGAGAGGGAGAGAGGACTTGAGATTTCGTGGGTTGGGTGAGGATGAGAAGGGGCACCCGGTGCTCTCTTTTATAGAGGTGGAGGTGGATGGGAGAGAGAGATCAAAGAAGGAATGTCTTTAGGTGGCATGGCATATTTCCGCGAAATTAGCGCATGTAATTGGGGGATTAGGCCGGGGATGGAAAGGTCTTGATGAGAGGATTTAAATGCCCTTGATTTCGCACAAAATGGTGGAGAAAATCATGGGAAATCAAAGTTTGAAAAACGGCGTCCATGGTGTGCCTGAGCACTGCGCTCGGTCTGGACGATGATGAACAGTGCCGCGGGTACTGTTCATTCTCTCTCCTCTTTTTTTTGTATTTTTGTTTGAGATTTTGAAATTGAGCTCAAACAAACTCCGAAAATTCTAAAAAAAATTTCGAAACTTCCTTGAGGCTCAAAGAACTCAAATAAAATATTTTTAGCAAATATTAATATTTAATTTTATTATATTAAATAAAAATTCTAATTAAGATTTAGTTTAAACCAAATAAATTCAAAAATTTCAAAAATTTGAAAATAGGGTATAAATGGATATATTAGAATTTTAGATGAATTTAGAAATTTTAATGGGCTCAAATGGAGTTAAAATGAAAGAGAACGAGCTCTCGGAAGTTTGAAAAGAGAGAAAAAGAATAAACCGATTTTCTGGAATTATTTTTGAATTGAAAAAAATGAAATTATGACATCATCAAGGGAAATAATTTTTAAATGAATTATTTTTATGTGGAAAAGAAATTTATGACGTCAGCAAGGATTTGATTTTCTGGCCAAATTATTTTTGTAAAGAAAAAAATAATTTTATTCACTGACAGGTGGGACCGGTTTATCAACGAGAGAGAAGAGAGAGAGGAAAGAGCGGACGATCGGATGAGCGATGTGGCGCAAGGAGGAAATCGAGATCGTCAGATGGAGAGCGAAGAGGGTTAGGTGAATATGGACGCACGAGATTAGATCGGGCGGCGGAGGATTAAATTTGATTTAGATTTTCAGAAAACACCAGAAAATTCAATAAAGCTCAGAAAAATATGAAATTATATCCAAAAATTCCAGGAAAATTCAAACAACTTCCTAGAGACATTTTGGACTTAATAAAAATATTTCCAACTACTGTTGGTATTTTAATTTTCATACTTAAAATACTTTTTATTTTCAAAATAGATTTTAAAACTCCAGAAAAACTCAGAAAACCAAAAATATGCCGAATAATTCCAAATAATTAATTTGACATAGTATTTTTACAGAAAATCAAAATATCATTTTATTCAATAATATTTTTAAGTTTTTACTATAAATTACTTTTCAAATCCAGCTTTCTAAAAGCAGAAAATCAGGGCAAACAAAATTCAAATTTTATACAAACAAAACTCTTATTTTTATTTTAAACTAAATTAATTTAATTTAATGATTTAAATTTTTTTTGTTCCTCCAAAAATTTGAAATAAACAGTTGGGCTGTTACAAAAAACCCATTTACAATCAATGAGATTAATACATGGCTGGTGTTCAACACGTCTCCTAGTTTTGTTTTGTTGTAGGGCAGAGAACTCAGCATCCATGGTTTGTCTCCACTACAGGTTGCCATGGCTTCTCGATATGAAGTCGGTTCCATGCAGCAGCCATTGCACATCGGTTAGAGCCATAAGGAATTGTACCATCTGCACATACCTTGGTGAAGAATCAGCACACAAGGTACAGATGAGAAGCAGAATCAATAACCATATGACTATCCCCTAATTAGCCATTCTCAAGAGTAGTAGAAGGAGAGCAAGGAAAAAATGGCAAAAGAACATCATCCATGGGAGGAGAGACATAAGGAGAAGTCAGTGTGGGATGTTGAATGAATGAAAAATGATGTTCATCAAATGTGACATAACGAGATATACATACACGACTAGTGGGTATATGAAGGCACTTGTAGCCCTTGAGTTGATCAATATAACCCAAGAAAACATAGAGTTTAGATCGGAATTCCAACTTGCGTGCATTGTATGGAGGCAAATTAGGAAAATAGGCACACCCAAATACTCTAAGGAAGGTATAATTGGGTTTCATACTGCAGAGTCGTTCAAGAGGAGTGGGATGATTAATCACTCTACTGGGAAGATGATTAATCAATAACATGATGAAACAAAGGCATCATCCCAGAATTTCATAGAATGCATGCAAGATGTGCCAACAACACAAAGCCAACCTCAACAATGTGGTGATGTTTATGTTCAGCTCTACCATTTTGTTGGTATGTATGAGGGCAAGAAACTCGATGTTGTATGCCTATATGTTGAAAGAAAGAGTTCAACTTCCTATACTCACTCTCCAATTAGTCTAGACAGAGACGATTTTCTTATTCAAACAATGTTTGACAAGAGTTTGAAATTGAAGGAACATTTGAGCAATATTAGATTTGTTTTTAAGAGGAAAAATCCAGGTGTATCTACTATAATCATTAATGAAATTTACATAATAATGAAAGCCATTGACAGAGGTTACAGTAGGTCTCCAAACATCAGAGTGAACAAGCTCTAATAGAGCAGAAGACACATTATTAGAAGTAGAAAAAGGAAATTCATGACCCTTGGCTAACTGGCAAGTATCACAAACTAAAGTTGAATCTTTATTTGTCGAGACTAAAAGTTGATTGGACTGAAGAACTTGACGAAGAATAGAAGATGATGGATGCCCAAGGTGGCTATGCCATTGCTTCCAGGATGGTGTACAACAAGGAAAGCCTTCCTGGACTTCAATGGTGGTGCAATGGGATAGAGCCCATTTTTCACACTTGCCGTGCAGAAGAAGACTACATGTGGCTCAATCCATAACAAAGAATTGATCAGGATAAAATTCAAGAAGCACATCATTGTCTTTTGAAAAATGATGAACTAAAAGGATGTTTTTACTAGTATGGGAAACATGAAGAACATTATTGAGATTGAGAGTTATATTAGAGGTTTGGATATAAGAATGGCTAATGTGATGGATAGGCATACTTGTGCCACTGGCTATTTGCACTTGATCATGACTGGTGTAGCATTTTTGCATAGTCAAGTAGTCAAGATCACTTGTAATATGATATGTTGCATCCATGTCAGTATACCAGTTGATATCAACCCCATTGGATGGAGTAGATGCAAAAGCCACAATGTGCTTCCCTTTAGGTTGGTAGGCATGGTCAAACCGATGATAGCACTTGAGTACCACATGACCAATCTTCCCACATACCTGACATGTAGGATGATTCTCCTCAAAATGGTGTGACTGATTGTGACCACCATTGTTGTTGTAGTCGCTATTGCATGGCCACAACTAGAAGTGGCCACCATTGTCGTGGTAGCCACTGCCATTGCCGTGAGCACTAGGTTGGCCTCCCTTGCCTCCACAGTGGGGATTTTTGTTGCCATGGTAGTAGTTGTTCTTGTTGCCATTCCCCTACTCTCGTTTGCCAGATTAGCCGAGGCACCAACAAAACTCAGTCCCGCATTGCATTGCTCCACACAAAGATGAAAGCTCAAAAGATGGGCATAAAAATCATTGAGGGGCACCAGCTCTGGATGTGTCATTAATGACATCACAAGCGAGGCATATTACTCACCTAGTCTGGCCAGGAGATAGGAAACAATCTCCTCCTTCTGGAGTGGATGCCCATGGAAGCCATGGTGTCAGTCAAATTCTTCACCTCCCCGAAATAATCCACTACAATCAAGTCATTCTTCTTCATATTCGCCAATTGAATGAGAATTTGCACCACACGCGTTGAAGAGTGTATCGCAAACATCTGCTCCAGCACTATCCGTACTTCGGCCACTATATTGAGGAGCAACACCTGGGACAACAACTTTGGTGACAGGGAGGAGAGGAGGGCACTCAACACCAGCTGATCATGTTGCAGCTAGGTGAGGTACGCCAGATTGGGAGCGATGATAGCCCCCCCATATTTGTTGTTGTGGTGATAACTTTGTTTGGGCATGGATTTGAGCCATCGACATGCCTGAGAAGTTGTTGGTTGTGGAGGTAGGGCAAAAATTGCACCTTCTAGAGGAGATAATTCTCTCGCGTTTGCTTGAGGTTTGTCAAATGACTGAAGGTGGGAGTCAGCAGTAAGCTTGACGAGTTGGCTACAAGTACAATCGAAGAAGAGATGTTTGTCATAGAGGCAACCATGGTGCTGCATTTTGGAATGGATCAGAGAGGCTCTAATTTCTTGGAGCTCGCGTAAACAAGTTGTCATGTCTCAGTCTAGCACGAAGGCGGAATACAAGGCTGTGACCAATGCCACAACTAAACTCATTTGGTTGTAGTCGTTTCTTTCAGAGCATGGGATATTTCAAACTTATCCACTGGTCCTTTGGTGTGACAATCTTGGCGCTATGTATTTGTCAGCTAACCTGGTCTTTCATGCTCGCACAAAGCGCGTTGAAATTGATTTTTATTTTGTCTATGAATGGGTGGCTCGATGAGCTCTTGATATTCGGTTTATTGGTTCCTTTGATCAGCTGGCAGACATTCTAACCATGCCTCTCCCACAACGACATTTAGATCTTCTTCGGCACAATCTTAACGTGGCTATGACTAGTTAAGATTGAGGGAGAGTGTTAAGAGTATATATTCTGTTGTATAGAAGATCTAGTTGTTTGTTTGTTACTAGTTTGTTACTAGTAATCTGTTTGTACTCTATTCGCCAGCAGCTGTGTGCTGTTCTCTGTAATCCTGGTTTCGGTGTCTACTGTTCACCGTCCGGCACATCTCTTGTAATAACAGAAGCACCTCCATCTTCTTGGTAGGCTGCGCATAACTCATTTCTTCCCTTGTCCATCTATTTGACGGAAAGCAACTTAGGCATACGGTGAGAGGCATCATTGGCCGAGGAAAGCCCTTATTTCTCTATGTCCTGTTTCGTCTTGCTTGCTATCTGCTGTGTCGTGGGCTCGTGGCTGTTTGTCCCTGATTGTTCTATTTTTTTTTTCCATATCGGACGTGCTTTTATCTAATTTCAACTATCCACTTAGAATTGTTAGTTTGTGTGTAGTTAGTTAATCTTTTTAAATCAATTTTGATGGGTTTTACCATATCAGCAAAATGTGGCATCTACCAAGCACTCATTTTTACGCAAATTTATTACTTTATATTAGAATAGATAAATTAATAAAAAATATTGAAAAAGTAAACTATGCAATTCTATTATACAAACCAAGGCATATTGCTTACATCTCTAGAATGCGGAATCATAGAAGTATAAGGTTGATATGAGCTTTCAAGAAAATTGAGTGTGTTCGAATGGGTTTGTGGCTTATGACTTTTCATTTTTGCTAAAGTAACTAGCTTTTAAACGGTGTATTTTTTAAGACGGGGTCTATTAGTCAATTGTAGTATAAACTATACCAACTTCAGTTATATTGACCAAAATTATATGTGACTGTTTCTCTCTTTATAATCTCTCTTACGAACAGTCAAAATTTAAAAATCATAAACCAAAAAACCATATGACACAAACAAAAAAATACACCCATTTACATGGCTCGTACAATCACCCGGGCCCTTCATTACACCTTTTTGGAAGTAGGTTATGAACCCACCTACCTAAGTTACACTTCTATCTCAAATTTAAAGCGAGGGAAATAAGTCTTATCTTGTCAAAAATCATAAGCCCTCGTACAAGCACCCGGCCCTCAAATTTAAAGCTCAAGAAGCGTGCCATAACCCATAAGTGCTTGTTCTCCTTCATTGATCAAAAACATTCGAGGAACAGTCACTACTACAGAAAGGCTAATACTAGACGGCTAATCACAGACGGTTTAACTGGCAACCGTCTGTGATATTTTCATAGACGGTTATTAACATGAACCGCTCGTGATAATTGAGACATCACAGACGGTTTTTAATAACCGTCAGGAACTTTCTGACGGTTCTTAATACGAACCGTCTATACCATCGAGATAACACGACGGGTCTGTTAAGAACCGTCAGGAAAGTTCCTGACGGTTATTAACACAAACCGCCTCGTGAAAAGACAGATAATACAGACGGTTCTGTTAAGAACCGTCGTAATATCCATGTCGGTGGCGGTAGCCGAGATACCGACTTCTTGGTGACCGACTATCCTTCGCTTCTTCCCACTTCTCCGAAGGAACATCTTCCCACTTCTCGAAGGAGTGGGAAGACGCAGAATGATAGTCGGCCACCAAGAAGTCGGTATCTCATTACCGCTCACCAAGAATCTGAAATGTCTTTTTTAACTTTGTAGGTGGGACCCACATGTCAGCGACAGATTTAATAGAAATAGCTCGACCTCAGGCGCTGCGTGAGCGGGGCTCGAGCAGCCGAGGGAGCGGGGAGACAGAGATCGCACGATAGCGGTGGTTCACTCGGTGTTGCTTACTCTATAAGGGTAATAATCCCTTTGAGATATCTCGATGGCGGGGTTGAACTATCACGACGGTTGTTACTTATGAACCGTCTGTGATACTTAGTATCCCGGCATCGTGTAGGTGGGACCCACATGTCGACATGATTTAATAGAAATATATAGCTCGACCTCGGTGCGCTGCGTGAGCGGGGCTCGAACAGCCGAGGAGCGAGGGGAGACAGAGATCGTGCGATAGCCGGTGGTTCCCTCGGTGTTGCTTACTCTATAAGGGTAATAATCTCCTTTGAGATATCTCAGGAAGGCGGGGTTGAACTATCACGCACGGTTGTTACTTATGAACCGCTCGTGATAATAATATCACAGACGGTTTGTAATAAAAACCGTCGTGATAATCTGAATTATCACGACGGTTTTTATTACAAACCGTCGTCATAGTAACAACCAATCAAATTCATACGAGAGAGGGAATCACAAAATAAAAGGCAAATATATTAATTTCAATTTTATGCAAATTTATTACAAATGTCGCAGAGATAAAGAGATTGCCAGATTGTAATCTTCTGGGCTTCAGACGCTTCTTCTTCGAATTTGGGACATGGAGGAGCGCTCACCGAGTTCTCGAACGCCGTTAAGATCGTCCTTGTCCTCGCACTTCGTCCTCCAAAGATTGGCAAATGATCATTAGCGACGTCATAAGCTCGTAGAGGATAGCATGATAAGATTCCTCGAATCTGCCGTTTACGCTTGGGCGGCAATGCTATCCATCTCTCTCCATTGCCACAAATGCTTCCTCCGCTTTGTGCACATTGTAGAGAAGAACGAGGGTAAGCGCGTTTCCCTTTCCCGAGTAGCAAGACAACACCTCCCGACGGCGGATGATGAGGTCCGGTGACGGATGGAAGCGAGTCGAGGGAGGAGAGCAGGGCGTGAGCGGAGGAGCTGCTCTAGACGTGGATTGTTGGCCGCCGTGTCGACACTACGAACAACTCGGTGTGGATAGATGAGAGGAAGGAGATGAGCGGAGAATACTAGAATCCATATTAAGCGGAGTGTGATGAAGGAGATGAAGGAGAGGAGCGGAGGAGCGCTTGAGATCGTGAAGGAGAGATGATGCTAGTAAGAACAATGCGTGATCACAAGAACAACTAGCAAAGATGAGAGTGTACGACGTAGAAGACCCGCGCGCATATTTAACCTTCAAAGATGCATTTGTTCAGATACCAAAGAGACGCTCAGATAACGAAGGAGATACGTTACGAAACAAGAGCCTCACGGCGCGGGCTCAAGTGAGATATGCCTCCGTTCCCTTGTACGCTTGGGGCCGTGCATATCGACAGTATCGGGCGTGGTGCACGGTCAAGCTTTAGCGCCAGCTTCATAAAAGTTCATGTGGATGGTGTGCATGTTAATTTTGAGGTCGCCCCGCCACCAAGCCGCCCAACCACGAGATCGTGGTTCTAGGGCGGCCATTGGAACATTCATCCGGTGGCCTAAAAGCGACATCTCCCCGAGGCTTCTTCACCGGTGGCGTGACCGGATCTCTGCACCGGTGCCATCTCCACCGCAAGACTTGTCTCCACCACCGCTAGCTGCACCGGTGCTATCTCCACAGTGCTCTTCTCGCCAGAGCAACTTGCCCATTGCTACCTTTAAAGTCGATCACCGTAAAGTCGACCCACACCGAGGCAAAGAAAGGGCGCAAAGGGCAAGGGCAAAGCACGAAGACCAATGATGATATTGGCCCGCACCGCCATTGGCCCGTAAATTCGTGCTTGGCGAGCCGTTGCTCGAGAAAAGGGCCTCCAACACCTACCAATTAGTTGCCGCAATTGCACAAGTGGTACATGGAAGCAGTCCAATAAGCCGAGGGCTAACGGAGATCGTGTATCACCGTCAAATTCGTTGGAGCATTTCCATCACAATTTTCAAGACGGTGTCTTCGTGGTCGCCGAGGACTTATTCGATCTTTTCACGCCAACGCCTCGACGCCTCACTCATTCGATCTTGCCGCCGTAAGTGTGCACAATCACGATCTCCGCTCATGTCATACCGATAAATGCCATATATATATATAATTTGTTGCTTTCGTGTGTATATGTAGACACATGTGGACTAAAGCTAGAACATCCAGTCATCATCGGTTGGTTTCTTGGACCCACACATGGTCGCCAGTATACCATCGACGAGGATATGTCCGTCGTCGAGAGGTACATTGCATCGTGGTGCGGGCTCAACACAATAAGGATTATATACTTATGCCCTACAATCAAAACTTTCATTGGATTTTAATAGTCATTGTACCAAAATGGAACAAGGTATATTACCTTGATTCCTTAAGTAAGAATAAAATGGACTTCACGGTTGTCGCCCAAGTAATCGATAGGTAAGTTTATTTTCTCCATACATACCTATATTGTACTCTTTCTTTCATTCCGATTGACTAAGGTTAACTTTTTGAATCACGAGGGCGTTCGCGATGTACGTTGAAATGGGGGTGTCTCAAGCAAGGGCCAAAGGCCCGAGACATACTCGAGATTTTAAGGTATTCGCTATTACACATTAATTAATCCTATGCGCAGTCAGATTAATGCCTCTTGAATTATTGCTCATTCTATTTTTGCGGTGCCACCGGTACCGGGCAACACATGTGGATTCTATGTTTGCCACCATACGGACCTACTCCTCGATTCCTCGAGGATCACCAATTCAAGGTTTATCAATCTTTCCATATTTACTTCATACTTATCACGTTACATATATACGCACATTCATATCCCTATCCACAGTGCGTACATCCCGTCAACCGCATTGGAACGACCGATATTTCACGAATTCGAGGAGAGTTGGCGTACTTTTGGTGGCTCAAGTCATAAAGTCGGAAGGACAGTTCCACTGTGCACCATGAATTTTATTGCATTGTAATGCGATGTAATGGATATTTTATTTCAATTCAATTGATTCATTTGCGAAGTGGATACTTTATGTTTGTGAATGAAATGTGATGTGTATTGGATGTTTATGGATGCCTTATATACTTGTTCATCCGCTTGTTTCAGAGGGCATGGCTAGCATTTCACGAGGCTAGCCAATAAATAGGAATAGATTTGGGGTAGAAGGAATATCACGACGGTTTTAACTAAAAACGTCAGTGATATCGATAATCACGACGGTTTTAACTAAAAACGTCTGCGATATCGATAATCGAGACGGTTTTAACTAAAAGCGTCGTGATTATCATGTACCGCGACGGTTTTAGTTAAAACCGTCGTGGTACATGATAATCGCGCACGCGTTTTAGTTAAAACCGCTCGATTATCGATATCACGCACGGTTTTAGTTAAAACCGCTCGTGATTATCACCATATCACGACGGTTTTAGTTAAAACCGCTCGCGATTTTGAGCTATCACGCACGGTTGAAAACCGTCGTGATGACCTCGTATTATCATCGACCCATAAATTGAGACGGTTCGCAAAACCGTCTGTGATGACGTTTTTGAACCGTCTGTGATGACCTGCCCTGTAGTAGTGAGTATATACACACGTACACTAGGCTAGCTAAGACAGCAGCACCTTTGCTACACTTGAATCAAACCGAATGAACAAACCACTGGACAACTAAAGCAGAGTGTCCTCGGGTCAGTTTCCCGCCAACCAAATTCCAATCAATGCCGTGCGTGTTCTTCGACCCTGCCCGGCCGCTAGCTAGCTGCGCCGATCACCGGACCGTCCAGGAGGCGAGGACAGCTTCGAAGGCGGCCTCGTCGCAGGGCAGCGTGATGGCGGCGTCGTGCTCGAAGCCGAACTCCTCCTCGGCCTTCCGCAGCAGCACCAGGAACTCCGGATGCTCCAGGCAGGCGATCGGCACGACGAACCGGCAACGGCTCTCGCCGACGTACACCGGGAAGTGGCCCTTGGGCACCACGTCCTGCTGCCTCCTCCCAAGGCTCGAGCACCTCCTGAGGATCTGCTTCAGGTTGGCGGCTTGCGCAATCTTCTTCGCCATTGCAGCTCTTTTCACAAGAGATGATCAAGCTTATTAGCTGCTGTAGTAGTGTTGTTTGTCGATGTTGTTGCAATGCAGTGAAGTGTTTCAGGCTCTGAGCGAGTGTTGGAGACGGGTGCAGGTGTTGGGTATTTATGGGGGAGGAGAGGAGGAGGTGCAAGTGCACATGGTAGGGCAAGAACAAAGGAGGCAGGACCACGAGGGTGATGGGGTAGGATGCCATCGTGAAACCTAGGGTAGCTGGTCCAGACAAGCTGGGGTCCCTCTACATATCTCAACCTCCCTTTTCTCTTCAGAGTTTGGATTCAGAAAAACTTTAGTGCCATAATAAAAGATACACCAAATAGTTACTGGATTGATCACTCTAGTTGATGATTGAGACAGGGTCCTTGATTGATTTTATGATTCCACAGAATAAGCAAGAAGAAGCAGGATAATGATGTATCCTCTGCTGTTAGCCAGAAGGGCGGTGGTTATGCGGTTCAGTCCACCTTGACTTTCTGATTGAATTGAAATCGATGGCTCAAAAACAGATATGGCAGGAAATTTACGGACACTTTCCTAATCAGCAGCCACGAAAAAATGTGTACTAATTCTGATTGTTATCATCTTGGTGTTGATTTATGATCAGCATCAGCCTGACACCATGACCGTTAACTACTGCATAGCCACTCCAAGCATGCACTTTAACTGATTTCTTTACGTATGTACAAGAATGTTTCGTAAACGTACAGATGCTCCAATGACTGTAGTATTAGTCCAATTAAATGTTCATTCTTGCCACTTGATTAGATACGCTCCCTGACCAAGCAAGATAGTATATTTAGCTGCTTACTACACAACCAAGTAGAGAAATGAACATAATCTGAACTTGGATCAGTTTCAACTTTCAACACGGGCATCGAGTGACAGACAGTGTTGTGCCGCAGAATTTGCAGTCATAGCATGTGGTGTCCACGAGCCCCTTCATGGAGAATCGCCTTTTTTATTTTTTTTATTTTTTGGGTGTTCACTTTGTTTTTCAGAAGCAAACAGGACTATGCCTTCTTTTGGGTTTATGACTTTTGGCTTATCTACATTAATTAGTTTTCAAACAAAGTATTTTTTAAGATGAATCTATAAGTCAATTATAGTAGACACTGTGTCGATTTCATCTATATCAGTTAAAATCGCACGTAGGTATCTTTTTCTATACTCTCTATCATGAACAACTAGAAATTAAAAAATTCAGTTAAAAGCTGCTACTGAAAAGAATCCATGTATGTCACTACTCAGACAGCTATGACCAACTTGAAGTTCGAATGATGCTCTTATCTACATCAAACAAATGGAAATATAATATGTACACCTATGCACAAAGAACTTTCTGAAGTCGGAACTTCTAAACCCTTTTTTCAGGGGATGAGTTCATTTTGGTTATTTTTCGGTTGATACCTTTGTACTATGTCATCTGCTGATCTTCCAACAACTCGTGCGTGCATACTGGAATGCAAGGGCGCACTGAACTGCATCCCCTGCCACTAGCCTTTTCCCCTCATTCGGAAGCCTTGCGTCTGTCTAATTAACAAATGCCAAGTTTTGAGAGAAAATCCAAGCTTAGAACATAAAAAAAAATTCAAGGCTTACTCATTACATAGAAATCGCACGCGTAGTGTTAGTTAGGCAACCCCGCTCGGTTGGGCTTAAAAATAGTGACTTATTACTGAAATTGCACTGTAGCTAGCTAAAATTACACTGTAGCTAAAGGTGGCTTATTTTGGTATAATTAAATTTATAAAAAATTAAAAATAGAAAAATATGTTAGCTCATCACGAACAACGCAAATAAATACAAGAAAAAAAACCAGGAAAAATGTAATTTATAAATAGTAAAAAATAAATCAGCAGTTAGAAGTTTAAACTGAAATGAGCGGACGGCTGTTATGTACAAATATACGTACATCACGTACATTCTTTTCTTAGCGCGGGGGGTTGGGGACGTTGCAGAAGCAGCACGTGTGTAGTACTATCATGTGCGGCCTGGGAAAGTTGCCGTCTGCTGCTGCGCGCAGCCGTGCATGTGACGGCCCCGTTGGTGATCGCCCCCAGTCACAGGCTGCATGCTGCTCCTTGCCATCCATTTCCACAGGTACACTGACCCAAAGGACGGCAGGGGCATGTGTTCTCAGTGGTTCCCATCCACGCCTCACGTCTCATGTTCCCCATCTATTTACTGCCAATCATCATGAATTACCTAGAGGCGTAAACACTCAACCCTTCGTGGTAAGACTCAAGTGAGTATCTCGATCAAAATATATATATGGTTGTGGTAGTCGAAGGGTACAGTACTAGTGTGAGATCAGAAAGGTCGGGTACCACGGAGTAAGGATGGACCAGGTCCTGGCTTGATTCATCGGCCGCCATAGTTTTTCGCTTAGTAACTGACGTTATACTCTGGTATCTCTTTTTATACGCAGTAGTTCCTATATCGGATAAGAGTTGTAAGATACGATACGAGCGTACACTTAAGAAAAAAAGTAGATAAATCTCGTAAAGAGAGTAGAAATAGCAACAATGAAACAATTACGACGAGAGAGAAAGATTTGACAAAACAGACCATAAATTTCTTAAACACAACCTCAAAAGAGTATAAGAGATTGTCACTCTTATAATCTTCTCTAATCTTTTAGAACCATTTGATCCTTGCTTTATATAAGAATCTAGTGCTAAAAAATAAACTAGTCTCTAATCCTCCCATGCGCCTCTCACTTTGGACGAGGTGGTTTTTGTGGCTTGTGTTCTCTATTGCCACACCTCATGGATTTATATAGTCCCTTTAGTCTTCCTCCAAAGTGAAGTAAGAATCCTACTCTAAAGAGAAAAAGGAATCCTAATTCAATTAGGATTTATCTAGGAATCTTTGTAACATACCTGGTTAACCACTCCTATTCCAACAGCCCTCCATGCCATAGGTTTATACCACTTCTGAGCTTCACCTGCTCATTGGTATCGCATGGTCGGTCTCACCATATATTCTTTCTTCCAATAGCTCATGCTTTCACTTTTGCAACTGCTAAAGTTTGCAACCATATTTGTTGTTCACACATAATTGCAGATAATATCTAAGTATCTACCGTTGATGACATGATTTTCTTCTCCTGGCTAGGGTTTTATTAGACTATCCATTGGTTGCTGTAACATCTCGATTTTTGCTCTATTTTAAAATAGTCGAGTTTTCTTCATTTTAAAAAGTTTTATTGCATATTGGAATAGTCAAACATGTTGTGAAGAATTCAAATTTTGAATTTAATTTGAAACTTAGAAATTCAATTGAATTTGAAAACCTTTTTCCTCCCCTTCTCTCGGTTTGGGCTAAAACCATCCATCGGCCTATCTTCTCCCCCTCTCTCTCTTCCTTCCCTCCCCCTTCAGCCTAAGCATCCAGTACCACAAGCCATTCCCTCGCTACTCTCTAGCTCAATCCACAGCTTACTCCTAATTCCTCTCTCTCGTGCTCACTACTAAGTGGACCCTAGCCCCACCCATCAGCGTCTCACTCCTGTTCATATTCCTCCTCATGCTACCTCTCTCACTCACTGTTGTGTTGTACGCATGCACACACCACTTGGTAGCACCATCATGACCCGGCCGCACCTGTCAGACCTCGAGCTTTGTAGTGTCGTGACTTGTCATTCATAGGCACATTCTGGTGAGCCAAGTTCATATGCACCACTTGTGAGATATCATGCCCAAGTTCGCCTCTGCATCGCCACACTCATTCTCCTTCTCCTCTCTATTTAAGGAGCACCCGAGCATGCCAAACCCTTTGCCTGCTCCTTCTTTACATTTCCCCCAAGATCTACGCTCTCCCGCACCTTCGATGGAGGGGAGTTTGGCCATGCAAGCCTATCTTTTCCAAATCCAGTGCCAGCTTTGCTCGTCATGGTCTGTACTCATTTTCTCACATGTCATGTTCACAACGACCTCCTCTACTTGATGCTAACCATGGCCCTGCGTGTTTGCCCACAAGGAGGTCGGAATGCCGCTGCTATATATAGAGCAAGCTGGAGCGTGCCTGCACCGTTGTCACCGTATTTCTCCTGTTCTAGTGAGCATCGACCTCTGCAACCATGTTTGTCTCATTTGTATTCACTCCCTCTTGCTAGTGCTCTGCTCCTCCTTCAATGTCATAACCAGAGACTTTAGAGCACGTGTAGATGCTCAAGCTCTACCTTAATTTGAGGATGAGGTAGTAGTTTGTAGTTGCCTTTGTGTATAGTAGTGCCACCGCTGCCCACACCACAACATCGCCATCTCGATGCATCTCCCGACATGTCGATGCCGCCGTTGGGTTAGCCTAGACAGTCGCATCCCATTTTGGGGGTTGCCAGAGCTCGCTATTGCTCCCTGTCACTGAAATATCAAATATGAAATATGAGTAAATTAAGTAGTAGAGAGTAGACGAATACCTCTAATGTATTTATGAGGTCAAGGGTTGGTGCCTGTCGGGACCCCGGATTACCAAATCCGGACCCTCTGTGTATTACAGCACTAGTCCCAGATCAAAGCTAGTGCACACAGTTAAACAGTGATGATTGCATTGCCAAAGACGAATATTACAATATTATAGAGAGTACTGACCAAAGGTCTTACAACACAAACGAGGTTTCTAGACCTCACAAATAAACACAAACACAGTGAAGCAATTAAACATTGATAAAATCCCATCAATACGCCACGTGCAATTGACCGGGAGCGCGACCTAAACGTCTGGACATCCTTCTTCAAATCCACCCGCGAAGTAGTTGTAGTCTCCTTCTTGAGTTTCATACTCCTCTGAGATATAATTTAGGTGTAGCATATGAGTACATAAAGTACTCCGCAAGTCTTGGGAAAATGCAATAGATGCAAGGTTTAACAAAGAGGGCTATATGGCTCTTTTGCACAAAGCGATATTTTATTTCTAATACCAATAACTATTTTTGAAGGTGACAGATTAACTGAAGTATTTACTCTAACTAAAATCATTAAGCATTTTTAATCATAAAGATTCTACCACCAAGTTTGATACTACTGGTTCCAACCACCCACACTGGTTCCGACCACCAGACAAATTCGAGAGAGTTCCATCCACTCTCGATTCCCAAAACTTTGTTTTAAACCAAAATAAAGATCTACCATGTGAAAGCATTCCTTGCCCGCCCTTGACCGTGGGCATGGCTATTCGAATAGTTTTACACTCTGCAGGGGTTGTACAACTTTACCCACAAGAGATAAGTTATCTTAATAGCCAGCATGCTTCCTTAGGCATGAGACCTAGATAATTCATCACAAAGCCTTTACCCTACTCTAGACTAGCTAGTCACCACCCGCTGAGGTTTCACCGCTGAAAGGTTAAATCCACCCGCATGAAGCCCCTCTTGCGCCGTATGAGTACAAGAAACCTCGTCCCTCACCGTGAATAACCAAGAACCTCGCATCCACTTTCCACTGGTGGTACTTAAACTAGTCTATTATAAGTTAATCAGCTAGGTCGTACCCATATAGACATGTGGTTGTGCGGTGAGTGCTCGATCGACAAACACAAGCGTCGGTCCTTAATTAACTAGGGCGGAACATACACTTTTCAAGATTTCGTGCTAACCGCACCAATCCAAACCAACCATCCGCCCTGGTCTAAAACAATTTTCACAATTTTAATTCATTTCACATGAACAGAGGCAACACCATTTGCCATTCGATTCTGAACAAAAGTCTAGTTCATTGAAATGTAGTTCCCAATCCAAAGTTACTAAAGTTATATAGCTTTTCTAAGCATCTTACTACCGATACAACAATTATCAAAGATTCATAATAATCTCAATAATGAGACAAGGGAATTCCTAGGGTGTCAAAGGTACATGGTTGTCAAAGTCAAATGAGGGCACAATAATTCTTCGGTTTAGCTATTACCTCTACAACAGAAACTATCATTTTATGTAACATAGCAATGCATTAAATTTAAAATAATTGAAAAACATTTCACAAACATAGGTTCAAAGATGATCAAAGGAGACTTGCCTTCGTGGGTGAATTCCTGATTCTCTTGTTGCGGTTCTGCGAACTCTTCGACCAGATCGGATTCTACGCGCAAAACGAGAACACAAAGGATAAATAAATACAAATAAAAGTACAGATATTATAATAATATTACTGGAAGGAAGTTTATTAATTTAGAAGAGTTTAGGAAAAAGTTCCAACGGATTCGGAGTTAAAACGAGGGTGAAAGAGGTATTTGAATTTTTGAAATTTAAATTTCAATTATAAATAAGTTTCAAAAATTTGAAAAGATGGCAGGAATGTAAATATTGGAATTTTTGATGAATTTAGAAATTTGAATGGACTCAATCGAGTTAGGATGAAAAGTTATGGCCTTGGGAAGTTTGAAAACAACTAAAATGAATAAACTGGATTTTTTGAATTATTTTTCTAAAGAAAATTTAGAATTATGACGTCAGCATAGAATTTCTTTTCGGCCAAATTATTTTTAAATGGGAAAATCGGGTTTATGACGTCCAAGATGACGCCACCGGGAGGTTTCATCGACGGTGGGCGGGTCATGGACCCGGGTCCACGGAGAGGATGGATGGCCGAGGTGGCGCGGTTGCTGCGTGGCGGCCGACGCGGCGGCCACCGGCCGAAGTGGCGCAGACGTGGCGCCACATGGCGCCACGTCAAGACGGTGGCCGGCCGGCGGAGAGCGGCGACGACGGCGCTCACGGCACCGGCACGACCACGAGGGGCTGAGGAGGAGAGGAGAGAGGGAACTCATTTCACCTTGGCGCGGGGCCGGCGATGAGTGGAGGCGGCCGGCAACGGGAGGGAGGGCGGCGGCCGGGTGCTTTTGGCGGCGCTTCACGACAGGGAGAGGCGGCCGAGGGCTGAGGGCTTCAGGGCGACGCGGGAAGCCGAGGGTGGTGCGAGGTGCGGACGGCCCGAGAGGCGGTGATTCCTCACGGAGGTCGAGGCGGCGGCAAAGGCTCACGGTGCCGGGCGGTAGAACGCTTAAATTAAGATTTCTTTTTAATTCTAAAATTGATTTTAAAAACTGGAAAACTCAGAAAAGTTCAAATATAATCCAAATATTTTAAAATAATTAATTTAAATTTAAATTTTCAAGATTTGCAAATTTTGGGATGTTACAAACCTACCCCTTAGGATGAATCTCTACCGAGATTCGGATGGATCGGGAAAAGATCGAGAAACTCGATCTCAAATCTTCTTCACGCTCCTAGGTTGCTTCAGACTCGGAATGATTACTCCATTGAACCTTATAGAATTTGATGCTCTTGCTTCTGGTTCGACGTTCTGCTTCATCCAAAATTTTGACTGGATACTCTGGATATGTTAGGTCCTCATTTAAAGTCACTTCTTCTAAAGGCATTTGTTCTTCTGGCACTCTGAGACACTTTCTTAACTGTGACACATGAAAGACGTCGTGCACATTTGACAACTGAGGTGGGAGCTTTAACTGGTAAGTAACTTCTCCCCTTTTGGCTAGAACAGGGAATGGTCCAATAAATCTCGAAGCAAATTTCCCAGTAACACTGAAACAACGCAAACCCTTGAGAGGTGAAACTTTCAAATACACATGATCTCCAGGTATAAATTCTAAAGTTCTTCGACGATTGTCTGCGTAGCTTTACATCTTGTTTGTTTGTGTCGTTTTAACTCATCTTGAACCGCATTTAACTTGCTCTTCGCTTGCTTCAACACATCAGGTCCAAATACTTGTCCTTCTCCTGTTTCTTTCCAATACAATGGTGTTCTGCATTTTCTGCCGTACAGTAGTTCAAACAGAGACATTTGCAAGCTAGATTGATAGCTGTTATTATAGGAGAATTCTGCATATGACAAACTTTGATTCCAGCTAACTTTATTTGCCAAAGCACAAGCTCTCAGCATGTCTTCCAATATTTGATTTACTCTTTCTGTTTGACCATCACCATGGATGATATGTCAGATCAAGTTTAAGTTTGTACCCAAAATCTCATGCGAGACTCGCCAAAATCTTGATGTGAATTGTGATCCTCGATCGACACAATCTTCTTTGGGATTCCATGTAAACAAACTATTTTTGACATGTATAACTCTCACGAGTTTATCTCCGAGTATGTGGTCTTCACGGTATAAAGTGTGCAACTTTGTTAGTCGGTCCACAATAACCCAAATTGAGTCATAACCCGACTTGGTTCTTGGCAATCCTGTTATGAAATCCATACCAATTTCTTCCCACTTCCATTCAGGTATCTGTAAAGGTTGCAGAAGTCCAGCAGATCTCTGATGTTCAGCTTTGACTCGCTGGCACACATCACACAAGGCTACATATTCAGAATTTCCTTTTCATACTTGACCACCAAGATCTTTCTTTGAGATCTTGATACATTTTGTGCTTCCGGTGAATTGAGTATCCGGACTCATGAGCTTCCTTCAGATTAGCTCTTTTATTTCTTTCTTTTCGGGTACAAGAATTCTTTTTCCAAACCAAAGAATACCTTCTTCATCTTCTGAAAATTTTGGTGCTTTACCCTTTTTCATATTCTCTTTGATTTCTTTGACATAACTATCTTCTCTTTGGGCTTCCTTGATCTGGTTCTCTAAAATTGGTTGAATCTCCAAAGTAGCTAGGAATCCTTCCTCCACTACTTCTAGATTGAGTCACTGAAATTCTTCATGAAGTGCAAGTTGACTTTCTTTGATCATCAGATTATTGCAATAGCTTTTTCTACTCAAGGCATCAGCTACTACATTAGCTTTTCCTGGATGGTAATGAATTCCCACATCATAATCCTTTATTAACTCCAACCATCTTCTTTGTCTCAGATTGAGGTTAGGTTGCGTGAAAATATACTTCAAACTCTTGTGATCCGTATAAATTTCACAACGGTTGCTGATTAAATAATGCCTCCAGATTTTTAGAGCATGCACAACAGCAGCTAACTCTAAATCATGGGTTGGGTAGTTCTGCTCATGCGGGCGCAATTGCCTCAAGCATAAGCTACCACCCTTCCTTCTTGCATCGAACACGCCCGCACCTTGTCCGGATGCATCGAATACTTCAAAATCCTTCCCGATATCCGGAAGGGTCAATACCGTGCAGTTAACCTCTTCTTGACTCTTGAAACCGCCTTCACATGATTTACTCCATTCAAACTTCTTTTCTTTCTTTAGTAATTGGGTGAGAGGTCTTGCTAGCTTGGAGAATCCTTCTATGAAGCGACGGTAATAACCAGCTAAACCAAGGAAACTCCTGATCTCTGTTACTGATTTTGGTTGAGTCCAATTGAGCATCTACAGATACTCCACCTTCAGAAATCACATGTCCCAAGAAATCTACTTTTTTTAACCAGAACTCACATTTGCTAAACTTAGCATACAGCTGGTGTTCTCTGAGTTTTTCCAAAACTATCTTCAGATGTTTGTCATGTTCTTTTTCATTCTGAGAATAAATTAGAATGTCATCAATGAACACGACGACAAACTTATCCAAATATTCCATAAATACCTTATTCATCAGATTCATAAAATACGCAGGAGCATTGGTCAGGCAAAAGGACATTACTGTAAACTCGTATAACCCATAACGAGTAGCAAATGCTGTCTTTGGTATATCATCCGGTCTAATCTTCATTTGATGATAATCTGATCGAAGATCAATCTTGGAAAAGACACATGATCCTTTTAGCTGATCAAATAAGTCATCTATCCTGGGTAGAGGGTACTTGTTCTTGATTGTTGCATCATTCAATGCTCTGTAATCCACACACATACGTAGACTGCCATCCTTTTTCTTCACTAGAAGTACTGGTGATCCCCATGGTGAAGAACTTGGTCTGACAAATCTTTTCTCTTGTAGTTCTTGGATCTGCTTCTTGACTTCTGCTAGATCATTGGCAGACATCCGGTAGGGTCTCTTGGAAATTGGGGCTGTTAGGGTACTAGATTAATGACAAATTCAACTTCTATCTCGGTGGCATTCGGTAAATCTTCGTGAAACACATCCGGATATTCTTTACTATAGGTACTTTTTCCATAGTTATTCCTTCAAGTCGCTCAACTCACATCCATTCCTTGAGGATAAACTTGGCTTGCATTCTATTTGGATTCCTTCAGAGTTGGTAAGAGTAATAGCACGGTTGGCACAATCTATCGCCTTTATACTTGGTTAACCAATCCATTCCAAGTATCACATCTAGACTATTGGAGTCTATTATAATTAGATCCGCTAGGAACTTAACTCCATTTATATCTACTGTTGCTCTAGGCGCACCATATTAGTCCTCATTTCCTTTCCGGTGATTGGACTAGCATATTATTCTTTAACAATTGAGCATCCAAATTGTTTCTTTCAATAAATCCTTTGAAATAAACGAATGTGAAGCTCCGTAATCAAATAATACCGAGGCGTAATCGAGTTGACATGAACGCACCTGAACTACCTCCGGTGCTTTCGGGTCGCTCGTGGTAACATGGTTGACATGTCCCATGTTTATCACTTGTGGAGTCCTTGTCGCTGCGGTGTTCCACGGACTTGTCTGTTGGTGGGGCTCGTGGCCGGAGTAGTCCCTGTGTTGAAGCGGACAGAGTCATCTTTGGCGTTCTGCGGACAATTGTTGGCGTAATGCCCCATGTTCTTGCAGTTGAAGCAATGAATTCTGTTGTTGCGTCTTGTTTTGTTGGGGTTGACCTCCATTGATTGGTCGTGGAGCTCGAGGTATTGGGCGAGGTCCACCGATTGGTGTCCTCGACACTCGGCATAGAAGGCCCGAAAAGTGTGGCTGATTTGGACGGTGGCGAGTGTTATTGGCACCTCGCGTGCTCGGAATTTCCTCTTCGGACTTCATGTAATCGGCGTTGGGCATCTTCTTGGATGATAGCTTTGTTCACCATGTCTTCGGAAAGTTGGATAATCATTAGACACTAATCGCACCTTGAGATTGGGATCCATCCTTGCATGAATCTCCAAATTTTGCCGCATCGTTGCAACATCCTCTCAAGCATATCCGCTAGTTGGGTAAATTTGTTCGGATACTCACCATCACGAGGTTTCCTTGTTGCAACTTATAGAATTCCATCCTTTTCATTTCCATGATTCCAGAGGAATGTGTGCAAGATGTAATGCTTCTTCAAACTCACCCAAGTAATATCTTGTGCATTCGGTGAGCAAGACAATAATTCTCCCACCGCTAGTCGCAATTCCTTTCAGCTGGTGAGCGGCATACAACACCTTTTCATTTCCATTGCATTGTGCCAAATTTAGCTTCCTTTCGACGTCCTTGATCCAGTCGTCAGCTTCCATCGGGTCTACTGACCCACCGAAAGTTGGGGGATGAGTTCTCATAAACTCCCGGCTTGGATTGTGGTGCTTGATTGGGTGCTCGAAATTTCTTGGACTTGGTTTTGGGCTAAGGTTTGAGTAATCAGAATCGCATGGCCATCATCGCTCCATGTTAGGAGCTTGAACTGGCGGGGTGGAATTGGATTATTGCCTTCGGTCGAGCATTGACATTCGGTCATTGTTGCAAGACTGCTCCTTGTGTTCATCATCTTCGTGGTAACTGGGATTAACATAAGAAAAGAGGGAAGTAGCATAGGTAAGAGATTAGGGGAGACTAAACCACATCCCAAACAAACACACAAGGGAAAACACGAACAACAATTTGGAAGAAAACTTGTCTTGAATTCAAATTAGATTTTAAAGGAAATGGCTGTACCACAGGTGCACAAGTGCTTGGTACAGTCCATCCCACACACTAGAATAAAATACAAATCGTTCTAAGGAATTAAACATTAAATTGGGTGCTACTGTCTCTGCAACTATTTGTCCTCCTCGAAGACAAGCTCCTCCGGATCCTCCTTTGGATCCTCCTCTAGGATACCCACGTGGCGCAGCTTACAACCACACTCGGGCGGTTGCAAGAGGCACGGTATGAAGATGGTCACTCACTGGAGGCAATAGACCGAGAGCAGAACGGAACGAGAGACCGCGTCTCTGCCGGAGTCTCCGGCGTCGATGTCGGGCAACGGACTAGGCGCCGCACACTCTTGCGCGCCGTGAGTAAGGTACGGGTCCCGTGGCGCCGAGTCGGAGCACAGTTGCCGGGACGACGGTACCGGTACCGTGAAGATGGTGTGTAGTCGGCTGGAGACTGCTGTCTGGCTCGGGGTCGCCCCAGCTCAAACTCTGCTGCCTGGTTATGGATGAGCTGAGCACGGAGGGTGTCGGAGTGCTGATAGCTGGAAGTGAGTAGCATCCGAAGCTGTCCAATCTCCTTCAAAGCGCTGGCGTAGGTGGCTGCCATCGCCTGAGTGAGCTGAACCTGATGTGAAAGGTGGGGATCGTCCATGGCGATCTCGAAGGGCTGCGGATGACTCTGTCCCGCTCGAGTGGATGAAAAGAAATAGTAGGGCGACTGTTGCAGAATCTCCTGGTGAATCTGGCACAGACTAGTTATGGCCAGACGAGCTGCATCCTGGGTGGCGTCCGAACGATCAGTCCGAGGATGATCAATGGGGTATCTATAGGATTCGAATTCCCCTTCCCGTGCATATAGAAATACTTCCATTGACCAAGAATCCCGATCCAATATCCGGACTTTCCGCCCTCTGAAGATAGGCGGTAGACGGAACTTCAGGTAGTGCATAAGTTGGCGAAGAAGCTCAACAAATGCACCCTCAGTCTCAGCATGGGAGATGTAGTCCCACGAATCTGTAGAGATAGAGCCGGCCATCTACAAATTTGAAAAGATAGAGAAGTTTAGTAAAGAATTTTGAGTAAGTGATTATAAATAGAACAGAGATAAAGAAGTATAGAAAATTTTCCGAATATATATTTTAATAAATATAGGTCCTTAAGGCTTTTGCCATTCTAAACTAGGTCACGCCCCACGGTCAAATTGGCTCTGATACCATCTCTGTCGGGACCCCGGATTACCAAATCCGGACCATCTGTGTATTACAGCACTAGTCCCAGATCAAAGCTAGTGCACACAGTTAAACAGTGATGATTACATTACCAAAGACGAATATTACAATATTATAGAGAGTACTGACCAAAGGTCTTACAACACAAACGAGGTTTCTAGACCTCACAAATAAACACAAACACAGCGGAAGCAATTAAACATTGATAAAATCCCATCAATACGCCACGTGCAATTGATGGGGGAGCGACCTAAACGTCTGGACATCCTTCTTCAAATCCACCCCAAGTAGTTGTAGTCTCCTTCTTGAGTTTCATACTCCTCGAGATATAATTTAGGTGTAGCATATGAGTACATAAAGTACTCCGCAAGTCTTGGAAAAATGCAATAGATGCAAGGTTTAACAAAGAGGGCTATATGGCTCTTTTGCACAAAGCGACATTTTATTTCCAATACCAATAACTATTTTTGAAGGCGACAGATTAACTGAAGTATTTACTCTAACTAAAATCATTAAGCATTTTTAATCATAAAGATTCTACCACCAAGTTTGATACTACGTGTTCCAACCACCCACACTGGTTCCAGCCACCAGGACAAATTCCCCGAGAATTCCATCCACTCTCAGATTCCCAAAACTTTGTTTTAAACCAAAAATAAAGATCTACCATGTGAAAGCATTCCTTGCCCGCCCTTGACCGTGGGCACGGCTATTTGAATAGTTTTACACTCTGCAGAGGTTGTACAACTTTACCCACAAGAGATAAGTTATCTTAATAGCCAGCATGCTTCCTTAAGCATGAGACCCAGATAATTCATCACAAAGCCTTTACCCTACTCTAGACTAGCTAGTCACCACCCGTTGAGGTTTCACCGCTGAAAGGTTAAATCCACCCAGACAGAAGCCCCCTCTTGCGCCGTATGAGTACAGTAACCATGTCCCTCACTATGAATAACCAGTAACCCTGGCATCCACTTTCCACTGGTGGTACTTAAACTAGTCTATTATAAGTTAATCAGCTAGGTCGTACCCATATAGACATGTGGTTGTACGGTAGTGCTCAGACTGGACAAACACAAGCGTCGGTCCTTAATTGACTAGGGCGGAATATGCACTTTTCAAGATTTCGTGCTAACCGCACCAATCCAAACCAACCATCCGCCCTGGTCTAAAACAATTTTCACAATTTTAATTCATTTCACATGAACAGAGGCAACACCATTTGCCATTCGATTCTGAACAAAAGTCTAGTTCATTGAAATGTAGTTCCCAATCCAAAGTTTCTAAAGTTATATAGCTTTTCTAAGCATCTTACTACCGATACAACAATTATCAAAGATTCATAATAATCTCAATAATGAGACAAGGGAATTCCTAGGGTGTCAAAGGTACATGGTTGTCAAAGTCAAATGAGGGCATAACAATTCTTCGGTTTAGCTATTACCTCTACAACAGAAACTATCGTTTTATGTAACATAGCAATGCATTAAATTTACAATAATTGAAAAACATTTCACAAACATAGGTTCAAAGATGATCAAAGGAGACTTGCCTTCGTGGGTGAATTCCTGATTCTCTTGTTGCGGTTCTGCGAACTCTTCGACCAGATCGGATTCTACGCGCAAAACGAGAACACAAAGGACAAATAAATACAAATAAAAGTACAGATATTATAATAATATTACTGGAAGGAAGTTTATTAATTTAGAAGAGTTTAGGAAAAAGTTCCAACGGATTCGGAGTTAAAACGAGGGTGAAAGAGGTATTTGAATTTTTGAAATTTAAATTTCAATTATAAATAAGTTTCAAAAATTTGAAAAGATGGCAGGAATGTAAATATTGGAATTTTTGATGAATTTAGAAATTTGAATGACCTCAATCGGAGTTAGGATGAAAAAGTTATGGCCTTAGGAAGTTTGAAAACAACTAAAATGAATAAACCGATTTTGGAATTATTTTTCTAAAGAAAATTCAGAATTATGACGTCAGCATAGAATTTCTTTTCGGCCGAATTATTTTTAAATGGGAAAATCGGGTTTATGACGTCAACATGACGTCACCCGGGAGGTTTCATCGACAAGTGGCGGGTCTATAGACCGGGTCCACGGAGAGGATGGATGGCCGAGGTGGCGCGGTTGCCTGCGTGGCGCTGACGCGGCGGCCACCGGCCAGTGGCGCAAACGTGGCGCCACATGGCGCCACGTCAAGACGGGTGGCCGGCCCACGGAGAGGCGGCGACGACGGCGCTCGGCCAGCGGCAGGGCGGGCGTGGGAGGAGAGGAGTAGAGGGAACTCATTTCACCTTGGCGCGGGCCCGGCGACGAGTGGAGGCGGTCGGCGACGGGAGAGGCGGCGGCTCGGGTGCTCCGGTGCGGCGCGGCGGCGACAGGAGAGGGCGGGCGGAGGGGCTTCAGGGCGACGCGGGAAGCCGAGGTGGTGGCGAGGTGCGGCACCGAGCGGCGGCGATTCCTCGCCGGAGGTCGAGGCGGCGGCGGCGGCAAAGGCGCAGTGCCGGGCGAGAAACAGCAGAGAGAGAGAGGAGGTGGGGAAGAGGTAGGGAGAGAATGGGAGGCTCTGGGGTTTAAATAGGGAAAGGAGGGCGTGGCACGGGAATCGTTCACGGAGAGAAGGAGGTGGGGGCGGAGGTTGCGGCGGTTGGAGGTGGCGTGGGAGACGGGGGGCGGGGAGAGGGAGTGGGGCGGGGTGGAGCGGTTAGGGAGGAGGTGGGGAGTTAGGCGGGAGAGGAGGGGTGCTGGGTGGGGGGCGGCGGCATGGCAGGGCGAGGAAGGAGGAGGCGGGAGAGGGATGACGGTGGGTCCAGGCGGCGCGGGGAGAGGGAGGCGCTGACAAAGTGCCCAGGTGGAGAGAGAGAAAGAGAGGGAGAGCGGGCGGAGGGATGGGGGCGGGTGGCGTGATGGCGATCGGCCGTCCACATGGCGGCCGAAGGGGAAGGGTTTTAAATTTTATTTTAATTTTTGATTTACGTAAAATACTAGAAAACTCAATAAGCCTCAGAAAAATATGAAATTACTTTCAAAAATTCTAGAAAATTTACAGAAGTTTTTAAATACATTTTGAGCTTAGATAAAATATTTTCAAGATATTTTGATGATATATTTTCAAATTAAGATTTCTTTTTAATTCTAAAAATTGATTTTAAAAACTGGAAAACTCAGAAAAGTTCAAATAAAATCCAAATATTTTAAAATAATTAATTTAAATTTAAATTTTCAAGATTTGCAAATTTTGGGATATTACAGTGCCATAATAAGGTCAATGATCTCTAATGTATTCAATGAGGTCAAGAGCTCGGCTGGGCCGGCCATGATACTGCTCTACTTCGCTTGGGCAAGCATTGGAGAAGAGATGTACAACGGCTGATAGGCGGGCTCATGGTGATTAGTGTTAATTAATCAGTTAGTGTATGATTAGAAGTAATATTAGTATGACATGTGGGCTCGCTGTAATTAGAAAATCTAATTAAAGGCTAATTTAAGAAATGAGTCATTGACATGTGGACCCAACTGATTAGAATAGGTTCATAGACCCAGTACATGTAGACCAAGTCCATGACCACTGGGTCCCACGTGTCAGCTGCTCACTATTTTTCTATTAAAAATAATCAAAAAGGAAAAAGAAAAACCGAGTGGCCCCACCTTTCAGATTTTCGAAAATTCTAGATTTTCCTCATAGTTCAAACTTTGGAGAGTTTGTTCTCACTCATTTTATATCTAAATGACTTGATTTTTGGTTCTAAATTCAAGATCTTTTCAACAATAAAAAAATCATAATTTCTAGAGTTAATTTGAATTATTTGAATTCAATTTGAATTTGCACATTGTTTGTAATTATAGACTTTGACGTCATCACTGTTAATCAAGAATCAGCCCCATCCACTATTGAACAAGGCAAGTCCTTATGTTGATCATGTTGCATCTAGTTTTCGTATGCTATTACTTTATTTTAAATTACTACTCGTGTGTTTTTGGTTATTTATTAAATGCTATGTTAAATATTGAAGTTTAGCTATTCCATGAAATGATTACTTGTTATACCCCTTCCTTGATTGTTGAAATTACACACACCTTGTTACCCTAGGCTAGTTATATAATGAAATTGCCCTTTGGTTACTCGATATTGGATAATGGTTATGCTTAAAAATGTTAGTGGGTAATTTCGAATGTGACACAAACATTGCCAATATATACTTGGGACATTGTATGATATTTAGTGTGGTAGCATGGGTTACCACTCAAAATCGGAAGTTTTTTTATAAAATGGTGGAGACTTGGGAGAGTGAATTGTATGAGACCAATGTAGGATTGTATGAGATATGGGTCTGTTGACCGAATCATGTGCCGCTTTTCCAAACTAATAATCATGCAACCACAAGTCTAGTATATGCACGACCTGGCCAAATAATTTATTGAGTTCTAGCACACCTTTGGAAAATTGGGCACGTACTTTGGGGTACTAGTCACTATACATGTAGCGGCACATATTCCTGGGTACAAAGTACTGGTCGTTATATGCGTCATATATTCTAGGTGCTACTTGTATGTCAGGGGTACTGGTCGGTATATGCTTTCTCCCTGTCATCAATGACCTCTTAATGCCATTCCAATGCACAAGAGTGTCGTCAGTCTAGAGTGCTCTTAGTGTGAGGCATTGTAAAGGCCTTGCGGTGGCCCTCTTAGTCGCACACCTTCGGCAGCATGTACGATATTACAAGTTGGTCATCTCTTATAGGTAAAGTTATACAACCTCTGCAGAGAGTAAAATCTATTTAAATAGCCATGCTCCTGGTCATGGGCATTGTGATGAAGGCCACGCTTGGTTAGTTTTAATAAAATGATGATGTGGGACATGATAACTTAAAAATTGGTTGTAGCCATGGTATATTAGTAGGTAGATGGAACCTGATATCTAGAGTGAGGTAGATGGAACCTCATTTCTAGGTTAGATGGAGGGAACTTTCTTACATTGTAACACTTGCTTATACAAAGCTATCCTTTTGTTTAAGTTAAATAGCCAGGTCATAGGTTTGGAAAATAGCTATGGTATCATATTTGAACATGAAAACTTGCTTTGTTCTAAATCAACCATAAGACCCTCCCTTGATAAGCCCAGCATCTATATACATGCATTTGGTAGAAGAGCTTATTGAGTACTTTCGTACTCATTGTTGCTCAAATATGTGGATTTATACCTTGAGGGTGAAGATCCAGTGTATATATACTTCCATGCGTTAGGATTTGGAGATGATGACAATGGCGAGTACTATGCCGTAGCCCTAGTTGATTGCTTGCGGAAAATCATAAAGGTCATTTTGGTTTATTTATCTTCCGTTGCTATTTCCTTTTTGGACACATGTGGCCTATTGAACCGTTATGTAAGACTTGGCCATAAGTTCTATTCATGACTATGCATTTAGTGTGAACTACTCCTTTTATTTATACATATATATGGATGTGATATTTATTGATGTTGTATTGTGTGATCTACGACTAGTCATGAAACTAGCTCAGTATACACAGAGGGTCTACATATAAATCTGGGTCCCGACATTTGCTCTTCCACTAAGATTACCCATTACTTGATATCCTCTATTGCTCCACATACTTTTCATGATCACTTGCTCTTTGTAAGTAACTCATATGACTCCACCTCAAAATGAGACCTCATAGTCTTGGAGTTCAACTGACCTCATAAATACTAGATTCTTCTTTATGCTGAAAATATACCCAACTTCCGTGAATGTGCGATGTGCCCTATCATATAGCTCTAATATAACCATTCTTACCTTTGTGGCTGCATAATCTTTGCAATCCACCAAGTAAACAGTTTGATTCACTAGACATAATGATCCTTCATAAACATCTATCTCGCTGAATATATATATGGAAGCAACAATATGAATTTAATATCAATCTATAAGAAGTATCTGATTAATTGATGACAAGTACGCTCGAATCATCTTTCATTACCGCAACTGAACATGCACACCTTATTTTACTTCAAACTTGGATGGTCCTTTATCTTATGACTTTCCACATCACATAGATAGCATATAAGTATGTTCTTGCTTTTGTCCTACCTCTTCTTGTGAGTTTTATTTTTGCATACAACAACTATGATGCCAATACTTGATCACCTGATGATGAAGATTCTGATGGCTTTTTCAATGACTCTACCTTCAATAGATATGCAACAGCCTCATTGAAATCGAGGGTGCTTTTTCTGATGAGAATATTTATTACCAATTGCTCTCATGATGGTGGTAGAGATGATAGCAACATAATGATCTTGTCGTTCTTCTCAATTTTCTCTTATACACTAGTTAGCTATATGATAAGCTTGTTGAAGAAGTTGAGAGAGTCAACGAACCATATGCCTTCCTCCATGCACAATCTATACACTTACCGCTTTTGTATCCATCAGTTTGTCAGCAACCTTCACCATATACAACTCTTCTAAGTTACTTCATAATTTATTCGATGAATTTTCCTTGATAATGGAGTAGTTTATCTTATCAGAGAGACGTAGACAAATATTACTGATAGTATTCCGCTCCACCACCTTATAATCTTCAATGGACTTCCTTTTCAGTTTGCTTCATTCAAAAGTATCAATTAACCCTTGCTGGGCAAGGACATCCTTTACCACACATTGCCACATGCTGAAATTCTCTATTGTCAAATTTCTCTACTTACTCTATATTATCGACATCGATCTTGATTTTATGCCACATGATACTTTGCCAACCTTCTCACAAATTAGATTAATCTATCTTGGCTCTGATATCACTTGTTATATTCTGATGCCTCTTCTTATACACAATAGCCCCAAATCAGATTAGGGATGCAAGATACGGTATGAACGTGCACAGTCTCAAAAACGAAGTAGATAAATATTATAGAGAGAACCAAAATAACAACTCGAAACAATCACGACGAGATAGAGATTTGGTAATGTTAACTGCAAATTTCTTAAGCACAATCTCAAAAGAGTACAATATGTTGTCGCTCTCTCACCTTATATAAGAACCTAGTGTTAAAGAATAACTTAGCATTTAACCCTCTCGTGCGTCTCTTGTTTTGGCTGAGGTGGTTTTTAGCCATACCTCATGACTTCATATTGCCCCTTAGTTGTTCTCTAAAGTAAAATAGAAATTCTACTCTAAAAAGAAAAAGTAATTCTAATCAAATTAGGATTTACCTGGAAATTCTTACAGCACACCTCTCCGGGTTAAATGATAGCAGTCGCGGTACCCAACAACTGCCACCCAAAAATAGGAATAGCTAACGCGGAATAAGGGGTCTGTTTCGGTAGATGGCAGCAGAAACGTGACACTGGTAATAGGTCAGTACGTCCCCGCCATTGTTAACATGTTCTGAATTCTGATATCTTCGATGACCCGTCGACGTACGCTAGCTCCCTTCTCGACTTATCCGGAAAAAAAGCACCAGTTGCTGCTAATAGAAACATGGCAACAAACAGTGACATTGTTGATATAGCAAATCTCATACATATCACTGTATTAGGCTAGAAAATTGAGGCGAGAGAAGCGATGTACTAAGAGACGTACATGTAGGTGTAATTTTTCTCTATTTTACACTGAAAAATAGAGGAGTGTGTGTGGAGGAACAGGAGGATCTCATTGATCGGGCTAGCATGTGAGGGCTTGGTTCCTGCCAATCCCCATACCTCTATCCCTTGACTTCTTTTTGCGACGACCACTGGACATGCTATGTATATTGCGCCATTCATTTGTATCAAGAGGTGGTGACACTTTTAGGCAACTCAAAATTCTTGAAAATATATGTGTTCATGTTAGGATGAGGCAAATAGCTAGCGATACCTAATAGAACCGTAATTCTAAACTACAAATGAAAACGCTGACTAGAAGATCTAATGAAGAGAGAGCATGAATCATGACGAGAGAAAAGGAAGGCCTCCCACCCCGTCAATTGGGCCAAGCCCAATTTCCAGGTTTCAACCTCCAGGAAATTACAACCTATCAAAGTTAAGGGCTTGCGCTGCTAAAAAAGAATAAACAAGAAACTAAGGGCTCGTTTGGATGGCCAGAGATCCGGACCCAATCCAGAGGAAAATTCCTGACTGGAGGAGCTTTCCGGTCAGATTCGAAGAAGCGTTTGGCTAATCCCAGGGCTAGGAAGACATATCCTGGCACAATCCGCTCCACGTGAAAACTCTCATACCTGTAGCATTTGCCTCACATGATCGGAAGACTTACGGAAGCTTCGACCGTGAGTACTTGAAAGCTTCTTCGACCGCCTTGTAATCGGAAGACTTCTACTACTAACTCAGATGAACTGCTCGGATGAACAGTGCTCAGATAAACAGTACTCGGGTGAACTGCTTGGAAGAACAGTACTCGGGTGAACTGCTTTGATGAACAGTACTCAGCTCGATCGGTACTGGGTACTCGTACTCGACACTCGTGTCTTCTGACTAAGGCAGTACTCGATCACATACACTGATCGAGTACTCCGACCACCCACTCACGCAATAACTCCTTGGAGAAAGCACACACGAGCACAATACAGGAGTTTTTGCAATGCATAAACTTCTCAGCGTCTTTTCTGGTTTTCTTCTCTTTATATACTATAGAATACAAGAAACATTTACAAAACATTGATGGTGTGTTACCACTAGTAAAGACTCAGCGTTACAACTCGACTAATGCAGAATGTTAATGCAAAGAAATGATCAGTAAATAGACTCTCAATGCAAAATTTAACTCCTACTTCTAACTGATTGATGACTGAAAATAAAGATGCGATGAGATTGCTCAACAAACTCCTAATCTCGTTGCTCATCACTTAACCCTGATTAAGCCAGGCTTGCTACACATTTCTTGGAACGTGATGTGTCCAAGTGGATTGGTCAGAACATCAGCAAGCTGCTTTTCCATTGTTATATAATCGACCACCGTCTTCTTGCCCTCAATGCCTCCCTGATAACATGCTAACGAGTGTCTATGTGCTTGCTTTGATCATGGAGAATTGGATTCTTGCACAATGCTATTGCAGATTTGTTGTCCACCTTGAGAGTAAACATCTTTGGCTCCTCATTCATCAACTCACCATTCAATCACTAAGCCAAACTCCTTAAATTATAGCATTTGTAGCAACGATGTATTCGGCCTCACATGATGATAATGCTACCACCTTCTGTTTTTTGGGATCCCAAACATATATAAGACACTAGTTGTGCTCTCGCGATCATTGACATCCTCGACCATATCACTATCACTGTACCGAATGAGCTACAGATGTTCTTCTTTTTCCCTTCATGGATAAAAACACACCACATCAAGTGTACCATTGATATATCTCAGAATATGTTTCATAGGCGCTTTATGTTCAGAGCTTGGGCTTTTCATGAAGTGGCTCACATAGCTCACTGGGAAAGTAATATCGGGCCTTGTGTGTACAAGATGTCTTAAACTACCCACAATGCTTCTATACCAAGTAGCATCAACAGGAGGATTCTCAACTTACTTTCCTTAGTCACTTTACTTAGTTTGAGTCTTGTTTCCATGGGAACCTGACACGGGTTGGACTCCTCCATCCCATTCTTCTCTAGTGTCTTCTTAGAGTACGCCGTTTGCTTCAAAGTGATCCCTGCATTGCCTTGATCTACTTCTATACCCAAATAGTAGCACAGCAGACTAACATCACTCGTCTTAAACAAAGTTTTCATCTCGTTGAATTTCTTGATCTCGTGTATGTGAGTTTCCATGATAATTAGATCATCAACATATACACCAATCAGTAAAATATTTGAGCTAGTACCTTTCCTATATATAGTAGGTTCTGATGTACATTCCTTGAACCCCAGTGTCGTGAGGCTACTATCCAATTTGGAGTTCCATGCCCCCGGAGCTTGGCGCAGCCCGCATAGAGCCTTCTAAAGTTTCATGATTTTGTGCTTGTTCTCTTCATCTACAAATCCTGGAGGTTGGACTACATACACCTCTTCCTCCAATACACCATTGAGAAAAGCTAACTTGACATCCATATGATGTATCTCTCAGCCTTTGTGTGCTGCGATTACAATGAGCAACCACACTGACTCAATGCGTGCGACCGGTGCATATACCTCATCAAAGTCCATTACATACTGTTGTATGTAGCCCTTTGCCACGAGCCTAGCTTTGTGTTTCATGATCTTCCCATAGAGTCCTTCACCTTGTAAATCCATTTTAGGCCTATCGGTCGATGCTTGGTTGGGAGATCAACAAGACTCCACACCTTGTTTTGTTCTATAGACTTGATCTCCTCTTGCATTGCTTATCTCCAGATTGAACACTTTTTTGCCTCCATAAAACTTGCCGGTTCTTCCATGGCTAGAAGGCTCATCTCACTGAATGCATCTACCAAATTTGGATTGATGTAGTTTCATAGATATTAGCCAGTGTTTGATGCCTTCATGGCTCTCCATCTATCTTTGAGGCATTGCTTGGTGGAGATGCGCATTTGACACCTGCTGGTACTCACAATGATGTTAGTGTTGGGGTGGACTCGGTGCATGCCATCATCAGTGGCCCAGCGTTTGGCTCATGACTCGGTGTCTGTGCTTATGATGTCGTTGTGGCACCACACCCGTGGGATAGCAACAGTCCTCCTCCATTTCCTGTGGGCATGTAAGTCGTGTACTCTATAGTGAAAATCTCACTAGTAGGATCCACCTCCTTCTCGTTGCTGGATGTGTCCCAGTCCCATCTTGCATCTTCATCGAACACGACATCTCGTGTTACATGCACCTTGTCGTTGAGGGGATCATACATCTAGTATGCCTTGGTGCCAACTTCATACCCAAAGAACACCACAGGAGTACTTCTATCCTCCAGCTTCTTAATGTTTGGCTTCACATTCTTGACGTAGCCTAAACACTCAAATGTGCAAAAATAATACACATTCAGTTGTCTTCCATACAAAACTTCAAATAGGGTTTTCCCATCAACATTTTGGGTTGGAGCACGGTTTAGGATGTATAACGATAGTGTGATAGCTTCTCTCCAAAACCTTGTTGGTACATCCCTCGCCTTCATTATGCTTCTTACCATTGAGATCACTATCTGATTGCGTTGTTCAACCATGCCATTTTTTTGGTGGCAAGTACGTCGATGTGAGTTGACAAACAATACCTCGATCTGCATAGTAGTCTCCAAACTCCATGGCCGTGAACTCTCCTCCATAATCTGTATGCAGCACATGTAGCTTTCCCCTGGCCTCCAATTCGACGCTTGCCTGGAAGCGCTTAAGAGTTGTCGACGCCTCATCCCCATCTGGTCAAAGGCCGCTGCGAACAAGATGTTCACAGAGCTTCCTCCATCAACTAGGACATGCTTAACATCGCATCGTGTGATAGCGACTTGGATGACCAGGGGATCTTGGTGAGAGAACTCCACGCCATCGGCTTCGGCGGTCGTGAAGGTAATTTCGTGGTGCGCCCAGTCCAGCGGCGCCTGCGCTGGGTATGCTGCCAGGTGGTGTAGCCTCTACTCGTAGGCCTTCTGATACCGCGCCGAGGCGAACTCCAGCGAGGAGCCCCTGGAGATGACGTTTATAACCCGACGCTGGGCATCCTCCGTGGCTTGGATCCGCGGGGGGCCTTCCTGGGGTTACTGCACGTGGGCTTGAATCTGCAAGGGTCCCTCCTGGGGCTGCCACTCACAGTCTTGGATCCGCATGGGGCCCTCCAAGGGTTGCTGAACATGGGCTACAACGGGTCGCCACACCTCGAGGGCTTTATCCCTAGCGACGCTCTGTCGAAGCGCCGCGATGATGGTGCATGTGCGCGTGTCGTGGCTACCTCGGCCATGCACCTCACACCACTGGCCGTAGGGCTGGTCTTCATGCTCCGCACGGGTCCTGTCATCGCGGCCCCGGCCGCGCCCCCTCCCCCGCCCCCGGCCTCGGTGAGCCCGGCCGCGTCCGGCGGGGGCGCTGTGTTTGGAGCCGCCCTCAATGTCGAAGACGTAGCGGGCTCTCTGGGACTTATGTTGGCCATGCTTGGGCTTGTCGCTCGATGAGTCCTTGTGCTGGGTGTCCTTGCACTCGGGAGCGTCCTTCGATGACTCTTGCTTGCACTTGCCCTTCGAGGAGCCTTCCTTCGGTTAGTCTCCGTTCTTCATCAAGTCCTCCACTTGATTGGTGTCGGGGTCGTCGCCGTGTCCGGCGGGGGCACTGTCTTCGGAGCCGCCCTCAATGTCGAAGATGTAGCGGGCTCTCTGGGACCTGTGTTGGCCATGCATGGGCTTATTGCTCGATGAGTCCTTGTGCTGGGTGTCCTTGCACTCAGGAGCGTCCTTCGATGACTCTTGCTTGCGCTTGCCCTTCGAGAAGCCTTCCTTCGGCGAGTCTCCATTCTTCATCAAGTCCTCCGCCTGATTGGTGTCGGGGTCATCGCCTTGGCACCGTCGCGCGTCTTCCTCTGCCCTGGCATACTCTTCCATTTTGTTGAAGAGCTTCGTCACTGTCTTTATTGGCTTTCGAGCGTTGTATTCGGCCAGCGGCCCCGGGCGGAGGCCCTGTATCGCTGCGTTGTGATGGTTGTCTCGTTGACATCCTTGACCTGGCAGCGGACCTTCGTGAAGCGCTTGAAGTACTTCCGGAGCTTCTCCGAGGATTTTTGCTTGACAGCGAAGAGCTGATCCGCGTCGACGTGCTCGACATAGTTCCCTTGGTAATTGTTGTAAAGATGGTCACGAATCTACTCCCATGCGTAGATGGAGTTCGTCTCTATGGTAAAGAACCAGGAGAGCTCCACCCCCTGTAGCGCGAGGGGAGCCCCTTCGCTTTGGTGGAGTCGTCTCCGCCTGCAGCTTCGATGGCGGTCTCGTACACACGCACGAACTCCCAAGTGTCCGAGTCGCCTTTGTACGCTTCGATGGCGCTGGGGAACTTGAAGTCCTCCAGCCATGCCGATTGCTGTAGGCCCACGGAGAGGGGGGACTCTGGATCCACGCGTCGCAGTTATCCGTCCGCTCCAGCGTGGGCTCAGGCGCGGCCATCAACGGGATCTGCTAGCTCCCGTTAGAGCGTACTGTCGATCGTCAATAGAGCACTCTCCACCGTTACCACGGTTGGGGCCATCGGCGCCCCCGGTTGCACCGTCGGGGCCGCAACAACCATGACCTGCACTCTTGAGCTGCCCGGCGCGCTGGGGCAGTGGACTTCGGAGTCGGTGACAAGGCCGATGTTGCCACCAGAGCCGCTCGCTACTCCCGCACCAGACGTACGGACGGTGGCCGTGCCAACATGGGCATCAGTGTTACCGCTCCTGACAACCTGGTCGGTGCCGTCGGTGCCGACCGTTGTGCCAGCGGTGGGGGCGATTGCCACGTCGTGAGTGTCGTCATTCGTAGCTGCGACCTCGGTGTCGGCGCCTGCACTCGCGATCACCGACGCCGAAGCCCTGGTGTTGACGCGCGTCTCCGTTGTGTCCCTCTTCTTCTTCTTCACCGCTGATGATGATGTTTTCTTTGGTGCCATCCTTCTTCAGATCTTGAGGCTTGCTCTTGTCGATCCCCACAGACGGCGCCAACTGTTGTGGCTACAGACCAAACAAAGAGAGTATGGTAGTGGAGAGTTAGGTGAACAATACCTTAGGGTTTCCCCATGGCCTGGATGACATATATATATATATAGTTACATGGGGAGTGTTTTACAGCTATACCCTTGCACTCAAGTACCCCTCTTACGGGCATTTATGTCATTGTCCATGTCCCGTTTTGAGCCTTACAACCTTCTAACAGGCCAGCTGGGCTTAGGTGGTGGCCACCCCTACAACAGTTTGCTAAGGAGTTAAAATTTTATTTTGGGATCTCAGCGCTCTCATTTTGCAGCAATTTGCTATCAAAGTTGTCAATTTGTTCTCTTTTATAACCTATTTGTTGTCCTAAGTTGAGCGGGATAGAATTGGCTACATCGCTCTAAACTTATATACAATACGATGATGTTCCTTGTACTATCTACTAAGAAAACTAGGCATGGTGCGCCCACTTAGCTTTGATCTTAGGTCTGCCCTCGATGGGCATGGAGGAGGCAGCGATATTGAATTTTGATAATGTGACATGAGAGGCGGCAGTGGCGGTGCTGAATCGCAAGATCAAGGCGGCGTTGAGATGAGGCGATGCGTGACACTGTAGAAAGAAGACTCGTGTTGGAGGTATTGTTGAGTAATCTTGTCGTGTCTTTATTTTTCGTCATCAGTCAGTCAAAATTAGGAGTTAAGTTTTGCATTGGGAGTATGTTTACTAAGCGTTTCTTTGCATTAACATTCTGCATTAGTCAAGTGTAATGTTGAGTCTTTACTGGTGGTAACGTACCATCAATGTTTTGTAAACATTTCATGTATTTAGTAGTATATAAAGAGAAGAAGACTAGAAAAGGCGTTAAGAAGTTTACGCGTCGCAAAAACTCCTGTGTTGTGCTTGTGTGTGCTTTCTCCAAGGAATTGGTGGTTAGAGTACTCGATTAGTGTCGTACTTAGAAGACACGAGTGTCGTAAGTCTCAAGTGCCGAATATGAGTACCCAGTATCGATCGAGTCTAGTACTGTTCATCCGAGCAGTTCACCCGAGTATTGTTCATCCAAGTAGTTCACCCAAGTATTGTTCAACTGTGTAGTTCACCCAAGTAGTATTCATCCAAGCAGTTCACCCGAGCATTGTTCATCTGAGGAGTTCACTCAAGCACTATTCATCCAAGCACTGTTCATCTGATTAGTTCATCCGAGTTACTAGTCGAAGTCTTCTGAGTACAAGGTGGTCGAAGAAGCTTCCAAGTACTCATGGTCGAAACTTTCGAGTACTCACGGTCGAAGTCTTCCGACTACTCAAGGTTGAAGCTTCCGAGTACTCATGGTCGAAGTCTTTTGAGTACTCACAGTTAAAGCTTCCTCAAGTCTTCCGATCACATGAGGCAAATCCTACAATTAGTTTCAAAGCGGTGATCATACAGGTCCTGTGAAGATCAGCGTCTCCTCCCTCCAGAAGATCCATCGATACTAGTGGGTGTCAAGCGGTAGTCCTTGGCGATGGCCAAGAGATGGTGGCGCAGATGGTGCCAAAGGAGGATGGCGTCACATTGTGCTACTTCATGCTCACGCGCATGAACTACACCAACTGGGTGTTGCTCATACCCATGAATTTACAAGCTCAGGGAGTCTGCGATACGGTGGATCTGGGTGGTGCCGAATACCGTGTGGACCAAATGGCATTGGTGGCCATTCTCCAGGCGGTGCCACAAGAGATGCTGGGAGTATTGGTGACTAAGAACACCGCCAGGTCTGCATGGGAGGCAATCAGAACAATGCGCACGGGAGTCGATCGTATCCAGGAGTCCCAGGTGTAGGTTGATGCAAGGATTATGAGGCCATTCACATGAAGGAGACTAAGTCGGTTGACAACTTCTACATGCGGCTGATCAGGCTAGTGAACAACATTTGAACACTCAGAGATACACTGGAAGAGGATAAAGTCTTGAAGAAATTTTTTGAGCCCTACCGCAAAAGTTTTACCATGTAGCTATCTCAATAGAGCAGCTGCTTGATCTCAACATCATGTCTATTGAGAAACTTATTGGTCACCTCAAAGCTGTTGAGGACCGGTGGGAACCAAGGGATAATGATGGAGATGGAGGGAGTAGGGTACTCCTCATCGAGGAGGAGTGGATGGCTCACCGTGGAAGAAGTTGGCTGGGTCAACCTCTTTGTCTGGTGTGAGGGGAAGGCATGATCCACCTTGTGATCAAGGCAAGCAAGGTGGTCAAATGAAAGGATCACCAGACAGGAAGGATGGTGGCTTCCATGGGCTACAGGCGTGACAAGTCAAAGGTGAAATGTTTCAATTGCAATAATTTTGGGCATTTTGCAAAGGAATGTTGCAAGCCATATCGAGAATGCAAGGAGCAGGCGAACCTCGTCCAATCTCAAGAGGAAGAGCCTGCTCTACTCATGGCAGAGGTTTGTAGGATCAATGAGACGGCTGAGGCTGTCTCAACTGAGATCTCACTGAATGAAGTCCACACGCATGTAAATCTTGGGTGTGTGGATGATAAAAAGAATGACAAGTGGTACCTGGACACCGGTGTTACAAACCACATGACTGGGTGCTGATTAGCCTTCGCTGAACTGGACACGTCGGTGAAGGGATCAATGAAGTTTGGTGATGGATCAAATGTGGAGATCTACGAGCATGGGATGGTTTTGTTCACATGTCACTGGCAAGCATCGTGAACTCATGACCGTCTACTACACACCTTGGTTGTCCAGCAACATCATAAGTGTTGGGCAGCTCGACGAGGTTGGGTACCAGACGATCATCGAGGATGGCATCATGCAGATTTGTGATCCAGATTGGAGGCTTCTTGCCAAGGTAAACCGTACACGCAATCAGCTCTATGTGATTAACCTAAACATTGCACAACCGATGTGCCTATCGGCCAAAGAGTGGAATTGGCATGGTGATGGAATGAATGCTTCGGCCATCTGAATTTCCACTCACTCTGGAGGTGTGCCCAGCAAGAAATGGTTTGAGGTACACTTGATACCTCCTGAGACGCTTTGACATGAGTGATGGCAAGCCGGTGTCAACTCCGATGGTGACATCCACTTCACTCGATCCAGATGAGGATGGCGAGCCAGTAGATCAAAGAGTACAGAAGTATGATTGGCTCTCTCTTGTACCTCACTGTCTCGAGGCCAGACATACACTTCGCCGTGTGTCTGCGTGCTCGATTCTAGGCCTCTCCTCGTGTATCTCACCGCCAGGCAATGAAGCGCATCTTCAGGTACTTTTGAGCTACCAAAGACTATGGTATCTGGTACTCTTTAGCTTCCTGTCTTTCTCTTAGAGCCTACTCCGATGCAGACTTTACTGGTTGTAGGATAGAAAAAAAGAGCACTTCTGGCACTTGCCAATTCATTGGCACTTCCCTTATCTCTTGGTCTTCTAGGAAACAGTCTAGTGTTGCGCAGTCCACCGCTGAGGCCGAGTATGTTGCAGCCGCTAGTTGCTGCAGTCAAGTGCTTTGGATGGTTTCAACCTTGTGGGACTTTGGGTTAATCATAGATAGTGTTCCACTCTTCTGTGATAACACTTCTACTATTAATATTGCCAAGAACCCAATGCAGCACTCCAGGACCAAGCACATTGATATCAGATATCATTTTCTTAGAGACCATGTGGAGAAGGGTGACATAGTGCTTCAGTTTATGGAGAGTGACTACTAGTTGGTTGATATCTTTACCAAGTCTTTAGATAGCTCGAGGTTTTTGACCTTGTAGGGAGACTTGGGGTGGTCTGTCCTTATGGGTTAATTTGAGGGGGAGCTCATTGTACTCTTTGTATTATGTGCTGTATTTCATGAGAGTGCATTTGGGTTAGTCTTTCTAGTATAGACTAGAGTAGTTCTCTTTCTCAGTTGCTTAGACTTCTTCTTCTCATCTTATGATTCTAGGATGCTGTTTATTAGTTGTCTTCCTTCTCACTAGGTTGAGTTCACTCATTTCTTATAGGTCTAGCGAAGGTTGGGCCCCCTTGGGTAGACAGGGAACATGTTTACTCCCTAATGTATAAGTTGACCAACCAATAGTTCTAGAGTCATATGGGTAGATGAGAGTCTGTCTGAGCCATGATATTCTCTATATCTTGTCTATGCTTTAGGGATTGCCATTTGCTCTTTCTGTTTCTAGCTTCCTTCCTCTTAATTATTGTTTTGGTTTAGGGGAGTTCACTTGAGATTTGCTAGAATTTAAAGATGACTTAACTCAACTTGAACTAAAATTGATTCACATATTGAGGGGGAGCTGGATTTTCTTGCATCTCATGGCATTTAATTTTAGCATTGTGCATTGTAATATGATTACATGGAGCCTTGATTATTATCCCTATAAGACATGATAAAATTGCATTACATCTTGCCATGATTTATGCTAGGGTGCTAGATTTATCATGACTTTCTATGTGTAGCCTAGTCTTTGCCATACTAGTTTGAGCAAATATAAACAATTTGAATTCAATCATGTCTTGTTAGCTCTTGTGACTAGTCTGGTTTTAGTTATCCTTTTATGATTCATGCCATGTCAAATAGGCTGAGTTGAATCTTGAATCTACATTGAGCTTTAAATTGAGCTATGCTAGTTCTTTAGTGAAGCATGAGTTAGTATTAACTCTCTGTTCTTGAACTAAATCTAGAAAATGCAAAAAGATCTCTTTTGTACGAAAAAACTTATCTCACCAATTCTTTCTCATGAGACGGCTTGCCACTGCACGAGGCATGAACTCAGGGCGAGTTTTGGATGATCAAGATCATCTCTTTAAGCTTCTTGTTTGGAGTGATCGCATAAGGCTTGAGATCTAGCATATGGCTAAGCAACAAGAAAAATGGTTGAAAACAACCAATTTCTACAAAATGTCAAAAGTGCTTGAATTGCTGAATTACAAAACTGCCAAGTACTTGAATAAATGTCTCATTCTTGAACTTATAGCACTCTAAACTGACTCAATGATAGCTTCTTGGTTCCACTTAAATATTGACATGGCTTGACTCATGTTTGGATACCTTTTTCTAGACTATGATCTTGAATGACTTGTCATGTTTGGATACCTTTTTCTAGACTATGATCTTGAGTGACTTGTCATGTTAATCAATCCATCTAAATTCAGAATATGGCTTATTTGTCTTTAGCTTGCCTATACATAGTTTGTCATGATCTAGATAGCCCTTTCTGTTGTTATGGCTTGGTGTAATACTTAGAAAGTCATTTTGGATAGTCTTCATGGCTCCTAATGCTTAAAATGAATAAAATATAGTCACTCCACTTCATGCATGCTCTATTTTCCACCATGCATCTTGATGATTCTATTACCAAAAGGGGGAGAATAATAGGAAAAAGGCATAAAAAAGGAAAGAGGCATAAAAAGGGGATATTTTGGAGCTTTTGAAGAAACCTTGCTCTTTCTGGTTTATTGCCCCAAATTCTGTCTTTGTCAACATGGTCATAAATTTCCTTCTCACTTCTTTTAGACCATGTGTGACTGTTACAACTACTTACTTCCCTTTTCAAAAAAAACCCATCTTCATGCTTTTTCTGTGTTTGTCAATATACTCATCAAGGGGAGATTGATAGACCATGTGGAAGTGACCCCATGTTTGTGATGAGTAATTGACAGTTGGTTTAGAGAGATTGAGTTTGGTTTTTGAGGCTTGTACTCTTTCTGGAAGGTTTTAGGCCTTTACGACTTGTTCAACAGCAGCTCTTACAACCACGTGGTCGGTAGTAACTTTTATGACCACATCGTTGGCAGCGTCGCGGTCGATAGCGGCATTTATGACCATGTTGTCGCAGTGGTTGCAGTGGATTTTACGACCACATTGGTCGCAGTCAATTTTGCGACCACGTTGGTCGCAATTGATCATACGACCACGTTGGTCGCAGTTGATCTTACGACCACGTTGTCACAGTCGATTTTATGACCACGTTGTTGCAGTCGATTTTGCGACCATGTTGTCGACAGTCGAGTTCACAACCACGTTATCGGCAGTCGAGTTTACGACTACGTGGTCGATAGTCGTAGCTTCGACTGGTCGTAGTCGATAGTCGTAGCTTCGACTAGTCGTGGTCGATAGTCATAGCTTCGACTAGTCGTGGTCGATAGTCGTAGCTTCGACTAGTCGTGGTCGATAGTCGTAGATTTTACTGGCCGTGGTTGATGATTGTAGACTCCACTGGCTGTGAGCGATGATCGCATGGCTTTGTCTGAGTGGTTGTAAGTCATAGCGACCATGTGCGTTAAAATCGTAGCTACTAGCGATGGTCGTAGGGCTTTGTCTAAGTGGTCATAAGTCATAGCGATGTGCGTTAAAGTCGTAGTTGCTAGCGATGGTCGTATCGTCTGCCCTCATGGTCGCAGCGGCCTGTGTTGTGGTCGTAACGACTTGTTGTGTGGTTGTAGGCAGCTGAGAAGTCTTCTAGGGCTACAACCACCTCATGTCCAGTGCTTACGAGTGGTCATAAGTGGTTTACGACCAGTTGTTTTGCTGTTAATGTTCACTAGAATATGCTGATTGTTGAATCTTGTTTATAGTGCGGTGCTATGTGATGTGTTGCTTGTTTGTGATGGCTGGCGGACTTTGGACCTAAATCATGGAGAGGCATGGATGAATCGGCACTAGATACTGGGAGGTGTTGAGGTCCAGAACGGTTGGGAAGATGCCAAGGATGACTAGGCTTGCAAGGTGGTGCAAGGTTTGGACAACAAGGAAACGGAAAGCCTCCAGGAAGGTGTAGAGGGGCATTTTGGAGAAATGCTCGGGATCTGCAAAAGAAGGCTTTCTGTTAGAGCTGTCTCTGTCAAAGCACTGCTGTCTGCTTGTGTTAGCGGGTAAAGCATGCATGAAAAACCCGATGGTAGGTAGGGGTTAATAGGTTTCCCCCCGGTATCTAGAGGCTATAAATAGGGATGGAGAGCACCAGTCTGATAAGAGTCTGATATGGGGTCACTCGATCTTGTCGACGTAGGATCAAGATACTCATGTGGATTTGAAGAACCGTAGTGATCCCCTATTGCCAATGCAAGAGTTAGCACTCTATAATTCGCCCAAACACATGTGCTGAACTTCACGACCACCAGATGAAGTTCTATCGCGCTCCCAATTCCCAGCGGAAAGGTTGAACGATCTTGATTTTGACAAACTCCCAATTCTTCCTTCAAGTTGGTTCGACCAACAGAAAGAACAAGAGTAATCTATTATCAAAAGTGGTATGAAGAATAATAGGGGGTGGTGGCTACTTAAAGCCAACCCTAACCTCCGCACTCACGCACTTGGGCCTAAGGCCGAGTTCAATCTGGTTTACGAATCCTAAAGCAATTCAAAATTAAACACTAACTAATTACATGGCTGAATTAAACAATCTCAGCCCACTATTGGTATGTATGCGCACAAACTCCTCAATTGGCGCATAGGCATCTTCTTCAAGTCTTAGCTGCGTGGAGCTTCCCTTCTTTTGATATGTGACCGCATGGGCCTCCTCCCTTGTAGTCGCATGACTCTCTTTCTCCTTGGAGCTAGCCCGTGGGCCCTTCTATCCTTGTTCTTCCATTGCTTCAAATCTGAGAACACACAATATATTTGCATTAGGTAGTATAACATTCTCATCTAAAGCAATAGGGAATTCTTTAATAAACAAAAGCACTTGTTGTTGTAGCATCTTAGCTCTTGCTCTTGTCATGGGACCTATTGGAGCCTCATCACTAGCTTTATTATACACCCTTGGAGTGGAAGGTGAATGCGTAGTAGAGATGTCCTCATCATCCTCCCCCTCTTGAAAAGGAGTTGACCTTGACTCTGTACAATCTTGTCCAAAGAAGTGTGATAAATCAGCAACATTAAATGTAGAACTCACCCCATAGTCATCCCCTTGAAGCTCAATCTTCTATTCATTGTCATTGATCTTGGCAAGAACTTTAAAGGTCCATTACCATGGGGCATCAATTTGGATCTACGTTTCTCCGGAAAGCGATCTTTGCGAAGGTGTACCCACACTAAATCACCTGGTTCAAAAAGCATTTTCTTTCTAGATTTGTTAACTTTAGAAGCATAAGCATGTACCTTTTTTTCAATTACCTCTTTGGCTGTGGCATGGAGCTTTTTCACAGAATCAGCACGTTTAGAAGCCTCCATATTAGCACGTTCTTGTAGTGGGAGTGGAAGTAAATCAAGTGGTGTGATTGGTTTGAAACCATACACCACCTCGAATGGATACAATTGAGTTGTAGAATGTACTGCCCTATTATATGCAAACTCCACATGCGGTAGACAATCTTCCCACTCTTTCAAGTTCTTATTTATCATGGTACGCAGCAACGTTGAAAGTGTGTGGTTCACCACCTCCGTTTGTCCATCTATTTGTGTGTGACAAGTCGTTGAAAATAACAACTTTGTCCCAAGCTTGGCCCACAAAGTCTTCCAAAAGTAGCTCATGAATTTGACGTCGCGATCAGAAACAATGGTTCTTAGCATTCCATGCAATCTCACAATCTCCCTAAAAAACAAGTCAGCTACATGCGACGTATCATCGCTCTTATGACAGATAATAAAATGTGCCATTTTAGAAAACCTATCCGCAATAATAAAGACTGAATCCCTCCCCCTCTTGGTCCTAGGCAGTCCTAACACAAAATCCATGCTAATATCTTTCCAAGGATCACTAGGAACCGGAAGTGGAGTATACAAACCATGTGGATTGAGTTTTGACTTCGCCTTATGGCATGTGATGCATCTTTGAACAAACCTCTCGACGTCTCACCTCATCTTTGGCCAATAAAAGTGATCAGCCAACATCATGTAAGTCTTCTCTCTCCCAAATACCCCATCAATCCTCCTGCATGAGATTCCTGCAACAATAACAAACGCACCGAGGACTCCGGAACACATAGCTTATTCATGCGAAAGAGACATCATAAATATGAAACTTATCCCACCCTTTTTCATCTTTGCAATTAGAATATGGAGCTGCAAATTCATGATCGGAAGCATATAAATCTTCCAAACTTTCCAACCCTATACCTTTACCTCCAACTGAGTTAAAAGTACATGTTTTCTAGACAATGCACAGCTACCACATTCTCTTTGCCTTTCTTATATTTGACAATGTATGGAAAGGTCTCAATAAATTCTACCCACTTAGCATGTCTACGATTCAATTTTGCTTGGCACTTTAAGTATTTCAAAGCTTCATGATCAAAATGTATAATGAATTCCTTGGGCCAAAGATAATGTTGCCAAGTTTCCACACACGCATAAGAGCATATAGTTCTTTATCATAAACAGGATAATTCAATTGTACACCATGAAGTTTCTCACTGAAATATGCAACGGGTTTTCTTTCTTGCATCAAAACACTACCAATATCTATTCCAGTAGCTTCACATTCAATCTCAAAAGTTTTTGTGAAATCAGGTAAAGCAAGCAATGGTGATTCAGTCAAACACTTCTTTAATTCAGCAAAAGCTTTGTCTTGTTTTTCCCCTACTAAAAAATAACTCCCTTTTTTAGTTAAATCATTTAATGGGGCAGCAATGGTGCTAAAGTCTTTCACAAATCGTCGATAAAAGCTAGCAAGCCCATGGAAACTACGAATTTGACTAACATTAACAGGAATTGGCCAATTTCTAATAGCTTCAATTTTAGATTCATCCATTTCAATTCCATGAGCTGAAACAACATAGCTTAAGAACACAACCTTACTAGTGCAAAAGGACACTTCTCAAGATTGGCATACAAACGTTCTTGCCTAAGCACTTCTAGCATTTGTTTGATGTGTTCAACATGATCATCCAAACAGCGACTATATATCAAAATATCATCAAAGTAAACTACCACAAATTTTCCAATGAAGTGTCTCAAAACATGGTTCATTAAGCGCATGAATGTACTAGGTGCATTGGACAAACCAAAATGCATCACTAACCATTCATACAAGCCAAACTTTGTTTTAAAAATAGTTTTCCATTCATCACCATAATTCATTCTTATTTGATGGTAGCCACTACACAAGTCAATCTTAGAAAAGACAGTAGAACCACTTAACTTATCAAGCATATCATCTTACCTAGGAATAGGATGACAATAGCGAACAGTTATGTTGTTAATAGCTCTACAGTCTACGCACATTCTCCATGTATCATCTTTCTTAGGAACAAGAATAACAGGAACGGCACAACGACTAAGACTCTCATGTACGTACCCTTTGTCCAAAGTGCTTGCACTTGGCGCTGAATCTCCTTTGTTTCTTTTGGATTTGTGTGGTATGACGACCGGTTGGGAAGAGTGGCTCCGGGAACTAAGTCAATTTGATGCTCAATCCCTCCAATATGTGGTAGACCAGCGGGCATCTCCTCCAGAAACACGTTGTCATAAACCTGCAAAACTTGAGAAACAGCACTAGGAAGAAATGTTAAATCATTAATAGAAAGCAATGCATCCTTGTACAACAATACAAGGTGCATCAAAATGGGATCATCTTTCATCTCTCTTAAATCAGATTTGGTGGCTATCATGACTCAGTTTTTCTCTCCTTCACTCTTGCTTTTACCTCTCGATTTTGGATTGTTGCTCTCACTCGTTTTTTGTGGAATTACACTCTTTTGTTCTTTCCCTTTCTCACTCTCAACATGCACTTCAATCTTTCGTACATTATCATTTACAATTTGAGGAGTCAACGGCCACAGCACATACATGCATTGTTATATACATAAATGCAAATGTCGACGTATATATCGCACTTTCTCATTCCACTTGCGTATTTTCTTTAAAAATTAGCCCTTCATGATTATCAATGCGTATGTAATTAGTTTAGTCACGTTGTTCGTCGTCGACCCTTATGCCATTTCCAAAAGGAGGTAACTCATCAAATTGATTGTATTCGTCCTCATCCACTACATTCTCTACTCCGACAATTCTCCTTTTTCCATGAAGAACTACATGACGCTTCTTATTTGCCGAATCGGTTACATAGAAAACTTAAACAACTTCATTACCGAGTACGAATGGTTCATCTTTGTATTTGACACGTTGGAGGTCCACGGTAGTGACACCATACTTCTCAACCTTCACCTATGGGAGATGCACCCAGCGGCACCGAAATAAGGGGATCTTGAAAACCACGTAGTCGAGCTCCCAAATCTCTTCTATGAACCCATAGTACGAGTTTCTCAACCCATCGGTACTGAGTGCATTTATGCGGATACTGCTGTTCTGGTTAGTGCTCTTTACATCCTGAGCCTATGTATAGAATGTGTACCTATTTATGTCATATCCTTACCAGTCACAACTGTAAATATTGTCCCTTTTGCCAACCATGTTAGCATCTCACTTGGCGAGCTCCTAGCAATTTGCTTTTTCAACCATTGGTTGAACCGACTGTTGTGTTGCCTCATGATCCAAACATCCGACCACTCCGGATTCTATTGCCGAAGCACATCCTTCTGCTGGTCGACATAAGGCGGTGCCACTTCAGTCATGTGTTGCAAGACCGTGAAATGGACTTGAGCATACGCGGCCAAATCTGGAGTGATTACTTTCCTTCCGATAGGTCCAATGCCCTTGAGCCTCCCCTCATGATGAGATTGAGGTACACCTATTGGTTGAATCTGGCGACACAAAACTCAATGACCTCTTCGCTCGCATAACCTTCGACGATGCTGCCCTCCGACTGAGATCGATTCCATACATAGGACTCGAGAATTTCCATGAATCTCTCAAATGGGTACATGCTACGTAGGAATACAAGTCCGCACATTTTTATATCACACACAACTTGAACAATGAGATAGACCATGATATCGAAAACTGAAGGAGGGAAATGCATCTCAAGATGATATAGAATCATCACCACCTCGTCCTGCAGAGCATCTAGTCCTTCGGGATCGATGATCTTCTGAGCAATTGTGTTAAAGAAATAACATAGCCTCATGATTGTCTCTCGGAATTTGATTGGTAAAATATTTGTAATTGCAATAGGGAGCATCTATGTCATCAGCACATAACAATCATGATACTTCATGCCATTTAACTTCAAATCTTGCATCGAAACAATTTTCTTTATGTTGCCGGAGTAACCAGACGGAATTTTGACACCATGCAAGCACTGGCACCGTTCTTATTTCTCGGCCTTGGATAGAGTGTAACACACAGGGGGAAGGTACATTCTTCCATTATCTGTTTTTGTTGGTGCTAACTCAGGCCTGATGTCCATATCAGCCAAGTCAAGCCGTGCGTTGACGTCGTCCTTTGTTTTATCACGAATGTTTAGTAAGAGACCAATCAAGCTGTCACATACATTCTTTCTACATACATGACATCGATGCAGTGACGAACATCTAGGTACTCCCAATAAGGTAAGTCCCAAAATATTGATCTCTTCTTCCATATGTTCTTCTCATGAGCCCTCAATTTACGTCCCTTTCCGAGGACAACATCTAAATCCTCAACCATATTATAAACCACTTTTTCGCTTAAATGCCTTGGAACTGAATCGTCCTCCTTCTCTCCGTCAAATTGTTTCTTCATCTTGCGGTATGGGTGAGTCCTCCGAAGGAACTGGTGGTGAGTGTTTCAGCCACTCACTCTCGGTACCATCTAAATAGTGAGTACAAGCTTTTGGCCCGACAGGGTAGCAAAGGCAGGATAATCATTTATGGTGTAGAACAATAAGGAGCGCAAAGTGAAGTTCTCTCGTTTGTATGCATCCCATACATGTACCCCTTCGTTCCACAGTACTTTTAGATCTTCCACCAACGGTGCTAGGTACACATCAATATCATTCTTAGGTTGCTTTGGCCCTTGGATAAGTATCGACAGCAAAATATACTTTCACTTCATACACAACCAAGGAGGAAGGTTATAGATACAGAGAGTCACGAGCCAAGTGCTATGTCGGCTGCTCATGTTACTAAAAGGATTCATTCCATCTGTACTCAGTCCAAACCTTATATTCCTTGGTTCGGCACCAAAGTCTGCAAAACTCCTATCAATGTTTCTGTGAGACCATGTGGAGGTCACCCCATGGTTGTGATGACTAATTGACTCTTGATCTAGGAAGATTGAGTTTGGTTTTTGAGGTTTGAGCTAGCTCTGCAAAGTCGTAAGTCTTAAGAATGGTCGCCAGACCGCCACGACACGTTGTCCAAGGTCGGAAGGCGACGACCACTCGCCATGCTCAAGGCCATCGGAAAGTTTACGACCACACCGCCGCTGGTCGGAAGCCAACCGAAGCCGTACGACCGTTTTGGAACCGGTCGAAAGCCAGAAAACGTGCGTACGACCATTATGGGCGTGGTCGGAAGTCTTTCGGGTTGTTTACGACCACGCTGCGGCTCTCTCAGCAGATTTGACCGTGATCAGAAGCTTATCGAGAGGTATACGACCACGTTACGGCAACATCGGTGAATTTGGCCGTAGTCAGGAGACAGCTGGACGAGCTGGACCACTTTGGCCGTGGTCGGAAGGCGCTACGACCACGTTGGCCGTGGTCGATAGGTCTTACGACCACGTTGAGCGAATTCGAGTTCCTGCCGAGTAGCGCACGACCACGTTGTGCGCTCAGGGTTTCGACCACGTTGTGGCACTCGAGAGCGTCGACCACGTTGGCCGATCGGAGCGTCGACCACGTTGGCCGATCGGAGCATCGACCACGTTGGCTCGAGAAATGAACATGGTCGGAACGGAGTTCGACCACGTTAGTGGCAGAGTGACCGTGGTCGTACGAGTTCACTGAAACCGGTCGTATGACCTCAGTATTCGGTCGTTTTGGCTGGGAATCAGTCGTAACGACTTAGGTTGAGGTCGTAGACTTTGAGCGTTGCATATATTGTGAGTTCGATCAGTCGTAAGTCATTGAGACTTGGTTGGGTAAGTTGGAGCTGATTCTTGCGGTGGTCGGAGTAGAGCTGTATGTGGTCGTAGCCACTGGAAAGCGATAGTCGTAGCTTGTGTCTGCATGGTCGTAACGAGCTTTGAGATGGTCGTGACGACATGCTGTGTGGTCGAAGGAAGCAGGGAAGTCTTCCAGGGCTTCGACCACTTCTTGAGGTGTGCATTCGAGTGGTCGTGTGGGGTGTATGACTAGATGTTTGCGGTGATTGTGCACTGAGATCTTGTTGAACGTGACCATTGATGGTCTGTGTGTTTTAGTGCGGTGCTATGTAATGGTTTGCTTGTCTGTGTGGTTGCAGGACTTCGGAGCTATTTCATAGTGAGGCGTGGGAGGACCGGGACTAGGCACAGGAGGTGTTGAGGTCCAGACGGTCGGAGACGCCAAAGATGATCGAGGCTGCTGAGGTGGTTGCGAGCCGGGAGACGAGGAACCAGAGCTGTAGCTACCCATGATGGATACGACAGGCAACGACGAGGAGGATCAGGACTAGGCTCAGGGAGGAGCTAAGGTCCAGATGGTCAGGAGGTCGGGTGTAGTCGTGTGTGACGAGATGATCTTGGAGACAAGTCTTTGTGAGGTTTGGAGTGGTCGGGACTAGACATGAGAGATGTTGAGGTCCAGAACGACTGGGTGAAGCCAAAGAAGACTTGGAGCTCAAGGTGGTCGATGAGGAACCGAGCTCAGTGCAGCCGGTCGGAGATAGGTCTCGGCGAGGCTAGGATGGTCGGGACGAGACACGTGTGGTGTCGGGGTCCGTAACCACCGGGAAGCCGAAGGAGACCTAGTCTTGCAAGGTGGTTGCAAGCATGGACGGGAAGAAGGTGTGAGGGCATTTTGGAGAAATGCCAAAGCGCAAAGGAAGTCGTCCCTCCGGTAAAGCACCGAGAAAAGAAGTGGATTCATTGGCGCTAACGGGCAAAGTGCGGGTCATAGGATAGCAGCAAAGCATTTGAGTTAGCGGGCAAAATGAGTGATAAAACCCGGTGTTAGGTGGGGTTTACGGGTTATCCCCAGTGTGGACTAATGGATGGATCCATTAGGGTTAGTCTCGGATGTGAGGCTATAAAAGGAGAGGGAGGCAAGAGTTAGGGTTGAGTTGGTTGGCTAGGCCTTGAGGCGGCCGCCTCTCCCTCCCTTGGGAGTGTATCTGTGTGTGTTTGCTCTAGGGCTAGAGCTTGTCCTCCTGTGGGGAGTGGTTGCGAAACCTCCGTGTTATGATTTGAGAGGACTCATCTCTCCGTACTTGTTAGAGTTTATCTATGAGATGGGTCCGTGTTTGTGATCCGGGTTGAGAGGTCGTTCTTGAGATGTTTTCATTGATTTATTTGCCATCTCTTCATTCTTAGTTCCTTCTGTATTTCCTTTGAGAGTTGGCTTATATTTGATTTGCTCAGAACTGGGAATATGTCTCAAGGTAGTTGGCCAGTTCATTCCCGAGAGCAAAAGTTGATTTGAAAAAATTCCTGTGTCTTTCGGTCTGCCGCCAGTGAGTCTCTGTTCTATTTTTCGACTGCTTCAATCTCCTTGGCCGGAACAAAGACTTTTAGTTTTCCTGGTAAATTCACTTCTAGAGATCATATTCTTGCTAAGTTTGAAGTTTCATGTGCTCTGGATCTCTATATCGAAAGTTCTTGAAAAATCGCTCGGCGGTCGTCCGCCTCAAGATGCTCGCTTTCGGTTTTTGCAGTATTTAGACTTTGCGTCTTCTTTAGCTTCGACCGCCTTGAGGAGACCGGTCGAAAGGAAGTCTGACTTGAGAATACAAGTTTCAGTTTGTTTATCTCAAGTTTCTCAACTGGTCTGAACACTTCCTTAGTGGTCGAAATCGCCATTGTCACGCTCCGTGGTCGCCGCCCGACAAAAGTAGTACTTATCGCTTGCTCGTCATTTTCCGATCGAGTATCGACCATGTTCTATTTGCATCCGAGCACTGCTTCTGCCGACTGGTCCAATCACGACGTTCGACTTCGCTGTCGCTGTCGGTTGGTTCGACCAGTCAAGACATAGATCATCTGCTTTCTTTTGCGCTGGTTTCCGAGTGCTTGATGGTCGTAGATCTCGTAGTCATGTGCCCCCACGGTCTCATGAGGTGTCTGCGACCGCAGTCGGCTATAGGTGCGAGTCGATCTTCGACCACGTTGATCGTACGACTATGCCATTGGCTTACGACCACGACGGTTCCGACCGGACTCATCTTTCGATCGCTGCCGCTTCACTGTTGGTCATACTTTGTCGGTCGCCGCTGTCATCCAGCGGTTGTTCGTTTCTCTCCTGGATTTCGACCACAGTCTTTTGACCCTTTTCCTCTCGGTCTTAAACTAAAGTTTTCTCTGTTCTCTCTGAGTTTTCCAGTGAACAACCAATCTTCTTCTTCATAGCTCTTTAGCTACTGGAGAAAGATAGGGTTGAACTTTATGAGAGGATTTTTAAGGCACCATTCACCCCCCCTCTGTTGCCATTTCGATCCTACAGTTTCTCCACTGGGCGGAATCAGCAAGGTGTCATAGCATTCCATCCTTCTTACGCTCCTCCGAGTGCCAATGCAGCAGTTTTACCTCCTTTGGATTTGCAAAAAACCGTTTCAAATGGGGAATTATAGTAAAATATCATGTCACCATAGCAGGAGGTCCTTTCTTCACCTCTGTTCCCTCGTTGTCATCTGATTGATTGTTACGTTTGTATCAGGATGCGTTGCACACCGGACATACATGCATGTTTGCATACTCTTTACGGTACAGGATACAGTCGTTCGGACATGCATGTATTTTTTTTACTTCCATTCCCAATGGACAAAGAACCTTCTTGGCTTTATACGTGGTTTTAGGCAACTCATTTTCCTCCGGAAGCATGTTTGCTAAAACCTTCTGTGATAACCGTCTGTGATAATCAGCTTATCACAGACGGTTTTTAATAAAAAATCGTCTGTGATAATATCAGATTATCACAGACGGTTCATCGGTAAGAACCGTCTGGGATACTCGTTTTTTCCGATACCATCAACACAGATGGTGTCCAAATTAAAACCGTCTGCGATAGTGTCGGTCACAGATGTTTTGTTAAACCATCTATAATTTGGCATCTACTAATAGTGTTTTTGTAGTAGTGATTGGTCAAAACTCTAGGACCTTTGGTCCATAGGGTGGTTTTGGCACTATTGTTCGGTTTTCTACTACGTGAGCTAAGTCGGTAAAAATTAAAGTCGGTAGTTTTTCACCGAATTATGAGACCCACTAACAGATATCTCGATGAGCACTAACAGATTCGACATTCTAAAGCCGAACGGCTTCTGGCGGTAAAATATTTTTATTTCTTTTATTCCCCCTTCGATTGTTTTTATTCTTCATGTTTAGATCACAAAAGAAAAAGGCCATGTTTTGGTTTCGGTGTCTGAAGGCTACTACTCGTCGAGCAAGACAAGGAGTATGAAATACCATAAAATGATGGAAATATAATTTTATTTCTTTCTTATTTTAGTGCAATACTTGTAATGTAATTTATTTATTTCTTGATGCATATCGTATTCAGATGTTGTAATAATTTTAATTTGCTTCCAAGAGTGAATTACAATTTCTTGTAATTCACTGTGTTGTAAATAACTTAACTTCCTTTTAATCACTATTAATTACGCTTTGTTTTACTGTTAGTATTAGTGTAGAGTTAGGGTTGTTTCAGCAGACTCTTATCTCACTACGCTGTTTTACCTTACTGCAAAGGGTACGATTCCAGTGGGAACACATACGATTGCACTTTTTATGATATTTTTTGAGGATATTTTATGATATATTATGTGAAATTCAATGGAGAACTAGTGTCTTAAAAAATTGTTATGAAAGAAATCCAAACGGGAGGAAACGTTTTACATCACTCGAGACTAGCTCTCTCATGCTAGGAACACAAGAAAGACATCAAGCTGTTGTATTTTTTTTTCTCACATGCTCTGCGATTTATGAATTAATTAAGGTCAATGAACAAGCCTGCTTCGTTCCTCCGGGAGGTTCGCACAAATGTTTATTAGTAAATAGGCTGAGTAATAAATTAAGTCATCTTTTTTGGCTAATAAATTAAAGTCATCTTATCCCAAAAAGATACTCTGCTAATGCGCCGCGCGAACGTAGATTTATTCAGAAAAAAATGTGTTGAGATCCTGGCCTATAGTCCGTATCTTTTAATCTGGCTGAAATTTCTCGGAAGCTGATTAGGAATCCGGGGTGGCCCACATCACTCTGACGTCAAGCGCCTTTTGTCCCTACGCTCCCACGCGTACGTTTGAACACGTCTTTGTTTGTTAGTCCAATCCAATCCTTTGTTAGCTCAGTGGTAACGGAATTAATTAGCGGCCGATCGAGAAAAGTCAAAAGATTGAGGAATGCTCTGCGCGCAGGCCTTTTGACCGTACTACGTTTCAGATAATCGATGTGATTGATTCTCCACTATAACTACTTGGATCAAACGAAGAAGCTTCCCGTGTTAATTTGTCGCTTTAGGTAATTAGCACGTAACTGGCACATTTTGTACCGGTAAACTTGTTTCAAAGTTTATAATATTAAATAGCATAACTTAAATGTATGAGAATATATATATGTGTTTTGTAAGCTATTTAGAATTTTAAGATAATATGTACATTGAAAATAAAATTAGAAGATAGCTTGAAGGAAAACACAACTTACGGAACGTAATTAAAATGAGTTTCGATGGAAGAAAATCATTTAGCATAATACATTCTAAGGTTTTTTAGAAATGTAACCAGTCTCTACCATGCATGGATTGTGTAGTTGCAAGTCTCTATTCTTCCTCTATTAGTTACTTTTCTTTCCTAAATATATGCATGGACATGTAGCTCTATTTAATCTCAAGAAAGACATTGATCATGTGTACGTTAAATTATCTTATTAGTTTACATGGTATTAAAGTACCTTGCTCACGTATACAACAACGGTAACATGAGCGACCTACTTTAAACTTATCTTCCCTCACACATCGGCTATCCTATTGAACGTTGTGTCCTCTATCTCTTGTCGCTGCTAGAGTTTTTCTGCTACAACCTCAAACAGAAAGCCCAATTTTTTTATCGATCCCTCTCAGCTGCTACCCCTTTCAGTGTAATACTCTACTACATAGTTATCTTTTAATTTTCTCTAACTATTGCTTAATGCTGATCTTCATGACATCAAGACACATACACGTGCAACCGTCGCCAGTCCCTAGTAGGGACACCCATCACGCTCGCTCTGATGGCCTGAGCCTATTCCCTATGGCTGCGCTATCTCTACTCTAAGTTCTTTGCTCCTCTGCTTCTGAATACACATGCTTCTATTTGTACGAATATATGCATGATGTTATACGTGCTCAATGTCCTCTTCTCTCATGTTGGTCACTCCTTTTCTTCGATGTTGACTAACTCAACGTTGTGGCTTGCTCACTAACCATGATGACTTCCCATCTTCACTGATACTGATATATCTGCTTTAGTATTGTCTAATGATATAGAGAATCTTTTTGCCATCGCCAATGATGTTGTGCCCCTCATCAGTGATGGCATCCGTCTTCAAGGCAAAGTTTCATCTCCTCTCTATTATGGCTTCTCCATCATTGAGCCTTTTTGGCACCATTGCACTCTTTCATGATCACCTCCAATACTATTCATGCTATCTTTGTTATAAAGTTTATTTTATTCAAAATTTTAGTTATTTTTTTGTTCAAGTTCATATACAAATCAAATTGCTAATTTTATTTAATTTATTGTAAATTTTAGTTATTTGGGGATTTTACATTAAAATTCATATAGAAATCAAATTATAAATTTTCTTTTTTATCCCAAATTATAGTTATTTAGGGATTTTACTTTGAAATTCATACTAGAATGAAGTTGCTAATTTTACTTTATTTTTATGCCAAATTTAGTTATTTTTGTTGTAATTCATATACAAATCCAACTGCTAATTTTTCTTTTTATTCTAAATTATATTTACATAGGGATTTTACGTAGAAATTCACTGTATCAGGGCTTTCTCATCATCGAGCTTCTTTGGCACCATTGCACTCTTTCGTGGCCTCCTTCAACACCATTCGTGCTATCCTCATTATAAATTTTCATTCTATTCCAAATTTCAATAATTTTTTTTATTGGAGATCGTATACAAATCCAATTACTAATTTTAATTAATTTATCCAAATTTTAGTTATTTAGGAATTTTACTATGGAATTTGCCTGGAAATCAAATTGCAATTTTTTTTAAACTACAGTTATTTAGGGATTTTACTTTGGAATTAATATTGAAATAAAATTGCTAGATTTTTTATTCTAAATTTCTGTTAGTTTTTCTTGGATTTCGTATACAAATACAATTGTTAATTTTTCTTTAATTTGTAATCTAAATTATAATTATTTATAAAGTTTACTTTGGAATTTTCTTTACTAGGACTTTCCCATTATTGAGCTTCTTTTGTGCTATTGCACTCTTTCATAGTCTCCTCCGACACCATTCATGCCATTAATGTTCTAAATGTTATTTTTATTCAAATTTCTAGTTATTTTTATTTAATCTATTCTGAATTTTTGTAATTTAGGGATTTTATGTTGGAATATGTATAGAAATCAAATTGCAAATTTTTTTATTTTTATTTAGAAATATTATTATTCATGGATTTTTATTTGCAATTCATATCAAAATTAAATTGCTAATTTTATTTTTCATTCCAAATTTAAATTTTTTGCTGGATTTCATTTACATGTCCAATTACTAATTTTAATTAATTATTATTGTGAATTATATTTATTTACGGATTTTTACTTTGAAATTCATATATAAATCAAATTGCTAATTTTATTTATCTTATTCTAAATTTTAATTATTTATAGATTGTACTTGATATGGACTCTTTCTTTTAAATATAGATCGTTATAATCTGAACCCATTACAATCGATGATATAGATCTTTCTCTTTTTTTCACCATTTAACATGGTAACTTCTAGCCTTTGAGAGCATACATGGTGGGTTCTTTTTTCTTTGCTTTAATAAAATAATAACTAGTTACCAATCCGTGCACCTGCACGGGCTAGCAAAATTAATGGTTGTCAAAATAGTTTTAAAAAAAGTTAGGAATGCACGTTTGAATGCGTGTTATTAAAATCATAGAAAACTTCCATCGGTAGTAAAACTTTTTCTTCTTTTAGAACGGGAATCGAATTTCTCATTTGGTATGTTGGAAACGTAAGGTAACAACGACGTTAACTTTTTTTTTGTCCCCTTATCCATTCACTCCCATCCATACGACTTTTGTACATCTTTCTCGTGATCCTGTCTCCCTCAACCCCAATTCAATTTCGTCCACACCACGGTGAGTTGCCCTCTCTTTAGTGAATGTTAGAACAATTGGAAGGAGTCTGGGTTGAATTTGACTAATTGGGGCGGCTGTTATTTCCTTTGTTTTTCTCTTGTTTGAATCAGATGCTCAGCAGCAAATTCACGGGAATTGGGATTCCCGTGATTTTTCCCCACAAATATCCCCATTGCAAATGGTTCATTGATGGTATGGGATTAAGGTACCTATATAGCTTCTTCTACAAACTCATTAACTCACCTTTTTTTGGAAACTATTGGACCTCCTAATTAATGTTATTTGATTCGGCTAGTTGCGGAGTTGTGAGGATGAAAGAACAACAAAATTCAAGAAGAACACTCGACTACTTCTCTTATATCTTTCGTTTTAAGGAACAAGTTGTGGAGGTATTTCTCAGTTTCACAATAGTGGAATTGGGGCATAGTTTGGATTACACGTTTTTTCTTACCAAAAAAAAAAATCTCCATGTCGACTTCTTCGCTATATTTTGCAGACTTGGACGGAATAGTAAGTTGCAATTTATCAAAAAAAGATCATGTTTGTAACGGTTAGGAACAAAATGTGCTCTCGTCTCGCACTTCATCTTAGCCCACGAAGCCATTGGAGGCTCTTCATTCTCTTCTCTTTGGTTAATAACTTACTCCTATCAAATCAACGTATATCCATTAAACTCCAGTGATATTATGTGTAGCTTTTTCTTCATAAAGTAATTATGCATCCAAAAGATCTTCTCCATCTTGAGCTCCAATGTGAAATATGCATTAGGATTAGCATTGCCGTTAAATTTAGGAATAGTAAACTTGAACTTTCCAAACTTCTCTTCCCTGAGCTGATTGTCGTGTTGACGTCCCTAACGCTGATAGCCATCATTGTGGTGCAACACAAAGTTGTCATCAATGTCATCGTCTTGTGCAGCAACCATGCCATGTCCACAGCCTCTTCTGGGGCCATAGGCAGCTCCACAAACTCTTGCACTCACTACCATAGAAAGAGTCATCACAGATGGCTCAAAACCATCATCACAGATGGTTTCTGACCCGTCTGAATTTATGAGTCTATGATAATAAGTGGTTATTACAGACGGCTCTTGAACTGTCTATGATAAGTTACAACATAGATGATTTTTCAGAAAAATCGTCTGTGATATATAGGATACCATAGACGGTTCTTAAACATAATCATATGTGATAGTCTATTATCACAAACAGTTCTAGTTAAGAACTGTCTGTGATTACGTTCTCACGTTCGCATAAATAAGTCTCATTCAGTTCATCAATATTCTCTAATTGCACTATAAAACAACGCAACGAGAGAATGCATATTAACCAAAGCAGGCATATTTATGAGAATAAGATCATCGTGCAATAAACTTTGGCGTCATGTCTTCATCTTGCAATAAAACATGATTTCAACAAGGGTTGTAACCCTAACCATCCATCAATCATCACAAGAACTAAAGTATTAATAATTAATTTTCACACGGACGAGCATTAAGATTTACAAGACCGAAATCCTAGCCATCCAACAATTTCGGATGGGGGATATATCACCAGCGATGAAGGAGAGGAAGCGGCAGCGTCACTGTTGTGTCATGACAGTGACACTGCATAAGGCACTCTTACGACACTTAGGACAAGAGTGTCTTATGCGGTGAACCATGGCATCACAACTGGAGAAGGAGGAGCTCACGGCAGTAGTCGGCGTTGTCGAGAGGACAGGGCGCTTCGGTTTTGGGGAGGAAACAGGAATAAGGAGCGGATGAACTAGGAGCAGTAGGAAATGTCCTCATCAATGTTGGTTCTTAGAGTGAAATTGGAAAAAAGGGGGAGGGCGAGAAATAAAGGGTGAAACGTGGGAGGAGATCGATGCCTGCCGTTCGATACGGAGAAAATGGATGGGTGAGATTAAAATCCTGGGAGAGATTAAAAACCGTCTGTGTTATGTGCTGACATCACAGACGATTTTTAATTCTAATCGTCTATGATAATTATGTATCACAGATGGTTCTATCCATCGCTACTAACGTAGACAGTGACGCTTTTAAAACTGTCTGTAATAATTGTAACATTGATGGTTCTCTGAAACCGTCTGTAATGAGGCGTTCAGTATAGCCTCTTTTATAGTAATGACTGCGTACTAAGGTTGGTGGTCATGCTGCATTAGCGGCAACATGATCTCACCTCTCTTGTTCTTCTCAAGCGAGACAGGAGGCCCTTTCTTCGTTGGCCTCATCGAAATCCTCTCCACCTCCATGAACACTAGTGTCTTGTGTTCAGTCTTTACAAATGTCTTCCAAGATCTCGTCTCATAGCAGAGACATGTTGTCATTCAAGTACTGCTTGTTGAATTGTTCCATAATATTATCCAAGTCAGCCTTAGTAATAAAGGCCGATGCATCTCAACCGCTTGACATGGTTAGCAAGTAACAAGAAGGAATAGAATATATGTATGTGGAATATATGTGGGAATCTCCCAATCTCACCCTTCTTACCAAGTTCTTATGGTCTGAAGTGAATTAAGGTCGAAACCCGCATTGGTAGTAGCAACAGTGATGATTAAGCGAATTCAAGAGCAAGTCAAAGCACAACAACGGATGTTTGCGAAGTTTAGAGGATCAAGTGTTTACCTGCTTAATCTGAAATTCTAGGAATTGTAAAAGCTAGATAACAATCTAAACCAAAATTCAATGCCTAGTTGCTGATAGAACAAATCAACTAACATGCAAAGGTGATGTAACTTAATGCAATCAAAGAATAGAGCTAAATAAAATATAAATGAACAACACCAATAACATGTCTTAGGCCCTGTTTGGATACGCTTAAAATCCGATTCTGGTAGAATTAAGCGAGAATCCCACCCAAACGCTTTGATTATTTTTCGATTCTTTCAACCGCCGCGGTGGGAAAGATCGGCATTTGCACTGAGAATCCAAAAACTGCACCATGAGCCCAAGGGCCGTTTCTTCCACCGCGACGATTCTTCAGACTGCAGATTCTTCAGACCGCAACTTATCAGAAAATTCTGATCAAATTAAAATCGATTCTCAGATAAGCGTATCCAAACAGGGCCTTACACAAGTTATTGAGAGATGCAGGCCAATTGCTCAATGGATGAATTAGGGCACAAGATTACTCAAAATATCAAACTAGCACAATCTGAGAATTTAATGATAATTAAGGTACAGCTCACAAAGATGTCAGTCAAAGCATTTTTCTTGTGCTGTTTTCTTTTCCTTATATATATAGAAAAGTTTTTCATGATAATTAGAAAAGTTTTTTCCTTTTTTAATTAACGTGGTATTTTCTAGCTATTTTTTTTGACTAATGTTGAAGTTTCGAGCTTTTTTTCCTCTTAGAAGTAAGGAAGGAGTTTCAGGTAAGCCTTCAACTACTAAAGATGAAGATAAATACAAGGTGAATCAGTGTGCATACGGATGGCCACACTCGCAGGTTTGCAGCAAGCATGCGTTGATATACCTATGTACGTGGCAGCATAAGCATGGTTTTGGTGGCACTAATCGCATCAGCATCCCACTATTTGTCGGTGGTTGTTCGAGGAGCCTCGATGAACACATGTTCACAAAAAAGCAAACGTACAATTAATTAGCTAGTACTACTAGTGTACATTTTGTCTCTCACAGGCTACTTTTCGAGGCCTTGGCCCCTCTGCCCGCTTTTTTTACCGCAAATGGCCGTGTAGCGAACGGTTTTTCATTTTTGGTCTTCTACAGGGACCGCAGCGACATCTGTCACCCCGTCGCGCTTTCATGCCGTGGCACTGGCATCCAGCGCAGCCGATGCGGTGAGCTCACCGCGGCAGCGACTTGCTGCTGCTGCGCCCAGCAGCTGCTGCTGTCTGTTTTTTTTTTTTGAAGCTGGTGATTTTTAGTTTTTGTTATAGTACTTAACTTTTAAATAAAGTATTTTTTAAGATGGGATCTACAAGTTAAACGATATATACGTTAAAAACCTAATATCTATACCAGCCAAAATCGTAAATGAGTATCTGTCTCTTCGTAATCTGTATCGTAAACAGCCAAAATTTAAAAATTTTAATCAAAAGTTATAAGTCATCGACAGGCCAGCATCACGGCGCGCTATGGGACTGCAGCAGGTTCAATGCAGCATTCTTCCTCCCATGCAAGCCTAAACTAGTTTTTAATGCAAAACGCTGCATGCAGGCAGCCTCATCGTGGCATTCTTCCTCCCATGGGCTGCATCCATTAACCAATTTTTAATACAAAAGACTGCATCCTTGCAGGCATGGTTAATAGATTTTTTAATGCAAAATCTTGCCGTATATGCAATGGATTCCTGCTGCCGCGGTCTGGTAGTGCATGGGCGGCTGTCGGGGCTCCCCAGCAGTGGACTCCGGTTCATTCTGCAGGGACGGACAGTCAAGGGGGAGGTTAGTAGGCGGCAGACGGGCGGAGCGACAAGCCATCAAGGCACAATGGGGGCGCGCATGCAGAGACAGACGGCCGAGGCGGAAGGCGAAAGTTGGGTGCCCGAAGGAGGCACGCAGGTATCTTATCTACACGTAATAGTGTCATCTGATCTATGAACAACCCGGCGTATCTTTCGGGTCGATTGCACTACAATGACGTGCTATACGTGTAATGACCACCGGAGAAGATATCTACACGTTGCTTGTTGTTTTATCTGATCGCTACGTAGAGGAAGGCACGGTGATGTATTATATATATTACTGCGTTTTTATCCCTGAATGCGTGGAACACTCGTCCATGCCGATGTTACTAATGAATGTATGGGTGTGATTAGTTGTCTGCAACATACCCCTCTTGAACCAGGCTAATTAAACTCATACGGGTAACCAATCACCTTACATAGCTGTAGATGCACGGTCTATTCATATTGACTATGACTGATGGTTTTACTGAAAATAAATAGTAATAGCTAAAATACGTATTTTTAGGAGACGAACGGTGGAAAAGATGAGAGAGGTGTATACGCGGAACGGGAGCAGAAGAAGTATGATTTGTGATGCATCTATAACCCTCTGTTTTATCCTCAGAATAAAACGGGAGCAAGAAAAGTGAAAAGACCACTTCAAAAAATCAATTATTTATATTAGCTTTCGGGTTCTTCGAGCAGAAATCAGAAAAAAAAGAAAGCATACTAACAGTAGGACCGTACATCAATATGGACCAGGTGAGGTCAACTCATTGTCGGAACTGAACTTTCACAAACATATGCCAGCTATGCCATAAGAACTAAGCTCGACATTTCTCAGTATGTGCATGCCTAGATATTTGCGTCGTCAAGAGAATTTTTCAAATTAAACTAGATGCATAAGGCCATCAGAAGTGTATAAGATCGTAATAAATCTTAAGATAAACTCCACCTAATTGTTAAGGTCGACGCGTTATATTTGAGGCCACCACTCGGCTGTAACAAGGGTTCCACTCGGCAGTAAAAAATTGTATTTTAATACTTGTGGTTATTGGTAGTTGGCTGGTAGGAGAAGAGAGAACAACATGATTAAAAGAAAATTATATTTTAATGCTTGTGGCCAGATCTTTAGCTTAAAAATCGGTTTTAAGTCTTTTTTGCTTATGATCTGCTTAATATTAACCCTGTAATGTATAAGATCGATCTTAAAGTGGCTTATGACTCTCTATTTTCATAACTACGGATGCTCTAAGCAAATCATTGCCTATTACTTGCAATGGATGATGCGTGCACCTAATTACCTGTACGATTATTTTGGTCTTGAGAGCATTCAGGGCCTACAAACGCTATGAACTGTAAAGCCTATGTGATCTTGATCGCCTTTCTAATTTAACCTACGACAATCTTATACAGAACAAAGTAATAAATAGGCACCAAAATAGTTTCCTCTTTGTATTAAGATGTGCAGTTCTGCAGCTTATTAACATATTTAGATTTAAATAAAACTGTCATGTGATCAAATCCTGAAAATACATAAATAAACCCACCTAATGTGTAACTAGTGAGACTCAAAACCGTAGTTTCATTATCCATTCGACACAAGTACTGTGAAGTTAGAGTAGCGACAGTTTGGCAGACAATTTTCATTCCGTTGTGTCTAAACCAGGTCATTAAGGGTTTTGACTAAGATCAGCATGGAAGACGTACGTGCTAGACGGTGGGTCAAGTCACGCAACCACGGCTCCGGCAGTTAACATTGGAACATAACTACCAAATTTTCCGCGTAATTGTATGACTAGATATTATATTTATTATATAACTCTATGTTCTTTCAAAAATATAGTTATATTTGTCATACAATTTTAATAGTTTTAATAGATATACGTGATTAATCTACGATATTATAATCTGGTTCCATCAAAATAAGTGATGTAGATCTCCTCGTTTTCTTTTGATTAGTGAGAGAATTTATTATTTATATATGATTAATCTATTCCCTCTGTTCTTTTTTACTTGATGTTTTTAACTTCTTATAGTCTTCAAGATGTGACTTTGACCATTACTTTTTATAACTTTACACTAAGATATATTTATAAAATTATTTTTAAAATAAATTGAATGATATAATTTTTGTATAGTCAATCTAGATAGTTTTAAACATATTAATGGTCCAACTTTAGAAAATTTGACAGCACTACAAATTATAGGAAGTTAAGTAAAAAAGAACGGAGTGATCGAGTATACCGTAATAATATGGCACCGGTGTAGATCTTCTTCTTTTTCTCTTGATTAACGAGAGAATTTATATGATTTTTTTTTCTGATTTAAGGATTATTATAAGATTTTTTAGACCACCAAAGTGAAAGAGATAACTTGAATACAACACGTTTGTAGATATATATATATATATATATATATATATATATATATATATATATATATATATATATTTGTAAACCTTAATATTGGAACATGTGTGTCACCAACATAGACTGGAGTATATAGTTGGATATTACATATTTAGGGGAAATATGGAAATGTGAAACTAGACCATTAGGTAGGGTTTGCACACTGAGGTTTTGGCAAACCCGCTCAAACCGGCGAAGGAGCGCACAGTGGGAGTCGGAACGGCCGGCGAAGGGTGTATACATCAAGCTACTAAGGAGCGGATAGCGATGTTGTAGAGGATTGGTATCCACACGTAGCTGATAGCCGGTAGCAGGCAATATTACAGACACTATACTCAGGCAATATTACAGACAATATATTTCATTAGCGGTATATAAAAACACTCACAGATTTGAGTGAGTTATATATATATCATGACTTACTAACATGATAAAATTATAGTTATATCGCGACAGTCGTGGTGGGGCTGTTGAGGATGAGGCAACAGCCATCATCTAGCAAGAGGGAAATGGTGGCGACATCCAAAACGACTGTATGTCATAGGCAATGACTGTATGTCATAGGCAATGACAACTAATTTGGTTAGGGCTTCTCAACTATTTACATGTTGGTCTAATAATTTGTATAAATTTCAAATTTTAGTAATACTAGAACATTATGTCAGTAGTGGACTGTAAATAGCGGCTGTAATAGCGCTTTGACAAGCGTTATATCAGCTGTAAAGTTCTAATCGTTATTTTCAAATGCTACTTTGCCTTAGTAGCATTGTACTCTGCTACCGCTATTGCGGGCGTAATAGCGGACGCTACCAACGCTATTTAGTACCTTGCATGTGATGCATTTTGGTGGATTTGTGCTCCCTCAATCTTATTTTGGAGACCCATTCTCGATCAGATTCTATGTAGATGGGTCAAGAATTTGAACTAAAGTCTCGACTGAATGTACTGAGATTATCCAAGCAAGATCGCACTCATGAAATTTTGCATTGTTGTTGGTTGTTATATAGCGTCAGCGGTGATCTATTTAGCAGAATGTGGCCCTGATCTTTTTAACTTTTGGTTTCTGCTTTTGACTTTTCTACAGTAAATAGTTTTTAAACAAAGTGTCTTTTTAAGATGGACTCTACTAGTTAATTGTAGTACATACTGTACCGACTTCATTTATATCGGTAAAAATCGTACGTGAGTTTCTGTTATGCTGTAATCTCTCATACAAACAGCCCAAAAACCATAAACCGCGGGCAAAAATATAAATCTCTGCCAAAAAGAACACCCATGTTGTTTATAGACAGACTAATTATAGTCAATTTTCCTTGAATGCATCATCCCATTTTTGGGTCGACCCAGTGCATACCAAATAGCGCATTCCAGATTTCTCAGACCAAGACTGGAAATCAGAAATTGAGCACAGGAACAGGCAGACGTCCGGAACTGGCCAGTTTCTAGTCTTGCGGCTTCTAAAAGTTGTTTTTGACTTTTTGCTATAGAATTTAATTTCAAACGGAGTATTTTTTCAAGACGGAGTCTACAAGTTAATTGTAATACACGTTAAAAATCTAACATTTATATCAGCCAAAATCGCAAGCGAGTATCTCTTTCTCCGTAATATTTATCATAAACAATCAAAACTCAAAAATTTCAGCCAAAAGTTATAAGTCACAGCCATAAAGAACTGACCCTATTTTCTCTAGAAATAATGTGTTTCTTATGTCTTGTATAAGCTAAGCATCAACATGAAAGTTCCATCCAAAATAGCATGAAGGTATAACATTCAGTTGAGTCAATATTCCAATTGCATACTTCCTCTCTACTTTTGTTCGTTCTTCCTCAAAAATGGGCTCGCAAAAGGGAGTGAGCTGTGCGATGAACCTGCTGATATACTCTATCATCCTTCCCAAGAATCCTCTTCTTTCCTTTCTACCCCTTTCTTTCTGGGCCGTTCTAATCGATGTTATGATGTTTAAAAAAGTATGTAGTTAAACTTCTTTAACTTTGACTATTAATATATTTGGTGATGTGACAATGGTACCATCATGTTAGTCATGAAAAATATTTTTTTAATATAATGATTTTATATTTTTTTATAAAACATATCAATGTCTAAACGTCATACATTAACTTGTGTCCCTGTACACACTACATATTACAGACTAACTTGTCAAAACAACAAAAGAATACAATTTCCTATCAACAATAAAAACAATTAAGATCTGTACCCCCAATGTACTACAAAAGAACAACCTTTAATAAGAATCATATCTGCACTGCGTTAGGCAATTAAGTTTTCGCAGTCATTGAGCTGGCTTGTTTCCTGTGATAGTCGAACTGAACGAAACGTAATAGTTTTCTTGTCTTCGCTTCTGGTTGTAACTTAAAAGACGCGCGCGAGGGCAAGGAGAGCGACGCCGAGGAGGACTACGACGGACTGAAGCCGCGGCGCCACGCGTGACGACGACGAGACGACCTGCTCGCCGCCGATGTATACTACTTGGGGATCCAATCCCACCGACTTCACGCTGCAGTTATAACAAAGGCACATGAACGGAATTATCAGTGACTACCATTACATCAGCACACAAAGCTCATCAATTAACAGTGGTAGTAAATTACTAACTTGGTTGTGCTGGGGCAGAAGGTGATGGCGTAGGTGGTGTCGCCGCCGGCGCAGGTGAAGGTGGAGGTGGCGTCGTCGTAGGCGTAGCTGTAGGCCCGCGGGCACGCGTTCTTGAAGAACTGCGAGTACGCCGACGGACGGCACGTGTTGGGGTTGCCGTACTCGCCGCTGCAGCAGTACTGCGCCGACCCGAACGCCTCGCACGCGCTCTTGCACGCCACGCCGCCGCTGCCGGCCGACACCACCCTCAGCTCGGCTGGGCAAGCGCCGTTGAGGTCAACCATGCACCCCGTCGGCACGCAGTTGCCGCCGGCACCCGCACCCTGCGGCGCCACGTGCATGGGCAGGTTGTACCCGTCCACGAGGCTGACGTCGTAGAAGTCCAAGCCGCCGCTGCCGTCGAGCGTGAACTCGGCCAGGGTAGCAGGCGGCGTTGCTCCGTGGCCGGCGCAGTCCAGCCGGCCGGAGCCGCAGTCTCCGGTGAC